>QTSX02002265.1:102031-234732 GCA_014839935.2 Entomophthora muscae
TGGTTGTTCTTGCAATGAGTGATCCAAATCTATAATACTAAGGCTTCTCAGATCAATTAATCCTGCTGGTAATATATCAGAAGCTTCTTCAATTAATGGCTTGGCAGGCCACCAAGATTAACAGGGTAGAAAAAAGCCAGTATAAATTCCTGACAGCATGGCATTGCCTGCTTTTAAAAACAATTAGAAATATACAATCAAGCAATGCCACATTAACTGTTAAAGTAAATTGATAAGCTGCATTGTTCAAAGAAAGGCAATGAGGATAAAATAAACAAATTGACAGTTGTTTGAGTAGCAGGAAACCAAATTGGGAGGACAGCTTAATCATCCTGGTGCCTCTAGCAGTATGGCAGAAGATGGAGATAAAAATTGTTGAGATGCAAATTAATTGCAGGGGTAAATTAGAAGGAGAATCCAAAGACGCCACCATGTGTAGAGCAGGCAAGGTCACGCCCATGGAGTCAATAATAACCTTGAGCATGACATAGGCCAATTGATCAAAGACAAGGCAAACAGCCCCAGATGAGCCATCATTTTTTGGAAAGTCCTTTTATTTTTTAGTGAAAATAAGCTATCTAGAAACAAGTTTCTAGAGGGGAATGGGGAAGTCTTAAGGGAGTTCAGGATGGGAGAGGAGTGGGTTTGGTAGCATCTGATTGGCTGGCAAGAATATTTTCAGCAGATGGAGGTCTGGCATTGGAATTCAAGTCAATGGCATCATAATTCAAAAAATCTAAAAACCAGCGGGTCAGGCACTGCCATCCCCAAATAACATATAGCGTGTGATTTTCTTGTCATAGTTATTTGGGAAAAAATAAGGCAAGCCCAGATTTTCCAGGGCTGTTTGGGCAACCCCGGCTTTGACCCATTTTTTATCTATGACAGCATTTAAGTTGTCTATTTCTTTTAAGGGTTTGGCTGCAGTTCTGTGCTGGTTTCTGGTTTTACAAGGACACACTATTCCTTCCATTTGATTTTCTACCGTAACATCAACGTCCACAAAGTTGAATGAATCACAAAAATCTAAAATTGACACCAGCCAATCAGAAGGAAGCTTGGAAATTAGTATGAAACCTTCCAGCCCCCTGGCTTTGGCCAGAAAAATTTCTCCCCTAGCCAATTATATCAGGTCAAGTGATCATGTGATTGACCAATCTGCAACTCACTCTCTTAAACATAGCAAAGGGACTTTCAGTCCCCTGCTTGTTCATTTTCTAGTTACATTAAAAATTGGAACTTGTTTCTACACTTTTTATTTTTTAAGTTTGAAACTCTGTTTTGGAGTTCCTTATAATCTTTAATAAATTGTTAGTTATTTTCTTAATAAATCTTACCTCTTTTTGGCCCTATTCAAACCTGGTTGCTTCTCCAAAACCCCTAGGAGGGGTGTTAGTGTATAATAGTTGTTTAAAACACTTACAATTTTGAAAAGAATGTTTGAACTTCAATTTTAAGTTAATAATCTATATAAAAACTTACTTTTATATCAAATTCTCCTTGTTTTTGCTTGTGTTTGAACCTACTTTCATCAATTTCACTGTCCAAGTCATGCAAGACCATTGGCAAGGTCCCCAAGCTTTCTGGCTCACCCCCTCTTGTATTTGCTTGTAATCACCCCAGTTACACCAAATTTTACCACAAAAAGGCTTGAAAAATAAATTTTTGGACTCCAAATTTTCTGAGATTTTCAAAAATGATCCTCCCTGTCTTCAAGTTTGTGGTGTTTTCCTTGGCTCCTTTTTGTTGCTCCTTTGGTCCACTTCCCCAGATCTTTGAGCCTGTATCTCCTCTTTGGCACGCCTTCTGGGTGATGATCCCTCCAGTCCCTTGAATCTTCTGAGTAGTCTTCTCATCTCAGGGGAGACCCTGGTCAAGAGCCTAACCTGCAGTGATCTAGACTTGTAATCTTTTGACCATGTCTTGCTCACTCACTTTGCTGAGGAAGCACCTGTGTCCTCTTTCCTTCATCTGGAGAGTAACAACTTCATTCCCCTGCAGGCACCTGAGGGTTTGAATCATGTTCTCACTTGTACACCTTGGTTGCTTCCTGGTCTTGTGTTGATGAGACTAATGGCTACTTCTCTCAACTGTCTCCTGTGTCCTCCCTATGTTTTCCTCTTAGATTGGCTGTCCCAGTGATCCACTTGGCAGCATCTTGGTGGTTTTTCTTACCAAGATGAGAGCTAAACTTAGTTAGTTTAGCCCCCTTCTCTTACAATATCCATACTAATTTTCAGGTTGCTGAGGATAGAACCAACCCACATGTGCTGTAAGGTATGAAGGCTTGGGGAAGGCGGTTGTAAACTAAAAACCTTTAAACCAAGGATGGCTATATTTGTTAAATATAAAAAGATGGGCAAGGTTTGCAAAACAACTGCACTAAGGCTCCTAAGAGCTTATATGAAGTGAAATAAGGACTAAGGCAATTTATTAACCCTAAGAAAATAAAATAAATACCAGTATTAATGACTGACAATTTAGTTAAAAAGTCAATTTCTAAGTCTGGGAAATTGTCTGCACTAACGGGAGAATTGAAGCTATCAACAACTAAATTATGAGCGGCACTATAAAGGTTGCCTAACTGGTGAAGAATCAAATAAAAGGAATCATGAAAACTAAGACGGAGCTAAGAACAAAATTTGAAAGGAAAACACAAGCCACAAAACCTAACAATTACCTTTTCAGGGTACAAGTCAAACAATCTCAACTTATTGTTAAGATTGAAAAACCAAGCCTTTTTATTGTACTTAATTTTGTGAGGTGCAATAATTGAGGTGGAGGTCTAACCAAAGCTGGTTAAAAAATGGTGGAAAGAAAGAGCTTAAAATTTCAGATTTGCTATAGTTTAACTTAGAAAATTTAACTACATATAAAGGAGACTGGGAGGAGTAGAAGTTACGGTGAGTACATAGGCAGTTTAAGCAAGCAACAGGAAGAAAAAGTAAGTTTGAAGCCTGGGGAATGATGTAATTGGGCGTATAGTGAAAGGTAAATTGTTTGTGAATCAAATTATTAACTTGGCGCATAGTTCCAGAGTTTGAATCTGATGGCAGAAAGGTAAGGAGTTTTGAAACAACTGTTAGTCACTCTTAGGTTAAATAGAAGGCTTGGGATAGCATAATATCCAATCAAGGTAATAAGAGTTAAGGAAATGAAAGGAAGAGAGGTGATTAGTGTAGGATGAAAGTAAATTGACAATTAGAAACTGGTTAGTTTGGAGAGAAAAGAAAACCCAATTAAAATGTTGACAGAATAGCAGCTAAAATGAAGGTGGATCCTGACATGTGCAGTGGATGGCTAAGATTCATCTGGACACACAGCCATTACAAATGGCCAGAAAAATGTTCAAGGGGAGAAAGTAAACCTGAAATTAAATTAAACCCTACATCCTCTTTACGGCAAAACAGTTTTACAGTCCAATGTTTTTAAGCTTCAAAGACTTAAATGTTTAAAGCAGTTGAAATAATGCACTTTTTAAAAAGATATTAATGACCCTTTTAGCATTTATTGATAATGAAGCTATAGATTTACAAGTTAGGCTTTTATGGAGGCTCTTTATTGGTCTATATGCTCTAGCTGAGAATAAAGAAGAAGAAATAAATTGTGATCCAAGTATTTTGAACAAGATTTGAATACAGCACAGTGAAAATAAAATGGAGGCTCAATACCCAATAATGGTTCAATATGGTAACACAAAAGCAAAATTTTAAAAAATGACATCTTTATTTATATCAGTTCAATGTTTGCCATTGAAAAATCAATAGTGGACACAGTGTTGTGACAAGCTGAACCTCTAACAGATTGGTTAGCCATCCAACTTCTGACTTGACTCAACCTGTTGCCTAATTTAGATAGCTCATCATATAAATCACCTGGCTGCAATCTTGTTAATTGCCACAGCTAACAATCAACTTATATTGTCCAAATTAAATAAGTCACATGTTATCAAAGATCAACCTTGAGAACCCTCTTGCCACAATCCACTCCCTGGTGGTCTAACACAAGGTATAAACCCTCTTTTTCTCTCTCATTAAATCTTACTTTCAACAATTTCTCTTTCTTTCATTTTAGGCAACTTCAGCTTACAGCACAGTTACAACAGTGGTAGCTTAGATAGAATTTCCCTATCCTGCCAATTTAAGGAAAAATCACTGTCTACATTTTCATGCATGAAGCACTCCATCAACAACTGATGGACACTCTCACAACATATGGCAACCCTATATTGTAAATTTATGCCTCCCTCTTAGGCCTCTACTCCAATTCCTGCCAAATGCTTAGGAATTTCCACCAAATTATTTTTGACTATTTATCCAAAAGGTTACTGAAAATCCCAAGAAAAGACCTCAATTTAATACTTTGGAATTAGTTTGAAGATGCCCCTAACTTAACCCACCCAAGAGACACCTCTGGTTAGGCATTATGTGCAAGAGCAGCCAGGAGCAGTGATTACTGTATCCAAGACAGGTTCCTCAATTTTAGTTGAGTCAGTTTTTCTTTGATTATGTCCATTTAAATTTGTCTAGATTTTCCTGCATAAAAAATGCATTCATATTCCCCCATATCATGGGCCAATCAGTTTTGGGCATTCAACTTCTAACACAAATTCCATCCCCTCCCTTTAAATGAATGCAAGAATTGTAAAAGACCTTGCTTAATCATTCTCTAGTCTAATAAAGCTCAAAAATTTTAGTTTAATTTGGCCTTCTGGTTTTTCCTGTTGCTTTTGGTGTTCAGTTGATTCCTTCTCCCCTTTGGCCTCCCAGGAATTATTGGTAACAACCTTTTGGTTGTTGCTGAAATTGCAATTTTTATTGTGGTTGAGAGCTTGTTTTTTTCCTCCTAACCTTCTCCCCAATTCTCACATGTATCATGGTAATCATGGTCCCAGATGATGTTACCCTTGTAAAGTCACTCCCCCCTTTAGCCTTGGATAGGACAATCTTTTTTTGACGTACAAAGAAATCTTCTCAGAAACCAGCTAAGCCTCTTAATTTCCTTGAGGATTTAGCCCACACAATTGATGAGAGATTTGTATTGCTTTACCCTTCTCAGGTGGCAACCACTGATGATCTGATTTTTATCTCTAAATGAGAAGAATCTCTGATTAATTTGGACTACTTTTTGGCTTGGTTTTGCCCACATTTAAACAAATGAAGTGGAACCAATCAGGGTGTACTTCTTATAAATTAACAAATTCCATTTAAACATGATTAAATGCTGCCCTGAACCATTCCAAAGGTACCAGCCAATCAGAGTTGAAGCTAGAAATTATTGGAAACCCTTTCAATTCATTGGATTCTCTCTTGCAAAAGATCTCTTTAAGCCAATCAAATCTGAGCCTTGGGTTAGGTGACCTTTGAATCCCAAACTCTATCCTTATAGCAAGACAAGGGACTTTCAGTCCCCTGCTTGCTCATTCTTAACAATAAAAGTTTTAGACTTTTTCACTTTTAACTTAAATTTTTGGTTTTCTTGGGCTTTTCCTTGGCCCTTTGACATTCTAAAGTTGTTAGTAAAAGTAGTTACCATTCCTTACCTTAGTTGTTGTCCCCTGGATCCTATTGTCCTCTTTGAAGTCCCTGTAGCTAGTGTTAGTGCTATTGTTAAGTCTTATCTCTTTTGCTTCTGGAATCTAGTTCAAACACTGATAGTTAGAATTGAAAACCATATAATTACCTATTATAATTTGGTTTTTGTTTTGCTTTTGCTCTTGCCTCAATCCCCAGCTATATATGCTTTCTTTGATGGTTAAATCTTGGTTATTATCTTGTCCCCAAGGTCCTTAGTTGTCCCCTCCACTTCCCAGACCCAAAAAACTCCCCTTTTTCTTATTGGGTGTTTTTTACACTTGGATTTTCACATTTTTTGAGATACAATTTCCATTTTTGCTCTCTCTACAATGTTGATCCCAATTTGTAAGTTTGTTGTTTTTAAGCTGTCCCTGGTTCTGCTATTTATCTGATTCACTTCCCCTGAACTCTGGGGAAATATTTCCTCTTCTGTGATGCAAGTGGGTGATAACCTCTCTCATCTCTTGCGCCTTGTGAAGACCTCCCTGACAGGCCCCAAGACCTTCTCATCTCTGATGAACACTTGGTGAATAGCCTCACCTGTGATGATTTAGATCAGCTTCTTTTTGACTGGTTGCCAGGATCTTTATGTGAAGAGGACCCTCCCTTGTTTGCACTCCCAGTGGAAGAGCCCCAAGCCATTTCTTGGCCTGCACCTGCTCCTCAGGGCTATAGCACCCATTGTACTCCAGCAACCTCCAGAATTAACTCATACAGAATGGAACATCCTCCATGTTTACAATTTCAAAAATTGTTTTTGCTTTATCTTTTATAATTTCAATTAAAAGCTCAAAATAAAAATCAAACATTGCTTATATTATCAGTGTCAATTATTTAATCAAGAAAAAAATAATCTTTAATATTGAAAATAAGAAAAATATTTTTGATAATTGTTGACATGGAGGATGTTCCATTCTATATGAGTTAATTCTGGAGGTTGCCGTGTACTCCCTGGCTGCCTGCAGTGATGACCCTGATGGGGTTCAACTCTTAATTTCTGCAACTATCCTAAACATCCTTTCTCTGAACTCCTGTTAGAGCAACCATCCCAGTTTTGCACTGGATGGTAGCCTGGTGGGTCTTTTCCCCTGGATGGTAGTCAAACTTAGTTAGTTTGGCACCCCTCTCTTACAATCCTCTAGAGTGAACTGCTAATTCTGTTGTCCTAATTTGATGCCATCTCTGCGTCTCAAGGAGTCTTATGCCCACTCTTATGTCTGATTTAAATGTCATGCTAATCCACATTGCAGCTTATCTGCACTCAGCCAAGTTGGGCTCCTTCTTGGGCTTAAACAGAAAATACTAACACCTGGCTGTGAGTAGCTTGCAATAAATTGGAACAGATGCAGTTTACCAAACTTTTATGGATTCCAGAAGTGGCCATTTGCCTCACAGAGGGTGTCACTATCTGGTCAGCAGAGTGACACAAAGATATCCTACCATGAACAGAACCTGGAGAGGGTTCCAGGAAGCCTTCCTTGACAAATTTTTCAAAAAAAGCCTGAATTTATTTCTTTCTGAGAATGTGAAAGTTCAAACAAACAGGCACTGTAACGGAATACATCTGTGTCTTAGAAGAGCTCTGCTGTTCTGCACCCCCAGATATGATATTTAACAACTAAGCCACACCTTTCTTTCTGGGATGACCTCAGACCATACATCCAGCGCCACATGGTCATGAGAGACTGTTTTGGCCTGGAGAGATCCTACAGCAAATCTGAAATAGCTACAGAAATCAAAGATCCTTGCAATGGTAGAGTCTTGCCAAAATTCTTAAGTGTTGATAAAATGGGGAATAAAATATAAATTTTAAAAAATATAGCAACAAAGAAGTCCTGGATATCAAAATTGATGAATGGTGAATCCAAGTAAAGGCATTGGGAGGAGATAACCAAGAGAAACTATGGCAAAGATAATAAAAGCAGCAATTTGAAGGAATTTTATAAGGCTTTTCATATAAACAATTTGAAAATTTGGTTCAATAATCTCCTCAATTTTAGGCTCAGGGGTTGCATAAAGCATTGTGGAAGCTTTAGGCACTTCAAAATTGATAATACAGATCAGGAGAGCAGTGCAGGCACATAATTTAATAATAGCTCCATTTTCATGGAGCTTTTTGCTAAAAGCTTTTTTCATATTCTTGTAAGTTGTTTCAAGAAGATGACTACAATAAACTGTTGAGCCATCTCTTTAAAAGAGCTAAAATGTTAGTGTACTGAAGAAGACAACTACTATTGTTTGCAAAGGTTAAAACAATGGTTGTGACCTAGATGTGGAATATATATTAATGGGATTAAGCAACAGTGAGTAAAGCTTATGAATTGAGGTTATAAAACTCTTACAATTTAGAAGGACCACACTCAAATTTAATGACTTAAAGCAAGAAATGACAAGTTTATTGAGAATTAAAAAGATGAATATTTATAGCCTTGATAGGCTGGCATAATCTCAAAGTATATCTAGGGGTATCTAAGTTATTCTCCACAGTAGGGGTCAGGAAATTTGACAGGGCAGGAAGATATTCTGTCAATTTTTTTCTGTTGACTGATTTTCAGTCATTTTTGATACAACTAAAGCTTTCTTCATATGTAAATTATTTAACTTTACAATAATTTTTTAAAATATACTCTATTTGAGAATAAAAGCTATGCTCCTCACATATAATTATTTTTATTATATTTCTTGTATTTATGAAGCTTAATTTCAAATAAATACCTTTTTAAAAGCTAATTAATTAAATACCACTGCTAAAAAATAAATAAAGAACATTAAAAGTTTCATAGAATAACTTTTATGGGAAAGAATTTCTTTATCTTTAATTTTTAATTTTTTATTGTTGCAAAGGGAAAAAACTACATGTGAAGAAAATTATAGTTGGATCAAAAATGACTGAAAATCAGTCAACAGAAAAAAATTGACAGAATATCTTTCTGTCCCAATTTGATGCCTTTTAATAATTGAGAGCCTTTTTAGTTGTTCCAGATAGATATGAGCTCTTAGAGGGGAGTTTATAAGAATCCATCCTTTCCAAAGTCTCATGATGATGGGAGTTTGAATTATCAGTTCTGGGCATAAAATATGAGCCCAAGTTGCTCACTGAGCCAAGAGGTTCACCATGAGACTCAGGATAGATGAAATCTCTGACAGCTTTAAAATTTGCTGCTTGGTTAGCTTATGGTTTTATTAAACTACTGGGGTAGTTCTGAGCTCTAACTCAGCTCATATGAGTGTTTAAAATTGAACACTTATATCATCAGGGAAGATTTTCTTAATCATGCCCTTTGAATTCACCAAAAAAATGTGACATCATGATTCAATTTTTTGGTCAAAAGACATCAAATTGTCTAATTTCTGTGTTTTGAGGCTTTAGACAACTGGCTTGAAACTTTTTTCAAAATAACCACATGTTTTGCTACAGCCCATTTCTGTTTAATGGTTATATTGATGTTGATGTATTCTTTTAAGAGCTCTTTCTGAGTCCAAACTCCTTGGCTTTTTCCTTTGTGCAGCCAAGCAATTTCAGTTAAGATAAAATCATCTGTGAAATAGTCCTTACTCCTGAGTTACAGAAGACCCAAGAAAATGACAGTTTCTTTTTCATTATGATGTACTGTGCTGAATCCAGGCACATCCAGTTATACTTATCATAGTCATTCTTATTGAGACTCTTATTACTTGAACCCTCCTGCAACAAAGCTTTGGTGAGTTTTGTCTCCCTGGAGACAATCTTTTGATTCAGATCCTTATTCTTGTTACACTTGGTCATGGTCTCTACGCTTTTCTCCTCCCAAATCTTAAGTCCTCAATTTCTATATTAGCTTCATTTTTCATCTTCTGGGAGATGTTGTCAAACCCTAATAACAAGTTCCACTAATCCCAGGCATAGATTCTGTTGCCTTGGGCAGGTGTTCCTTTTCTCACAAAGTATTCATAATATAATTCCTTGTAGGCAGCCTTGACCTCAGCCAGTGATTCTTTAGGAAACATTTTTACCACTTCAAGGTCCTCCCAGGCATCCTCCAGGGATTTCTTGGGCACCTCTTTACAAGCAACAGCGGTCTCCACTCTTAACCCTCCAAACTTTGCCTTTTCAAAAGATAGTTGAGAATAAATAAACTTAAAAAGAAAGATGAGGGGAAAACGTTGGATTCTGACTTGATTATTTTTGTTTAATTTATTGTTTTTCATTTATATACCATACAGGGCATATTTGGCTGAAACCTCTCTGGTTCCAGAATCCCCTCTGGACTCATATCACATGTTCTATGACGTAACAGCATCATTCAATAAAGATCTTTTTCCAAAAGATGTTCACACTCTTAGCCTATAATAATGTTCCTACTACATTTCATAATCACCTAATTCCTTTCATTGAAATGTGTTGTTTTGATTTGAAGCATTTCAGGCTTCTGGCATCAAAACCCTATGAAATGTGTAAAGTTACCCCCCCTTTAGCCTCAGATAGGAAATTTTTTCCTGTTGCACTAAGAAAACCTCCCAAATCCCTGCTAAACCCCAGAATTTGCTAGATGATTTAGCACACACAATTGACAAGTGATTTGTCTTAGTATATCTCTCTCAGGTGGTTTCCACTGACTCCCAGTTTGTTGTTCCAACCTGAGAAGAATCCCTGATCAATTTGGATTACTTGCTGGCTTGGTTCTGTCCCCATTTAAAGCAATTGTAATATAACCAATCAGGGCACGCTCCTGTCAAATCAACAAAATTCAATCCAGCTAGAGTTAATGGCCTCATGAAGCATTATATAGACATCAGCCAATCAGAGGTCATATTGGAAATTATTGGGAAACCTTTCAGATCACCTGAAAATCCCTTACAAAAATTCTCTCCTGGCCAATCAAACCTGCCGTCTGGATCAGATGACCTTTTAGATTCAAACCTATTCCTTAAAGCAAGACAGGAAACTTTTGGTCCCTTCTTGCTCATTATTATTAAATAAAAGCTTGACTTTTACAATTTACATATTTTGAAATTTGGGCCCTTTTTTGGCTCATTACTTCTTATTAGTTGTTAGTAGAAGTTTTGGATTTCTCTTACCTTATTTGTTGCTCCCTGGCTCCTGCTGTTGCTTTCAAAGTCCCTATAGTTAATGTTAGTGTTAGTGTTAAGGTATACCTCTTAAGCTTTCAAAACTTAAGTTCAAACCTAAAAATTAGTATAGAGATTCATATAAATCTTTACTTAAAGTTTGA
Source organism: Entomophthora muscae (assembly GCA_014839935.2). NCBI lineage: Eukaryota > Fungi > Entomophthoromycota > Entomophthoromycetes > Entomophthorales > Entomophthoraceae > Entomophthora > Entomophthora muscae. The sequence continues at coordinate 112,821 of QTSX02002265.1, forward strand.
AATCTTTAAGTTTTTGCTCTCATTACAGTTTAAACTTATCTTGAGCACTGTAAAGTTCTTTTTCTTTGCTCAGACTGTTTCAAATTGGGTCCTGAAGCCTCATTTATATTTTGGACCCAAAAAATACCCCTGGTCTGCCTGCCCAAGTGTTGTTTGATTATACTCCTCCCCCAAAAGGCCTTGAATTTTCCTGGTGCACTAAAAAAGATTGGTGCAAGTTCTCAAATTTGTGGTATTTACTCTGGCCCCTGAACTAGTGATAGTTTGGACCACCTCCCCAGATCTCTGGGGACAAATATTCTCTTTTGCACACTGTGGGAGATAATACCACCAAATTTTTACACCTTCTTGAGGACCTCCCTGGGTGTGCTCAAGATCTGCTTGTTACTGGTGAGTATATTGTCAATAGTCTCACCTGTGACAACCTTGAGTTAATCCCTCCTGATTTGAACCCCACCAATCTTGTGGAAAAAGACATTGCTGTCTTCTGTCCTCCCATAGAGCCTGAGCCCACTTCTCACAAGGAGGAATCAAACTTCCAAGAAAACACTCTCAATTGTACTCCATGGTTGCTTGCTGGTGTAGGTCTAATGGGTTTGGACCCCTATTTTCACTGGTTGTCTCCTGTGTCCTTACTCTGGACTTCAATTTGAGCAGAAATACCAGTTCTGCACTAGATAGTGCCCTGGTGGGTCTTTTCTCCAGGATGGGAGCCAAACTTAGTTAGTTTAGCCCCCCTCTCTTACAGAAGGTATGTGTTTCTGATACAATATATCCTTGTTCCAACTGGGAACCAGCTGATTAATTCTAAATGCCTAGACACCATTGCTTACATTGAGTTGTTTTTCTGCTAATTAATTTTCCACAACCAATCTTCTTGAAACAATCAAGACCACTAAAACATTATGATTAAATCCTCATTAATTATTTTTCCAGGTATATCAATTAACCTTTGCGGTTAGTTAATTTGTTTATGAAACACCTAGTCTCTAAGATTGACTCAGTCAAGATTGCATTAATCCTGTTAGTCAGTATGGCCTAACTAACAACCACTCACTTTATTATTTATTTTATATAGATACTGAGTTTATGCAAGAATTTCCCCCAAAGAATCCTATAAACATATCTATACAAAATCTATAATTAAATTTTAATAACATAATATAACTGCATTGGTATATTTATTTGGCTAAATATCTTGGGCAAATGTTGTATGATCACATGTAACTGATGCAAAAGACAAGATTATATGTTACAGCACTTAAAAAACCTAGATCAACTGCACACTACTGAGACTAGGATCTGGGATGAAACATTTGCAATATGTCTCAAGTTATTCTACTAGTTGTGGATGATGCATGCCCATATTAATGAGAAAGTCCTCCCCTTTACCTATTTTTTCTTCATGGAGTCTCAGAAGAGAGTATAAATAATAGCATTTAAGTTTCTAAAGAAAGGGCTTAAATCTATTCCCACTTAGGCTGGCAAGAATACTGGTTCATCAACAAGGGCCAAACCTGATGATGCTGATAACAATGTAATCACCTTAGCTACTAAAGAGAAGAAAAGTGAAAGAGTCCTTGGTCCCAGGGTTATTATTATAAAATACAAGACAGCCTAGTATAATGCATTTGTAAAAACTTTTAATGATAAGGTACAAGGATGTTGCTTTAAGAAACAGCAGGCCATTAATAGACATCTTAAAGACAAATCCCTACTCAGCTCTGTCACACAGCAGGATACAACCATTAAATATAAATTTTTGGCCAGAAAGTTTATTTCTCTGGTCTTCATATAAAGCCTGAGAATGTTGGGTAAGGGTTTGAGCTTCTCTGCAGTGAGGTTTATGCTTTAAGCCATGAAGCTGAGTTCTAACTCTTATTTGACTACTATGAGCCACAATGGGTGGGGCGTAAGGTGATCAGTTGCTGTGATAAGCCTGAAATTAAGGCCAGCTGAAATTGCTATCAGGCTGTTCTCAAGGGAAAAAATGAAGACATAATTTCACCTGAAGGTCTGAAATAAACATTTTAATTCCTTCTTTGGTGTGAATCCCAGATACAATACCTTTTTTGGACACCTTAAGTCTGAACAGGAAAAGACTGCCTCCTCACCTTGAGGTATAAAAGTAGGTGCTCTAAAAAACAGTGCAAGGCCAGCAGTTACAAAGAGCAGATCAGGCCAGCTGTCAATAATCAGTATTAGCTATCTGAACTTAGGGAGCATATAAGCAAGATTGTCACAGTACTCTTGCAGCAAACCTTCAACTTAGCCTATAATAAACATTGCTGGCTATTTGATATTTTATTATAACACTAAATGTTAAAGATTAATAGATTATTTATACATGTAACTTAAATTCAAAGTTGGAAATAATATATAGGTTTTTATATAATAATTTTATATTAGAGCCTGGATTATCTTGCTTAAATAGTTGTTTTGGTACTAAAGTATATGTGATTTTGGGTTGTTCTTATATCAACCATTTCTAAAAATAGGTATTCATCTTTATTTTTATTAAATATAATTATTTTTCATTGAGTTTTTTTTAAAATAATCTTATAGTAAAAATGATTAACTTCATAGTAAGTTATTTTTGAAGTATATTTTTATTGAAAAAACTAATTGCTGTGCATTATTTTTTATTTTTGAATTATACATGATTATATTACCCTAAAAACTATTTGGAGCCTAATTTTTACTAAGGAAAATGACCAGCATTTGATTTTTTGTTTATTAAAAAAGTACTGACATCTAGTTGGCTACACAGAAATAAAATTAATCTAGTTTTATGTGATGTGTTGACATGAATATAAAACTGATTTTGATAGTTAACTTGCAGACAGTTTAAATTCTGACAGTTGCCATCATAACCAACTCCAACTATACATGATAAAGCAAGAACAAATAAAATCCCTCCTACCAGTATCCAAGGATAAAATGGACTGATACCATGCATGCCTCCCAGATATTCTCAAGAAGTTTCCCAAGGATATGCCTTCTAATACCTCAGGGGTTGTTGTGATAACTTTGATTACTCCCTCTTGGGAATGGTTTCCCTGAGAAATAACTTGTTTGGTGAGTAGAATGTGGGCCTGAGATACAACCCAGATATTACACCAGGATTGGCCCCTCAAATCCCAAAGGAATCAGGATCTTCCAAGACCATCCAATACCCATAATCTACTTGTATGTTATGTGACATATCAGTTGACTGTATATCACTCTTCTTATATATTCAATAAAGGAGTTCTTTTTTTTCTTAAATATTTCCCTCATTTTGTGCTTTTATGATTCCCAGAAGTATACACTCAACAATGGGGTTAAGGGGATTAGACTGTAGAATGTTGGAATGGTAGTGGAAGTTGATTTACACCTTATGGAGGCTTCAATTATCCTGAAAAGAGGTACTTAAAGTTATTTGAGGGATAGTAAGCTGGATAGCTCAGCAGCCTAGTGTGCAAAGGTATTACTGATAGCTGTTTTGGTGTACCGGCTAGAATAGTTAAGCGGAAGGAAATGGGATGCATATCAAAACAGAGTTGAGTTTAAAAGGGTGCAAAGGAGTAAACTATGAGTTAGTGGTAAGTGTTTCAGATATTTTTAAAACAACTTTTTTATATATCTGGTAGAGTATCTAGGCCCAGAAACTGCTGACTTGAAGTCAAAGCTTTGGATACTAACCTTTCATAGCTATGGGAGATGATGAACTGTATTCTTCCTTTACTGGTTGTGGGGCGGGGTGAATAAGAGGTAAGGGTAGGGATACTTGAATGGCGGTTGAAGGGTGATGAGTGAAAACCAGCTAAAGTCATGGGACAATGGATAAGTTTTCAATCCATGCCACAGTGGTTTGGGATTGGATCTAGTGTGGATAAGGTAGATCAGGGTCGGTTGAACCCGGAAGGTTCCGGCAGCTGAACTCAACTCGAATAGCAAAGGTAAAATCCATTTGGCCTATGATGTAAGGTTTTGGGCTTTGGATTCAAGAAAAACTCGGGTCGAAGTGTACAAGCAGTCATTGGTTGGCCAAGGAAGTATTGGATTTACTTCTAGCGGTGTGGATGATCTATGGTAAGGATGGCTAAGTGGTTGTATCTTAACAATATCATGTTTTGAAGCAGCTACTTTCTAATATGGGCTTGGATAATTTAACTTGAGCAAGGCTTCTAGTGTTTAATATAAAAGCGTAAACTAAATACGGGGGTTTGAATCGAATTCACGACAAAAAGAGACGATAAAGAATTTGGTAAGGGATCTAGATTTATTGGCAAATAAGGCTATGGTTTATTCCAAAAGCACATCAAGGAATTAGTGTACATTTAAGTTAGGCGAGAGGTATGGAAGAAGGAGGCTTGGCTGGTGGGTGAGGTTCATTGACATGTTTTGGTTTACGGAGGGGTTCATGGAGTGGGGCATGGGCTGGTTTAACGACATGAGGCGTTGGTTGAGGAGCTGCTTGGCTTGGTGCTTGCGGTCACGCTTGGCATGGACGCGGTAGTGGCGACGCAGGTTGGACAGGACGGAGAAGGATTTGCCGCAGCCCTGGGCCATGCAGGGGAAGGGCTTCTCACCTGTGTGGGTGAGGCGGTGGGTCTTGAGGGAGGAGGGGCGGGTGAAGCGCTTGTTGCAGAGGGTGCAGACGTGGTTGCGGGGCTCGGCGTGGGTACGGCGCTTGCCGGGCTTGGCATTCTCCTCGGGGACCGAGTATGACGACTTGCGTGAGCAGGGGTAGTCGCTCTGGAAGTCTGGGTTGGTGAATTCAGAGTTGAGATCAAGTGGCCAACTAAAGGGGTCCATGTTCGCAGGGTAGAAATAGTTCATGGGCTGGAAATCCATATATGGGGCCATGCATTCTGGGGATGCAAAAAAGTTGTAGTCAACCATGCATGCTTGAGATTCTCCTGATTCCATGTTGTACTCCATCTTGTCCCTCTCTCCATCTCCTCCTCTAATTTATACCATCTGAGTTGCCTTGCCAACCAATCACCCAACCGGAATAGTCTGTCCTAATTGACCTGCTCCCTAATCTGGCCGCCATCAAACGCTTATCTCGCCCACGAAACCATCCAAGTTCCGCAAACCCGCTCCTGTGCACTGCACTCTAACCACACCGCCAGCTGAACCCTGTCCGAGTATCTTCCATTCCCAAACAGGATCGTCGCCCTCCCCCGAAATGGTCGCTCCACAAGCCTGCCTAATCCGAACCAACATAAACTCTAGTTTAATTACTCACACTAATTTTACCGAAGGACCCTTTAGCCTTCCTCCTCGGGATTTCCCACCATCCAAACATTCTGAACACATATTTTCAACATTTTAGACTTCTTCCTCGGGATTTTCCATCACCCAAACATTTTGAACACATATTTTCAACATTTTAGACTTCTTCCTCGGGATTTTCCACAATCCAAACATTTCAAACACATTTTCAACATTTTAGACTTTCCACTCGGGATTTTCCATCACCCAAACATTTCGAACAAACATTTTCAACAGTTTTGAGGAAAACGTGAACCTAATCCCTCCATCCACCTCCATTTGATTTTGTAATATTTCCAAATCCAACCACCACACCTCTCCATCAAGCCAAAAACCCACATCCCATCTAAAATTCAACCCCCACCAAAATAAAAATAATCAACTAAACTAGATACAAAAAATTCACCCCTTCCACCAATCAACCAGCCGCTTGAACTGCCCCTTCTTTTAACTTGGCGGCCTGCCACCAGAAGCTTAAAGTTCAACCACCAAAATCCAAACCAATTTAAACAACTAACTCATCCATCACCTTCGCCATACCCAAGCAAGGCAATTGTACTACAGCAACTGCTCGTTTTCAGCAACGGTTGCCATCACGTGCCATGCTATTCACAACCCTCCCTCCCTCCATTTTAGCCAATCAAGCAACGCCATGCATCCACGATAAGCAGTTGCTTGGATCCATCTTCAGTCTTGCCGATACCCAAAGCTTATTCGAACAAGCGCGATCCAAGGTTGGAAGAGCTCGCTGATCTTATCGAAGGATGGGAGACTTCTTATTGCTGAATTGGCCCCCAAAGGATCCAGGCAGCGACTTGGTATTCTTGGGAAGGTTCCTTTGGAAGCGGAGTTGTTAAGGGGTTGATCAACCCCTATTCCTGATCCTGCCGCCAGTGGCTTCAGACTCACCCCTCGTGAATAATTCTATAACCGTTACATGGAATACCATCCCTCCAGCCCTATCCCAGGCCAACTTTCGCATTTACCTCGACCGAAAAGGCTTAACAACCCTTTAGCCCAGGTCAAAGTCGATCCATTCATGTTATCCCGCCAACCAACTCCATCTGCATAGGAAGGGACCAACCTAACCAACCCTTTATTTGCATTTCTAAAGCCAACAAATGCTGGCAAAGTTTAACTTCCCTCTCAATAACCTTATACAACTCTTACTACAGAATCTCTGGTTGATGTGTTGTCATTGGCAGACGAGGCATGCCAACATCTTGAACTGTCGTACACAGGCAGCAGCTATAGTTATTAGAAATATCAGACAGGGTAAGCACCTTGGGCTATTCCAGCAGAAAATAGAGGATGAATAAAACTCTCAAGCCTTTCCAAGATGGGAAGATCATATTTAAGAGAATTACTCTTTATTCAGAACCACCACCACATTATATAGTCAAATAGGTAGCATATGGACACATCTAACTTTAAGGGATAGTTAGATCAAGATAGCTGCCAAGAGAAACTGGTGGCAGAGGTAAATTAAGGCAGGGTAGCTCCCAGATTAGGATTAGGATCAGGATCAATTCATATCCGCCACATGGCTCAGTAAAAAAATACAGACTCAAGGGCACTAGCATCAAGCAGAACATCTGGATTCCCTAGCCTCATGATCTTACATCCTGCATATCCTGATTTTTAAGCTGGTTTTACTTTCCATCAAACCCCTTGACTAAAGGCATCCTCAATGCCAGCTTACCCACCAAGGCTATGCCCCAAACTTGTCAATAAAACCAGATCAGCCCCTAGTCTCAACTATGATCTGTCTTATGGCACTGCTGGCCTCTCCATGACACATGTCATTAGGGCTTACTCTGCTCTACCCATGCAGTTTAGCAAGCTGTTAACCTCTGCTCCTTCTGCAGTTCTGGAGAATGAAATATATGCCCTGTTGGCTGAAACACAGATCCCTGGTAATGAAATGGTATCATGAACCTCAAAGATAGATACTTATGGCTACTTGGATAAAAAAATACTTTCACAGAAGCCTTAGGGAAAGTAATATTTAGAAGGGACATAAGTATATTATAGAAATATTCTTTTGGGTTATATAGTAGAGGGGTGGTAATCAGGAATGAGGAAGAGTTACTAGTAAAGGGTTGGGCTTGCACTCTGGAACAATTCCAGTTGAGATCAATGTTGTGAATCACACTATTCAGGCACTGTCAATTTTGCCTTTGGAGGAGCCAAATTTTGATTGCAAAGCTCTTCACTTCCCTTTTTCCATCTCAAAATGGGAGTCAGCCTAAAAAGGTGACCATCTCATTTACCTTTTGTCTGATGATACACTTGATTCTTGATCCACTTATGTGAGCAGCCAGTGATCTATCTGCCTTTCTATTGTTTTGTGGTAAAAATTTGCCATATAAGAATAATTTAGATTCACCTAATAAAAATAAGCTCTATTCACATTTTTTCTTTGTGATTTTTATTGTAATTTGGCACCATTTCCTTAGTTATATATAGATAAGATTTCTGTTAGATAAAAATCACCAGGGCATTAAGGTAAATCTCTTATTCATCCCTGAAGACTAAGCTCTGGCTTAGTAAAAACCCAATCCTATTGTTAGGATTTCCTGTTGTTTCAGGGCCCAGAATGCCCTAAACAATCAGCTAGCTTGTCTGGATATAGCACAATTAACAGTGTGAAAGCCATTGTCAACTGTATTCCTAGAAGAAAACCCATCTTTATGACTGCAAATGACCAGGGGTTTACAAGGCCCACATGCTTCAAAACCCTGGAATTTAAAGTAAACACAAAATTGGGACCCCTTGCTATTGGGAAATGGTAATTCATGAAAGCAATTGTTCAATTGGTCATCAGGCGCTTGAATGCTTGTGGGTTCTAATAATAGCTGTGGCATCTTGTCATGCTGTAGCTAAACCTATGACCATAATGAAACAGCCAATACCCTTCCCCCCAGGTCCCAGTACACAATTTTTAAACCATTTAGCAAGTATCACTGAAAATGAGGCCACCAGGCCTCTGGTGGCACAAAAGGCTAAGTATTTCTCATTAAGTATAAGTAATGAGAAAGAGAAGCCTTCCTTATTGTTGACAACTTAAAATAAATGACTGTATGACCAGAAATTATTATTTTCTTGCAGGAATTAAATATTTTTGCACTAATATAATCATTCTGTTTGCATCTATTTGCAAATACTTCACAAAATACACCCACATCTACCCTTTCCCTCCTGGCTCTGCTCTTGTCCACTTGGTTACGCCACCTTGCGCTGTTGACTTGAAGTTCTTTCATCCTCACTGCCTGGATCTTTCTCCTGGCCATTCTAGAGTCCTAATCCTGACTACAGTAGTTTTAAAAGCTATGGTGACAGCCAAAAATACCTTATATTTAAACAAAATGATTTCAGATTTAAGCAAATTCCAACTATCAGGTTAAAATATACACTCTGTTAACAGGTATTTTTTGGCATTAATAGACAAAATGGGTCAACACAGCAACAAATTACTCACACACTAAAAAAAACTAAGCAAAATACAAACCAAAATACATGGATTCAAAAACAAAATGATGTGAGTTGACTTTTGGTGTACACATGTTTACTATGTAAATTGGTGGCAAAATAAACCCAAGCACAGTGAGTCAAAACACAATCCAAAAACAAAACACAATAGCAACTTAATATGTAAAAAACCACTCAATTGTTGTGTGCAATGGGTTGTAGTCAAGAATATTACCAAGGTATCTAAAATAAGGCACACAATCTGAAACATAAATTTTAAAAATATTGTGTTGGGTGCTTAATTTGGCATAAAATCTAGGGAAAAAGTGGAAATTATTTTGGGTATTATAAAAGGGCGTTGTAAAACCAAAAACAACTAACTGAGAAATAAAAAATCTATAATTGGGATATTGGGTGGAAAAACTTGAAGTAAATATCAATATACAGATAAAAGCAAAAATTAAAATCAGGGAGTAACTTAATTGAAATTTATTTAGTATTTTATTAAATTTTAAAATGAAAGGAACACAAAAACAGAGTAACAATGAACCTGTTGTGTGCCACAGTTGCAGTTACCCCCACAGGTCAAAAAATTTAGTCAGTGCAATACAAGTTATCAGGAAGCCAGGAATAGGGAGAGATATTATATGACTCAGGGAGGGGTACCACTGGGCCAGTGGGTAATGCCCACCATAGGATGGGTGCTAACTTGAAAATATAGGATACAGATCACCCAAGTAAAGACCAGGGCCCAGAGTTGGGCACCATAGAGTCCATCAACCCCGTGAGGGTGATATACATCACCCCAAATATCTGGGTGGAAGTGGTTTCATTAGTGGCAACATATTCTTGTGGACAGTTGGGCTGCGGGGTGAGGGGGTGGTGTCATTGGAACTAAATATGCGGGCTGGAAATTATACTTGTCTTGAAATAACAGAGGGGGCCAGATAATTTTGGTGCCTTCTCTGTAAAGGACTTCCGTCTCTCTAGTTCTAGCTTCAGGGTTGTGGATTACAATTTCCTCCAAAGTAAACTCCAAATACACCAGGTTGGGTGGGTACTCAGTGAAATGTACTGGGCCAAAGAGAGCGCCTGGTGGACAGTAATAGTTGGGCGGCTGGTCCGCAGTTTCTTGGGGTTGATGGATGTGAGGTGCAGAACCGCGAGACATAGGCTGGAAATGAAACAGAACTAATAACAAGTATGGTATGATCTTGTTGAACCAAAGGTTCATGTCACTTTATTGCAAGGATGGCGATGGGCATCTTCCTGGTAGTCCAGGGTATAAGTATGCCCATCTGTCATGGTAAAACTTTCACAAATTTCTTTGGCCCAGGGTTTTCTGCTTACCAGGTCTTCCCAGTCTTTGATGGCATCAATTGCGGGGGTTATTCTATTGGCTGGCTTGAACTGAGAATGCTCAAATTCCCTAGTCAGGTTGCAGGATTGGTTGTCTCTGTGGGGCATGCGTTCCATGGGAAGGTTATCTGTTTCCCCTTCTGCGTGGGCCCGAGTTATTCCGGGGACTGTGGCTGGACCCGCCTGCCAATTGGTTGCGTTAACAGGAACCTTGGGCATGGGAGGCATCAATGTAGGTGAATTTGAATCATCAAGCTTCAAAATATTTTCTGAAGTCAAATCCTGTTCTGATTTGAGCCCAAAAACTGCGGGCTGGTGGCCCGCGGGGTGCCAGGGTTCAAGTCCCGTAGTTGAGGCTTTTCAATAATCATAGTTGATAAGAGTTTGTCACTTGTGACATCATCCCCTTCTCTCCTGTTGCCCTCCTCCTTACTGGTCCCTTTTTTCAGGTATTGCTGTATGTCTTCTTGTGTGTTAGGTAGGTTGGAAACTGATTCCCAGGTGCTTTCTTTGGGGGGGGGGGATAACCAACCCATTTGACATAGTACTGTGGGGTCTTGTAGTGGAGGCAGTGTCCATGGATGTACTCTACTTTGTATTTGGTTGAGCGTCCCTCCTGGATGGGTGGAGGGTTGGTCTTGATCTTCTGGTGGGGAAGTGAGGTTCCTTTTTTCTTGAATAGCAGTGATTGGTGGAAGACATTGTGGATTTTCCAAGTAGGCAGCAGCTCTAGTTTGTACGCCACTTCTCCTATTTGCTTTATGATCTTGTAAGGGCCACAGCAGCAGTGGACTAGCTTCCTAATGGGTATGTGTAAGGGAACGTTCCGTGAGTTAAGGTAAACTTCATTGCCTATTTCCAGAGATTTCCCGGGGACTCTTTTCTTGTTGGCAAAAACTTTGTAGGTCTTAACAGTGTGGGTCAAGTTCCTTAGGTAGGTTTCCTGGGTGGTATGCATTTGTTCAATCCAAGTTTGTCATGCTGTATTCTGTTTCTTGCTGTCAATGTTAGGGTCCCATGATGAATTGAACCCATAGTTGGCCTTGAACAGAGACATCCCTGTGGAGGTGTGGTCTTTACTGTTGTATGCAAACTGGGCCATGAGAAGCATGTTGACCCAATTGTCCTGGTTGGCGTTGGAATAGCATTGGAGGTATTGTTCCAGGATTTGGTTGACCTGTTCAGTTTGTCCATCTGTCTGTGGGTGGTAGGAGGTTGACACACAACGTTTTATTCCAAGGTCCTTCATCACTTGGGTCCAGTAGTGGGAAATAAACTGGAGTCCTCTATCAGTGATGATTTCTTCCAGGGTGCCATGTTGTGTCAAGATGCGGTTGTGAAAGTTTCTTGCGGTCTCAGCTGCCGTGCAGTGGGTAGTGGTTGGGATAAAGTAGGCCATTTTTGTGAAACAGTTGACCATGACCAGGATTGCGTCAAAGGATTCTGAAGGGGGGAGCTCTACTATGTAGTCCATTAACACTGACTTCCAGGGGCCAGCAGGGATGTCCAGAGGTCTCAGTAACCCTTCTGGTTTAGAGCAACACATCTTGGTTCTTCCACAGGTTTCACAACCATTGATGTAGGCAGCCACTTCTTTGTCCATGCCTGGCCATGCATAGTTCCACTTGATACTTGAGAGGGATTTGTGTCTACCTGGGTGGCCAGCCATCTCTGAATTGTGGTGGTCAATCAATACGTTTGTTTGGGTATAGTCTTCAGGTACATAGATCCTGTTGTGGAGCAGCAGGGTAACACCTTTCAGGGAGTACCCTTTCTTTGATTAATGGCAATCCAGGTCCTTTTTCAGGGCTTTGACTAGTTTGGTTGAGTAGGTATCCTGTTTCTGGGCTTTTATCACATTGGGTTTGCTGGTGGCAATCTTTAAGTAATTCAGATGTATCCCTAGGCTGGCGGGGTTTAATAGTGTGTGAGTGTTGCAGTCCTTGATTTCTGTAGAGGAGGGGGTCAGGTTGGCTCTCCTGCTCAAGGCGTCTGGTACCACGTTAACCTTTCCTGGCTTGTAGTCTATAGTCAAGGTGTAGTCAGCTAGTTCCAAGGCCCATCTTGCTTGTTGTTGGTTCAGCTGGCGTGGTTTGAAGAAGTAGACTAAGTTCTTGTGGTCTGTCAGAACTTTTACCGGATGTTCAGCACCACACAAATACCTGCGCCAGTGCTTCAATGTCTTCATTATAGCTAACATCTCCTTGTCATATATTGGGTAGTTCCCTTCAGCTAGTGGCATCTTCTTGAAGTAATATGCTACAGGATGTAGCATACCATCCCCTCCTTCCTGAAGAAGGACCCCACCCACCGCAAAGTTGGACGCATCTGTCTCCAGCACAAAAGGTTTAGCAGGGTCAGGCATGGCAAGGACCAGGGCAGAAGTGAATGCTTCCTTCAGGGTCACAAACGCGGAGGTGCACTTGTCAGTCCAGATAAATTGGACTTTGTCAGAGCAGAGACGGGTCAGGGGCAATGTAAAATGAGAAATTTTTTGGATGAAATCCCTGCAATAATTTGCCAGGCCCAAAAAGCTTCTCACTTCTTTTCTGCATTTGGGTACTGGCCAGGCTGTTACAGCTTTCACTTTGTCTTGCGCCATGGCAAACCCGCCAGTCTTCACCACATATCCCAGAAATTTGACTTCAGATTGAAAGAATTTGCATTTCTTTAGTTTGGCGTGTAGGTTAGCCTGCAAGAGTTTCTCCAGTATTTGGTCAAGGTATTGGAGGTGTTCCTCATGTGATTTGCTGTATATGAGGATTTCATCCAAATACGCCACACAGAACTGGTCAAGGTACTTGCCAAGGACAGAGTTGATCATCCTTTGGAAAGTGCTGGGGGCGTTACACAAGCCAAACAGCATGACCAAGTACTTGTACAACCCATATCTAGTTTTGAAGGCTGCCTTGTATTTGTTCTCTTCTTTGATTCTTGTTGTGTTTGGCTCCAGGGGACAACATCCTGGAGGACACGGCAGGAAATCTTTATTATGAAAGATTTGAGGTTCAAAGCTAGCCTTGGGTTAGCCTTCTGGGCAAAATTAAGGGCACATACCTTGATTTCCTGGAAAACAAGATGTAAAAGTCCTTTTGGAAGAAAGGACAGGTAAATCTTGAAGATTATAAAAGCCAACACAAATTTGGATAAACTTGTCTTTATTAGGAGTAATAATTTTACTTTAAATAGTTGACAAGAAGCGGTGATCACTCAATAGGAAGACAGAGTGGCTGAGGGGGTCACACTGGGATGAGGTCATACCAGGATCAACCCCAGACAGGTACAATAATCCAGAATGAGTGGATATTGAACCAGACCCATTTGCAGAAGGCAAGGAATTTCCGAACTCAAAGGCAAAACCAGTCAAATCTTTGCAACTATCAATATTTGAAGGGCAAATCAAAATAGCATTAATAGTACAATTTATGACATCTCCCCCCTCAAGATTGGACAGAGGGAGTTGATAATTGCAAAGAAATTTGGAGTGGACACAGGCAAAGGGACAGCCAGACAATAGTAGCTTCACAATGTACTCAAAGCCCTTCTTGAAGGTAACCTCACAGGGCCCAACCCAGAGGGAATCCAGCTTGTGGGCTCTACCACTTGTACAATTCTGGTAGTAGAGAACTAGATTGCCTACTTGGTATTTGGGGAGGGGGGCCCTAGCAGCATTGGATGGAGAGAGCTCCAAAGCCTTAACATTATAAGCAGTAGAGTAGGTGGTTGCCTGGATGTCAATGATACAGTTGGTTAGGTCTTTCACGTGGGTCTCAGGATTTTCAGATGTATCATACTCAATTAGAGGAGGTCCCAAGATTGAGGGGGTAGTGGCCTCTCTTCCATAAATCATGGCAAAAGGGGATTGATCAGTCACCCAGTGTCTACTAACGTGGTAAGCAAAGAGGGCATCAGGGAGAAACATGTCCCAATTGGCAGCGTCAGAGAGCGTGAGTTTTCTCATGATGGATACTAGAGTTGAGTTTGCTTGTTTGACAGTTCCATTGGTGGAGGGATTATATGGCGCAGAGAACAACTGGTGAGTCCCCATAGCTTTGACAATAGAGGTGATGAGGCGAGCATTAAAGTTGGTACCATTTTCAGAAAGCAGGACTTGAGGGCAGCCATGCTGATAGAAGATATCTTGCAGCAAGAAAGTAGCCGTGATCCTAGCCGTTATATCTTCTGTTGCTCTGGCTTCAACCCATTTGCTAAAGTGGTCTATAGCAACCAAAATAATCCAACATCCTAACCTAGAACAAGGGAAGGGCCCAACAGCATCAATACTCACCGTATGGAAGGCATGTTTTGGAGGGATGAGTTGGAACTGGTGTTGGGAAGGACAAGGACGTTGGAGTTGACAAGAATGGCAGGAGGCAAGGACATCAGGGATCAAGAGGCACATGTTTTCCCAGTAGAAGTTTTTGCACAGCCAGTCATGAGTCTTGGCTATGCCTCCATGGCCAGTATCAATGTGAGCTTGGAGGATGATGGCTATCCTCATACTAAGGAAAACATAGGGTAGGTAGGCATTGTTAACCTTCTTGAAGAGTTGTCTATCACAAATTATAGTGTCCTTGGATAGGGTCTGTAGAGCCAGGCAGATATCTTTGGGCTCAGTGGTCCAAGAGTCAGGATATCCTATTAGCTTGTATAGTTGATTAGAATCAGTGGGATGGATGGCCAGGATCAGCATCCTTGACAGGCCATCAGCATTCTGATGTTGGGCCCCAGGACAGTGTACCACTGTGAAATCATACCCTTGCAGAAGTAGAGCCCAACACGCTAGCCGACCTTCAGGTTCCTTTAGTTGTTGTAACCTCTTGAGAGAGGAGTGATTGGTGACTACTGTGAAGTGGGTTCCATAGATGTAATGACGAAACTGTTTCACAGCATACAGTACTGCCAAACATCCTTCTTGGTGATACTGTAGTTCTTTTTGTGCTTATTAAGGACCCTTGATGAGTATGCTACAGGTTGACCTACTCCTTCATTGTTGAGTTGGGCAAGGATAGCACCTAAAGTTGCTCCACTGGTGTCAGTATACAAGATGAACTCTTTATCATAATCAGGATAGACTAAGATAGGAGCCTCCTTGAGCTTGGCCTTCAGAGCTTTGAATGCTTGTTGTTGGCTGTCAGTCCATTCAAAGGGGACGTTGCAAAGCAATTGGACGAGGGGTTCACTCAGTTCAGCAAAGTCAGGGATGAATTTTTGGTGGTAGCCCATCATACCAAAGAATACTTGTACCTCTCAAAGATTTGTGGGAGGTAGCATCTTGTCAATGGCTTCCACCTTGTTATTCATGGGGCAGATTCCAGTCTGAGTGACTTCATGTCCTAGAAACTCAAGACATTCCTTGAAGAAGGAGCATTTGAAGGGTTTGAGTTTCAGGCCAGCCCCAAGGATATTGATGAAGACAGCCTTGAGATGCTCCAAGTGGTCAGTAAAGGTAGTGCTGAATACAGTGATATCATCAAGATATACAAGGACACAATAGAGTTTTAGGTCTTGTAAGATGGAGTCCATAGCTCGCTAAAATGTGGCAGGGTCATTGCATAATCCTTGGGGCATACAAGTGGGTTCAAAGAGGCCCTCTGATGTGATGAGCGCAGCCTTTTCTTGATCTTCAGGTGATAAGCCAACCTGCCAGTACCTCAAAGCTAGATACATGGCAGAGAAAAACTTGGAACCACCCAGCTGTTGGAGAGCATGGTTGATTCTGGGCAAGGGGTATGAATCTTTCTTAGTGAGAGAGTTCAGGCGGCAATAATCCATTACAATGCAGTGTCCCCCATCTTTCTTCTTGAGGATCAGTAACAGGGAAGCCCAAGGACTTTGGGAAGGAGCCAGTACCCAGCATACAAAAGTTGTTTGAGTTCTTTAGACACCTGAGCATCTTCCACCCTACTACAGTGGTATGGTTTAGCACAAAAAGGGGGCACATCCCCAGTATCAATCTGATGTATGACTCCTTTGGCTAGGCCATAGTTGGTAGGTCCAGAGGCAAAGATGTCACTGAACTAATCAAGTAGGTCCAACACGTCTTTTTGTTGAACAGGAGACAGTTGGGGGAAATCAGCAGAAGTGAACAAGGAGAGAACTTGTGGATCATCTTCAGGTAAGTTGAAATCACTGAAAGTTACAAAGGAGTAGAGGGGAGATACTTGTTCTGCTCCAAGTCCACAACCATGACCCACAACCTGGCCTCTGGTTACTTGCATGGGCAGGGCTGTCAGGTTAGCAAGCAGTAATTGCACAGGCTCCTTGTGAGTTTGGTCTAAAATCCCCGGACATAGGCAAGGCTTGGTACGGCTTAAAGATTCAGGTGAGTAAAGCTCCAAGAAGGACTTTTCAGGCAGCTCATAGGAAATCTGGGAGTCAATCACCACTTGAGAACCTGGGGAGATGGTGATAGCGGCTGGCGCTAGCAGAGGTACCCCTTCTTCTGCAGGGCAGGAAGGAGGAGGGGTACACATGTTGGAGGAGTGAGTCTTATACTTGAGTGAGAAGATACCTGTAGGGCACTCAAGCATGCAAGTTTTAAGACGTTTTCCTGGAAGGCGCGGAGGTTCCTCAAAAATAAAAAGAACCTCATATCCTAAGAGCAAAAGGTATCCATCTTGTAAGTTTACAATTCCGTTATATTTGCAGAGGAACTGAGCACCAACCAAGAGGTTATAGCTTTTGTTCTCTAGGACCACAGCAGGGAAGCAATAAGGAGTTTCCTAAACCTCATGGGTAGAGTGGAGTAGGCACCAATGGCTCAAGTTTGGGCCATGCCAGCTGTGCCATACAACTGTGTATAATTGAGGTCAGGGGCTAACTTAAGTTTCTTCATTATCTTGGAAGATACCACGTTGACAGGGGAACCTGTGTCCAAGATGGCCTTGATTTTTACCTTTTGGATTGATACCTCCACACGGGTTGTATCTTTCCCAAAGGGAGGCAAGACTGCCAACACATCTTGCGCAGCCTCTAGCTCCTTTTCCAATTTGGCCAGCATACACTGTAACACAGGAATTTCCTTATACACAGTCTGTAGTGGAAGAGATACGGTTACATTGTGAAAAAGAGCTTTGGCTAACTCAGCTGCTTCCTCAGAAGAGTCAACCAAGACAGGAGGTTGATGGGCTTGAGCTAGGTAAGGGCGAGCCACCATGGAATTAGCGTCAATTAGAGGTAACCGGGAAAGGTGGTAGTCTTCCCAGAGCAAAGCTTGTAGGGTACAGGGATAGTTTCCGGAACAGCCAGGACAGAGTAGCCATAACTATCAGGGTCTTCACTATCAGAATTATCAGGCTCTGAATCACTGGAGAGGTTGTGAAACAGATGAAGGATAGTTGGGCCAGAGGAAGAGGGAGCTTCCTCATCAGACAGAGGATCAGGGGGAGACGGGGGAGATTGGTCAGCAGAGAGCGTCTCTGTTTCTAAGCTGACCTCTCTTTTCCCGCCTGCTCCTTGGGATCACAACCTTCCACTCAAGGATTAGTGCAAGTGCGCAAGTGGTGTCCAATCTGGCCACAGTTATGGCAGCCTTGTCTCTTAGCCTGTCCACTAGTACCCAGAGTCATAATGCACGGCGTACAAGAGATGGTACCAGCATTATTGGCCTTGTTCTCACGCACCACCATACCTCTATGTGTCAAATGCATGTCTTGTAAGAGCGCCTTAATACTCTTCATGGAAGTGAGGGAAGCCTTGTGTGCCTTAAAGTGTAGACATAGAAGCTGGTTCACCTTCAAAGCATGTGAACAAGCTGTGTAGGCTTCCCAGGGAGTTAAATGTCAACTAGTAATTAACTGCTGGCCTTCAATGTAGAAACAATCTGCAAACTCAGCCAGGGTCTCCTTGGGTTTGAAAGCAATATGCATAAATGCATCTTTCTTGACTTCTAAACTGAGGTCTCCTCCAAACTCTTCAATAAGGAGGCGCTTCATATCCTCCCAGGTGACAATAGAAGGGAGCTCAGGGACCACAACTTCCTGGCAAGTGGGATGGAGGCAGGTAAGGATGTATTACTTCTTGAGTTTGTCAGTAGCCCTACACATTGCAGTTTTGTAAATGGTCAGAAAAGCAGCAATGATAGAGGTCTTGGGATCAAATATCTGCTTTAAGGTTGGCTTATAATTTGGGTCAATGGACAAGGACAAGGACTGGCTGTTTTCACCAGGATTAAGGACGTTAATGTGTGGGTTGCCCTCAAACTTGGATTCAGCAGTAGGTTGCCTAGCCCAGAGAAGTCAAAGGCTTTCCTCTAAAGTGTCCAAGGTAGAGCTATTTTGCCCACTAATGTCTCGGGCAGTTGAGGCAGCAGTCCCAAATTAATCAATCTTGATTTGTTGTACTGCCAAGGTGCCAGTAATCCCATTGCCACGGGTAGCCAGGGAGATGGTCTGAGCAACCAAGGGGGCAACTTGTCCATTTAAAGTCTCTGTAAAGCGGGAGGGGTTTTGGACCTCTCTTTCCAACGCGTCTTGCCTATCAGCTACATCATTTGTCACTTTGGCAAGTTGATCTAGAGCACACACACAGTGAACCTGGGGTTGAATTTCTAATCCAGGGCAACAACCATGAGTGTTGTGAGTGGGAGTATTAACAACTTCACCTTCTTCTTCATCTTCAGATTCAGATGATGAACCTTCAGAATATGAGAGGCGCTGTCTTAAGTACTTGATTTCACCTTATAAGGTAGCCACCTGATCAGTGAGGGAGGCAATATGAGGGTCAGGCATAGGTTCAACTGGAGGGGTAGGCTGCACAGAAGCTTGACATCTAGTGGTAGCCTTGAGCTCAGCAATGGCCTCCCATACTTTGGTTTTGAAATCAGAAGGGGTCCTGACAGGAGGAGCTGGAGGAGTCACCTCAATAGAGGCCACCCAGTTGTCCACATAAGTTTGCACTTGGTATAAAGTATCTCCTAGTGCAGCCTTATCTAGACCATATTGATGCTGCAGATGGCGGCCCCAAGTATTGACATGAGCTCCTATCAATTTGAGTTGCAAGTTGACATGCTCCCTGAATTGATTGAGTTCACTAACCAGAGTCTCAAAATCCTGCCAATGGTTAAGCAGAAAAGCCTTGATTTCCTCACGCCAGGCTGCCTGATGTTCATCCAATTCACATAGTTGGTCCTTTATGTATCCAGGGAGCAAGGAAAAAAGGGAATTTGGGGAGGTGGTTAAATACTTCTGTGACGCCAACAAATTGTGCTGGTTGTCAGAAATACAAGCAAAGAGACTGTGTGATCATTCTTGGTAGGCCATATTTTGAGTGTGATTATTTGAAACAGCGGAGGCTACCACATCTAGCAATTGATTCCAGGATCCCAAGGCAAGTTGGTGGTGAACTAGAGCAGGTTGGATAAACTGGTTAACCAAAACGCCAATAGTATCCATGGATTCCATCAACGTGGGGGGAGACCAAAGTCCAAAAGGAAGGAGTACAGGTCTTTTGAGGCGTACCCGGGACAGAGGCCAGGGATAGAGTGCATGGCTACCATGCCAGAGTGAAGAAGGGAGCAGGCGGCAGCACAAGCTTGCTCATATTTGAGGGAAAAAGCAGAAAGGGGGGCCCACGCGGACCCGGGAGACAGAACCAATACCATAGGATTTGCAGGAGCATTGGTAATGTCTTCTTCTAGAGGAGGACTAGAAACTTTAGGTTGATCTGGTACTTTGGAAACAAAGGGAGAGGGACCAGAGAATGCACATGGGAACAGGGTAACCAAGGGGCTGGCAGCCCCTGTAGTGAGCACCATTTTGTTGTGTTTGGCTCCAGGGAACAACATCCTGGAGGACACGGCGGGAAATCTTTATTACAAAAGATTTGAGGTTTTAAGCTAGCCTTTGGTTAGCCTTCAGGGCAAAATTAAGGGCACATACCTTAATTTCCTGGGAAACGAGATGTAAAAGTCCTTTTGGTAGAAAGGATAGGTAAAGCTTGAGATTACAAAAGTCAACACAAATGTGGATAAACTTGTCTTTATTAGGAGTAATTATTCTAGTTTAAATAGTTGACAAGAAGCAGTGATCACTCAATAGGAAGACAGAGTGGCTGAGGGGGTCACACTGGGATGAGTTCATACCAGGATCAACCACAGACAGGTACAATAATCTGGAATGGGTGGATATTGAACCAGACTCATTTGCGGAAGGCAAGGAATTTCTGAACTCAAAGGCAAAACCAGTCAAATCTTTGCAACTATCAATATTCAAAGGGCAAATCAAAATAGCATTAATAGCACAATTTACAACAATTATGATCTGGTTGAAGGCGTCTCTCAGGTCAATTTTTGAGTACACCTGGGCTCCTGTCAATACGTCACAAAGGTTGTCAGCGTTGGGGATGGGATAGCAGGTCTTTACAGTGATACTGTTCAGTTTCTGGTAGTTTATGCAGGGACAAATTATGCCATCTTTCTTCCCTACAAACAGCATGGGCAACAAGCAAGGGCTCTTTAACACCCAGATGAACCCTTTTTTTGTCATGTCCTCCAGGTACATCTTAAGTGCTGCTTGTTTGCGGTGATTGCAACTGTATATGGGGTTGTGGTGTGGTTGGGTTCCAGGTAACAGGTCAATTGCGTGGTCATAGATTGAGTGACTGGGGAGCTGGGTGGCTGCTTCCTCACTGAAGACGTGGCTCAACTTCTCCAAGGGGGCAGGAAGACTACCCATACTGGGTTCCATTCTCAGGGTCAGGAGTGTGTTGGGTTCCTTACTGGTTGGGCCCAACTGGAATGGCACAACATCAAACAAATTGTCTTCCTTTAAGGCGACTGTTTGATTACGGAAATTCAGAATAGCACTGTCTCTGGGACCAGGAGTCCCCTAGGATCAGGGGGTGGGGAAGCCCTTTCAGGATGATGGAAAACACTGGGTACAAGTTCCGCCCAATTTTCAGGGGCAATTCAGCCGTGCACCTGAAACCCAAGTTGTGGGAGCTGTTTCCCATGATTACTTTAACACTTTTGTTGATGGCCTCCAGTCCAAGGTCCTTGGCAAGGGTGGCATTGATAAAACTCTCCTCTTCTCTGGTATCAATGAAAGCTCCAACAGTCTGGGATGTTGTGGATGTTTTTGCTTTAACTTTGATAAATTTGTACAATTGAGTAGAGGTGTTTATTTGCGCTAAGGACGCTGAAGGGTTAATCTTATTAGGACAAGCCTTGGTGAGGTGCCCAGGTTTGTGGCAATAGAAACACAAGCCTTCACAGTAGTGGCGTTGTAGTTCATTGGGGGACATTCCTGGTCTTCCAGGCGTTGGGGCTTGGCTTGTGCGCTGGGTGGAAGACAGGGTGCCTTCTTGGTTGAGGCTCAACCCTCTGCACAAGAGGAGTAGTTCATCCAGGCCAAGCGTAGAGGGGTGGTGCTTGAGGAGCTCCTTCAGGGCAGGTCAGGCTCCTTGGCGGTACCAGATGGCTGATAGCTTGTCCTCAAGCTGGGTTCTGGCTTTTAACTTCAGGAACTTGTTGGTGTAAGCTTGCAGAGAGCGTGGACCTTGTCAGATGTCCAGTAAGCTGATTAAGGCGTAGTGGCGGGTGTTTTGGTTGTTGCCTGTGGCCATCAGTTTGCTCTTAAATCAGGAGTAGTCTAGGCAGAACTCAACATCCTTGGTGGTTGCTTTCCCAAACCAGTCCAGGGCATTGCCAGAGAGCATAGAGGCTACCCCCAGGACTTTCTCAGTGTTGTTGGAGTATGAGTTTACGTTGGCTTGAAAATGGAGGCAGAGGACTGGCATTGCTCTTCTGGCTTCTTCTAGGATGAGCTTCCCCATCTGGGGCATTTCTACTCTGGTCGTGGTCTGGTTTACTATGACGTTCTGAACCTGCAAGTTTGGGGTCTTGGTATTCTCATTGCCAAGCAAGGCGTCTTTTTGTTCAGGGCTGGTTTGGTGTTGGGTTGCTGAGGTGATCAGGTTGGTAGCTAACTTGTATGCATATTAAGCTGAAATCAATAAAAATAGCATACAAGATGCCTCAAGAGCTAACAACATCTTGGGGCTCAGGTTACTGTGTTTGAGGTAGATTGCCATAATGTCAGGGATCCAACCTGTGGGGAGTTCCTGGGAACTTGCATGCAGACGGCCTGCAGGCCCAGCAGGGAGAGCCCACCACAATATTGGGGCTAACTTTACAATATAAGATAACAATTTTCCAAGGACTGCCCAAGGTCTGCTTATAGGCACCATAGAATCAATCAACCCCGTGAGGATGATATAAATCACCCCAAATATCTGGGTGGAAGTGGTTTCATTAGTGGCAACAGATTTTTGTGGGAAGTTGGGCTGCAGGGTGAGGGTTGGTGTCATTGGAACCAAATATTCAGGCCAGAAATTATACTTGTCTTGGAATAACAGAGGGGGCCTGATAATTTTGGTGCCTTCTCTGTAAAGAACTTCCGTCTCTCTAGTTCTAGCTTCAGGGTTGTGGATTAGGATTTCCTTCAAAGTAAACTCCAAATACGCCAGGTTGGGTGGGTACTCAGTGAAATGTACTGGGCCAAAGAGAGCTCCTGGCAGACGGTAAAAGTCAGGCGGCTGGTCTGCGGTTTCTTGGGGTATGCAAGTGTGGGGTGTAGAACCACAAGACATAGGCTATAAATGAAGCAGAACTAATAAAAAGTATGGTATGATCTGGTTGAACCAAAGGTTCATGTCACTTGTTTGTAAGAATGGCAATGGGCATCTTCCTGGCAGCCCAGGGTATAAGTATGCCCATCTGTCATGGTAAGACTTTCACAAATTCCCTTGGCCCAGGTTTTCCTATTTATCAGGTATTGCCAGTCTTCAGTGACATCAATCACGGGGATTATTCCATTGGCTGGCTTGAACCAATAATGCTCAAATTCCCTATTCAGGTCGTGGGGTTGGTTGTCCCTGGGTGGCCTGCGTTCTATAGGAAGGTTATCTGTTTCCCCTTCTGTGTGGGCCCAAGTTATTTTGGGATCTGTGGTTGGACCTGACCACTGATTGGTCAGGTTAACAGGAACCCTTTGCGTGGGAAGTATCAATGTAGGAAAATTTGATTCATAAAGCTTTAAAGGATTTTTCAAAGTCAAATTCTGTTCTGATTTTAGCCCAAAAAACTGCGGGCGGCCCGCAGGGTGCCAGGGTTCAAGTCCTGTAGTTGAGGCTTTTCAATAATCATAGTTGATAAGAGTTTATCACTTGTGACAATAGGGCAAACAGTAGCCCTTGTTGTAACCTCCTTTAGGCAAGCTACAACTTCTGCATAGGTCTGGGTTTTTGGTGGCACACAGTTAACAGCAATCTGGTGACTATTTGGGGAATCATCCTTAAGAATCTGGCAGGTCTTGGAGTAATTTGATAACTCAGATTTGCAACTCAATGAGTTGGCAGGTCCCTGTTCATCCTAGGTGACTCAAAGTGCTTTTGGAGGATCAGGGTTTGATTCTGGGGTTTCCAATGTTGATTTTAAACTTCCAGTCTTGATACTTGACATGTTGGCAGGATCCTGTTTCTCCTGGTTAGGGCAAGGCATCTCTGGCGGCCCAGGGTTTTGCCCAACTGGCAGTCTGGTAGGCTCCTATCTACCCTGGTTGACGCAAGGCATTTCCTGAGGGCTGGGGTTTGATTCCCAGGTTTTCAATACAAGTATTGAAATGGAATTCATGACAGGTAAAACTTGGGGTATCTCCCTATAATGAAAACAGTCCAACCAACATTGATACCCATAAAAAATACGCTGAGGCATACACTGCCCTCAAAGCTAAGGGGACCATCCAACTTTATTATATATGAAAATCAGCATTTGCCTTGTCAATGTGAAATGGGTATGGCTATGTCCCCAAAGGCTCCAATGACAGGATAGCTCAGCGTGCTGCAGTCTGTGCCACAGCCTATTCAATGGTGGCTCTCCTTGGTCCAAAGAGGATTGAGCTATATCAAATGATATTGGGTTTGCACAATAGCAGGTCATTATTATCTTTTCTCTAATTAGTCCAGGAGCACCTGAGGCGCACAAGCCTGGGCTTCATCAACCTCATTGTTGGGTAATTTTGGTCTCCATAAGGTGGCTGATATTCTTAAGGAATTCCCAATGATTGACACTAGCATTGCAGTGGTCCCCCAGAGATTGGCCACGGCAAAAGTTGCGCCTTCTCTTTATCCTCACCTAATCCACATTTCCAAACCCTATTGAGGAGGTCTTTGGGTGGCTCAAGCAAGTTGTCAAGCAGAGGACACCAACTGGGACCAAGGAGCTCTTTGATTTTCTGCAGGCTGGGATCCACACCCTTCCAGCAGAGACTGTGGCCAAGTTTTATGGCCACACTGATTTGTTCATCCCTGCATGCCTAGCCAAGAAGCCAATCAACTAAATGACCTCTCTATTCCAATTGTTTTTTATATTCTCTAATTTAATATTTTTGATTTATGGATTATCATATTATATTTAGAAGATTCCAAGCCTGTAATCACATAGAACAGCACCACTGATGCAGATGCTTAATTTTTGTATTGCAATTTTTTTTTATTCTGTGGTGACTTCCCAAAACACTTAATTACAAAGTATACTAAATATATGTCTATGCTGCTACTGGCACATAAATATAAAAAGATAATTTAAAAATTAAAATGTAAACTTTCATGTTATACATTGATTTTTTATAAATAATTTTATTCTTACCATATAATTATATTCTTTAAGATATTTTTGTTTTAGTAATAGAATGCTAGAATGAATTTTGCTAAAAAATAATTATAATTAAAAATAATATAATTTAATGTGTATTTATTTTAAAAGAGATTTTATTGAGGGTGCCTGTAGTGTTTTTTTTGGTATGTACCCACCTGGTGATGGAGGTGGCACACAACCTCCACTGCCGCACCATGCACAGTGGATAAAACTTGATTGAAGTACTCCTGTCTTCTGATAAAAGGCAGAATTTTCAGATGAGAGTGTAGTAGCAGCTTCTCTGGTGGAGCTGCAGACCCGTAAATTCTAGCCAGGACCAGGGTGTCCTGGATTACATGGTCAACTGAGCCATAACCCAGAGGACCTTCTTCCCATCCAGGGAGAGCCTGGCCTTATTGATGCCAAGAAGGACTCAATCCAGGTCCTCAATGTTGGCCCCCATCCTAAAGTAAAAAATTGAACCCCTGGTAAATAACAAGATGAAGCCTATGCCCAGCAAAGGCTTCTGTAAACTCACAAAGTTTGTTAAACACAGCACTAATTTTCTTCTCATGATTTGTCTTTGCAAAAGTGAGATTCATTACAGAGGGAGCACCGTCTTTTCAGCACTCCAGCCCAGCCTGAAGTCAACAAGGAGAATTTTTGTCTTCTTGACAACTGTTGCATCTACAACAGCCAATTTTTCCAACACACACCCAAAGTTCTCAAGCAGGTAAGAGAGTGTGCTCAACTGGGAAGAAGAAGCAAGTAGCTGTATGCACCTGGTTCATCTCTGGTATGTTCTTGAATGGGAGAGTCTCCAGGATGTCCCAAATAATCTCAATGAAGTTTACACAGTAAACTCCACTGAGGACCACCAGGTCAAGACAAACTAACTGGGCATCTTTGTAGTCAGTAACTGCCCACTAAGATTCCCCCTTACCATGCATCAGCACAGCTAATTCTTCCTGCAACATATGAAAGGTTCCATGTATTTGGTCCTCTAGCTTGCGCAAAACAGGGGGCAACAGAAACAGCTTTTTGGCCACGTGATTGTCATAGTTGGCGTAAAAGGTGGCGGGACAAAGGGTACAAGGACCTGGTGTATTTTGCTGTAGATGGTTTCTAAAAAAACAGGAAAGAATTTTTGATTTTTTAAATTTCTATAATTTTCTTTTTTAGATTACCTTCTTGTGTTTCCTCCTTGCTGGTGGCTTCAGCAGGATTAGCCATTCTTGGCGCAAGCAATTGTGCCAGCAATTCAGTATCCTCTTTCCTGGCGTGCTTTGCTGGCTTGAGATGTGCATACATCTTGGGGTCTTCAATCCAGAAAGACAGCACAGAGAGGGAAAAGTACTTTAACTGAAGTCCTTCCACAACAGTCTTCTGGACATTTAACAGGCTCTCAATTTTCTTCTCAGATGAGTCTGGCATCTTGGTCATCAAGGCTTTTGCAGACAACTTTCAATTTTCTTGCCTGTTAGGACAGCAGACTTTATTTTTGCTTTGATCTTGTGGTCAATTTTCTTAATTCCAGCAATTGCTGAGTCAAGGTCCTTCAATAACTTCTTGAGTTCTCTCATTGATTTTTTACTAACCTTTCCATATGCTTTTATACCTTTCACTCCAATAAAATATGTTTTATTCTGATACTATTGCCTCTTTATATCACTGTTTGTTTTCCCATTAACTACACTATCCCATATTTTTAACCATTGTGTATATGTTTTACACTTATCTCAATATGTGTTGTTTGCTTTGTGTTGGCATTGCTTCCATAACAACCATATTATTTTTGGCACTTTACACTGCCCAATGTGAAAATATTAACAACATTTTGGGGATCAGCTAAATTTAAATTAGGAAATTATAAGTTTATTGTGTTTAGATAAGCTGTTACTGATCCAAATTCAAAACCTTAATGATAAGCTTTAAGCCAATCAGGAGCCAATTGAGAAAATGATTGTTGTGACATAAAGGGACATTCAATAATTATTTGATGCATGTGTGCTAATTAATTTGATTGGCTGGATGTTTTGCCGTTGAGCGCCATTGTCACTGTGGAAAGTTGTTGATAGACTAGTGCTAACCCAGCAGCTGATTGGGCACTAGTCCATCAACAATTTTCCACAGTGACAATGGCGCTCAATGGCAAAACATACAGCCAATCAAATTAATTAGCACACATGCATCAAAGAATTATTGAATGTCCCTTTATGTCACAACAATCATTTTCTCAATTGGCTTCTGATTGGCTTAAATTTTATCATTAAGGTTTTGGATTTGGATCAGCAACATCTTATCTAAACACAATAAACTTATAATTTTCTAATTCAAATTTAGCTGATTACTAAATTGTTGTTAACATGTTCACATGGGGCTGTGTAAAGAGCTAAAAATAACTGTGTTCTGGATCTAGATACACAGCATAATATATATATGATTCAATAGAAATAAGCTGAACATAAAGAATAAAACCAACTATAAAAAAGAGAAAATACACAATTGAAATTCAAAATAAAGATAATATAAATAGAAAATGTTTGGCAACAGGGGGTTTATTGGGGCAGGGAAGAGTGATACCTATTAGGCATAATGGCGCAGGAAGGAAGACATAGAGGCAGTGCTGGCCTGGGGGATCTGGGATTGGGTGGGTGAGGCTGGCAGGTGGGGGGTGGAGGTGGCGGGGGTAGAGACAGGAGGATTGCATGTGATGGCTGGCATATATACAGTAGTTTTAAAAGCTATGGCAACAATCAAAAATACCTCAGATTTAAATGAAATGATTTCAGATTTGAACAAAATCTAAGTTGCGTGAGATTCAGGAATCAAATAACTTAAATATTTTTGGTTAATAAATGAACTGTCAAACAAAAAAATTTCACTAGCCCATTATACAAAATTATATCAAACATCAAGCAGTGTAGTTCAAACCACAAACAAAATAAACTGACACAACAAGTGAAATGGATGGATGCTATTCTAGAGTATATTACAATCCAATCAGGATTCATATGAGGCACCAAAAGAAGGACTAAAATGAAACAAAATTAGAGCAATCTAGAAGCAAGATTCAAAAAGCACAAAACAAAATGAAGTCACACAAGATGTGTAGTGTGAGCAGCCCAAAATAGAAAAATAACAGTTTAACAGCCAATCAACAGCTATCCAATTTAGAAACAGAGGAATTTTATTCATTTTCATGGCTCCAGATTTGTATGGAATGGTTTTGAGAACCTTCCAAATATTGACTTATGATAACAATAAACATAAATAATAAAATTTTAAACCTCTACTTTTAGTAATTTTATCCTAGGTTTTTTACAATGGTTTTTAACAACAACATTTCTAACAGCACCAGCAAACAAGCCAGCTTCAATGGAAGTGAGGCTCAGAACATGGAGGCACCTGTTTACACCCAGGTCTGTGATGTGGGTAACAAGAAAGCTGACCTATACTTGACCTCCAACCCCTATGGCTTTGACTTGTTTGAGAGTCACTTAGTGTATAGCTCTGCCCCTGCTCCCGTACCCACCCCCACATAAGCTGCCCACCAACCAACCAATCAGGATGGCAAACTTGATCTGGAACAACTTCCTGCCACCAGCCAACCTGGCCCCTACAGCCAATCAGGCTTCAGCTCCCCTGGCCCAGCACCCCAAGAAACAAATCATCACTGCCCAAATTCTTCAGGAAATTGTGGCACTGAATCTACAGAGTCTGTCCTGGGAACAGATTGCCGCCCAGTTGCAATTTACCCAAGCTACTGTCATGCAGGAATTCAACAACCTGATGAACAGGAGGAATCTGATTGGCACAGCCAAGAAGCCCAAGAAGGCCCCCAAGTCACAAATATCTGAGGCATACCCAATCATGCTTGACCTCCTCCAGTGGAATCCCAAGCTTCCCTTGACCCAGGCCTGGAAGCAGCTTGCACACCATAACATATGGGTTTCTGAGCTCATGGTGCAGCTCTGGATTCATGGAAAGGTGACTTCCATACGGGTTCTTACCAATTTTGCTGGCAACCAATGGGATGGCACTGAGGATTTACCGTATGACACCACCATTGAATCAACCCTGGTCCAATGCTTGACTAGTCTAACAGATGACATCATGTTTGTCTTGTACTATAAGTTATCAATAGCTTTTGATGATTTTGGCACCCAAGGAAAAGCCGCCACCCAAAAAGGAAGGAATAAGGTCAAGAAGGGGACATTTCTTGGGTACAATACACCATCTAGAAAGACAACATCTAGAAAAAAATTTGCAATAGGGTCAGGATTTACATTGGCAAAATTAAAAAAATTTAAATTTTTTTATTAAATAGTTATTTTTTACATATTGGTTTCTAATACACCATCTAGAAAAACGGCATCTAGAAAACACTATCACAAATTGAAATAAAAAGAGTTTTATCAAAATAAGATTTTTTGAACACAAAAACATTTAATAAATACCCTAAAATATGCCATCTAGAAATACGGCATCTTGAAACAAATAATAAATTATACTTTTATGTGATAAATCCAAGCCTTTTCCTTATTAATTGGGAATAAAGTATGATATTAATTTATGGCCACATATAATATATCAACTCAAATTAACTCATCTTTAATAGTACTATCTGCCTGTAACACAGCCATTAAAAATCACTTTTGATATACTGATTTTATTCCTTATCATAACAGGATCTGTAATATTTGGTTTTCAGCTTTAAAATGCTTCATTGATGATTTTATATATGCAAGGGTAGTGTCTTCATTAACTGGAACTGTAATAATCAGGTTAAGGACAGTGTAACTAAGACCACCTCATCACTTGAAGGATGGTACAATCAATTTTCTTGCCTGGTTAAGATAACAAAGCCCAGATTCATTGTGATTATCAAAAAGCTGAAGATCTGGTATATCCATGGGGACCAGCTTTACCCTCAGGCCATCAAAAGAAAAGCTGTTTTATCCAAGCATGCAAATCAGCAGGTCAAGTTTACAAGTGTTATCAAGAAGTTTTTGACCTATTACACCGGAGAAGGCTGCCTTACCCATCTTAAAGGCATTGCAAAGACTTTTGGGACTGAAGCCTGATAAAGTTACTCTTTCATTAAATACTTTAGTTCCAAAAATTTAATTTTTTACTTAATTTTTTAGTAAATTGATACAAACATAGGAGCAAATTTCAATATATAAATATCACAGTTTTGGGGATTTGCACACTAAAGTTGGTACTAAATCATCCCACATTATTATGGCAGATTTGAAATCTTTGGATTATTTTGAGTCTAGCCATATGTTTTTCTTACTATTCTGAATTATTTGGGGTTTTATTAATTTTTAAGTTATTTGACACTGCTCTGCCAGAAATTTGACATAGGGGTTCTAGATGGCGTTTTAGGACACATTTCTAGATGGTATCTTTCTAGATGGTGTTTTCTAGATAGCGTTTTCTAGATTGTGTCTTTCTAGATAGTGTATCCCACCTTTAAATTGCATTGATTTGGGCACTTCAAACTTGGTTTTTTGATTTTAGCTACTAGTAAAAATATTTTAAAAAAGTCAAATTCAAGAAAAATATTAAATTTTTTGGAAAATTTTTTTATTGAAAAAAGTGCAGAGATAAAAAAATCTATTGATTTGGAGATTTTGATCTTCACACTTCAACTTTAGGCACTTTCCCTTGAAGACTGGTTATTGGCCTCCACAATGGCCTTGTAGCAGTTGTCAATGGAAGTACAGCGCCTCACAGGAGCCCACTTGCAGATATGGGGGTTGAGCCCATTGACTATTAGAGTAAGGAGAATGGCATTCTCATTGGTGACAGCTTCTGAGGAAGAGGCAAAAGCTTGTTGCCAAGCTGTGAGGTATTCAGGGACAAACTGGTTTGTTTAATGGCTAGGAGGGGAGTTCCCACCACAATAGGTGAAAATGTTTCACTGTAGCAAAATTTTGCGGCATCCCTGAAGGGCGCTCAAGTGACATCTATTTCTTGGCTGGCCCGGTTGGTAAACCACACTGAAGCAGTCCCTGTAAGACGCTCAGAAGCAGTGTCAACCCACATGGACTCAGGCACCTGACAGATACAAAGGTGGGTCTTGGTAGAGTGGAGCCAACTGATAATGTCAGCTCCCTCAACACCACCTGCAAAAGACTCAAGTTGGAGATTCAGCATGCATTGAGAAAGGTCTGATTGGGGTGGGGTGACACTTGAGTTGCACTTTCCAAGGCATAGTCAATTGTACACACTTGTGAGCACCAACTGGTCTTGGTAGATAACATATCCCTCAGGGATGTCTCCCTTGGGGATTGAAAGGAATGTTTCTTGATGGGGAGTAGCCATACAGCCCGTACTCTGACCTTTCTTGGGGGGAATTTTTCTTTTAAGTAAGATGTCAACCTATTGCTGCTACCACTGTTGCAACTGAACCAATTAGAGTTCAGTATTTGATTGGTGAAGACAACAGTCCAATAAAAAAGACAGAAAATAATATAATAACATGTTGTTTATTTTAGAATATTGTGATTAATATACTAGATGGGGAAAGCCACAAGGCCATAGGGGGTGGCTAGTGGCGTGTTCCATGTAAGTTTTGAAGCCAAAGAATAACTTGTGCGGGGATCAGCCAGGTCAAATTGGCAACACTCCTAATTAGGAGAAGGTGCCTGAAGTTCAATATTGTCATCAGATTGGTTCATGTCATTAGATATTTCAAGGGGCAGTTCATTGAACACCCCCTATGTATTGTAAGATACGTTAGCAGGAAAGGGGGAAACTTGATTGCAACACTAGTAAAAGTTCCAGGCACTATGCTGCTGCTTTTTATTGGGTGGATTTTGTCATTACAATCATAAATCTACTACTGATATAAAATATATTTTTTATTATCCTTTTGAAACTATTGCTTATAAATATGCTTAACTAAGAGATTAACATTTTACAGGATTTGAATCTGATGCTGCTGCGGCACCTGATGTAAAAGTAAGGCAGCACCTTGGCTCTTAAAATATTTGCAAGACAGCACCTGGAGTTTTTTTTTGGGTGGCACAATGGTGCTTCATGTATGATTGAGACTTTCAGGACCATCATTTATGATGATCCCAACAACTGTTCTCTAACAATAGCTGGTGATAATGGGAATCCTTACCTTTATTTACTTAGTACCAAGAATAGTAGATTAAGTACTGATTTTTGATATACAGAAATAATTGAAGTCAATAAGCTAAATTAAAATAATAGTAGTGAATTGTCTTTGAATTTGGACTCAAAAGTCAAACCTGAGACCTTCCAGGTGATTTTGCAACGCTCTAAAGTTGAATTAGAGTCCTTATTCAATAAAGAAATTGAAAAAATACCTCCAGACAACTGCCTACAGCTAATTAAACAAGGTGAATTACACAGATGACGTTGAATAACGCCTACAGAAGTTAACAAGCTCTGTAAACTGTCAAAGCTCAGTTTAAAGATACTAATAAGTATTTTAAAACTCTATAAGTTAATTATAGTCCAAATGAAACACCAGTATGCCTATCAACCCAGTAGGAGTAAGTTTTATCTCTGTTGATTCTTTAAGAGTTTAATCAGATGTTTGAAGTTGAAGTGAACTTTTCTATTTTTGCTGTTATGTATTAGTTTAAATGCCCTTCCCTAATCTCCCCAGACTCTATTCCATATAAGATCTTGAGCCTTGATCATGACAAGTGCTCAATTAATAAAGACTTTGAACCTTATACCTTCTTTATTTTTTGTAAGACTCTTAGAACCTCCTTGAAACCAACTAATCCTTCCCCTCCTTGGGGAAATAGGTTCAAATGGATTATTCTATTATTGTTGTGTACAATAGTACATTCTACCGTGCAAAAGGAAACTCTCCCAGGATCTGGGACTAGCACAAAATTCTATGACAATGAAAAATGGGCTCCAGTTGCACCAGGTAAATGTTATACTGCATCATTGTTCTCCTTGAACTCTTCCACTAAACAGAAAGCTCGGACTGCATCCTCCAATCTTGCTCCCACTAGTCTTTTCTCTACTTTTGCTTCTGTCTCCTTGCTAGTTTATCTATGTGCCTATGCCTTTCTACATTGCTTTAATCCATTGTTGGGAAGATATCAAATCCTTGGGGAATTGTTGTGCCCTGCCCCAAAGGGCAGGCCTTGAATTTAAGTTAAAAATTTGATTTCAAATTTAAGTTCTCTTAGATATTATTAATTTATCTTAATCAAACTTACCTTGTATTTTTGCTCTCTCTTGGGCTTGCTTTTGCTTTTGCTCTCAATTTTGATTTTGCTTTTGTTCTTGTGTGTGCACAGACAACTCATTTCTCTGTATGATTCCTATTTTAAAATAGGTTTCTTTCTTTTATTATTATCTTGCTTACGCAACTGCTGTTCTCCTCCCCTATTTATGCAGATCTTTGACTTGTTACCAGCAGCTTCCCCACCACCATTTGCTTTTCTCCTGCCTCATTACACCAGTCTTTTCAGGAATCCCCTGTGTCTCTCTGAAGATCTTCCCCAAGACTTGGCTTTTTGTGCTTATAAATAAATACACCAGAAGAGTAAACTTTTTAAGCTGAAATTCTAAGTGGTTTTTCCCAATCACTGTCACAGATTTTTACTTCAATCTTTATTTTTTCTTTTCAAATCTTCAAATTCTAACTTCAAAATTTACTTAGATTATCATCTTTTTAAAAAGAACTTAGTTTTATAGTAAATTGATACTTTGTTAGGTCTAAATTGGCTTCCAGAGATAAAACAGCTAGCATAATTAGAATGGAGATAGCTAGACAACAAGCAATTAGCTTGTTGTCACCATTTTTTAAAATTAGGGATAACTTGACTAGTTTTATGTTGAGATATTCCCACAGGAAATATCCTGACGTGGATATACTTTTGGTTACAAACAAATCTTCATTTAATACTTTGTTCTATAAGTTTGTTTAGGTCTAGTTAACTCTATGACACCTTTTGTGTCTAATCATAAGTTTTTGGCAGGTCTTTTGAAAGTAATTCTACAAACTGTGCCTACTTTTTTATATCTGTTAAACTTAAATCTGAATGCTTTAAACAGTATAGTTTATAATATTGTGCCTTATTATACAAGAACTTACAGGAATTGGTACATTTAGATATGTTTCTATGCCAATTAGTTCCATGATTACATGTTTGATCCTTCTGCATTAATCCATCATGTTGGGAAGTTATTTTCAGCATGGTGGGTTATTGACAGAGACGGTGTGGCAGTGCTTGTCATTATGTATTCTGCAGTGATAATCCAAATCTTACTGCAATTGAATATAATAAATTTTATATAGCAATTTATGACAATATGATTGAAGCAATTCTATTCTGTGAAATCTGTCATGATTGGTATCATTGCTTGGTTAAAAATCCCAACATATCCCCCCCATTTGACCAATCACTACTTTCTTTCTTCTTCATATGAATCCCAACAACAGCAGCAACAACACAATATGTGTCAAACCTGCAGCACAATGATGGCTTCTATTGGCAAAGCAGAGCGTACCACTTTTTGCAAATGCTGCACTCAGTTTGTAATTGCTTCCTGAATTGACTTCAGGCTAATGTCAGTTAACTTTTCAAAAAAGACTTTGCCACCACTGTGGCTAGGTTGGAATGTAGTTTTGACCACAACTCTGCTGCAGGAAATTTCCTTGATGTGGAATCCATGTTTTAGTATAGTTCTTCCCTCCATAGCGCCCAAGAAGATGATAACCAGCATATTTTTTGCCCTTCCTTCTCTTGTCACATTCCCCCTACTGGCGCGCCTCCTGCTACCCTGTCTGAAATGCTTTGTGCCTGCTGCAACTCCAATAATAAGGTGGTGAACTACCCTGACCTTCTTAGAAAGTTTAGGATCTGCCACCATGAGGAGACAATGTACAGCTTTTTAAAGGTGCTGCTTTCTGATGAGGATGCAATCACACTAATTTGTGCAGGCAAGTTACACCACAGCCAGTATGAAGCATCCTGTCAAATATACTTCTGGGAAGTATATAAAACAAGATAAAGGGGAAAATTAAGAAGAAATGATACTTTATTTGATATGAATATAGGGTATTATATAGTATCATGGGAAGTCACATATTGTCCATGTACGTCATAATGGTCACAGGGCTTATCCAAGTAATATTCCTCTTAAGTCACAAGGTTTATCCAAGTTGTGTTCTGCTTAGGCGCCAAAATTTTTGATCCCTGTAATAGATGGCCAAATTATAACAGTGCCATCAACTTAATGATTAGTTGAGGAATCATTCAGCAAGTCACTTGGGGAATTAGTTTCCTGAGAGGGAGTAATTGCAGATGTTGCAACAATACCCCTGGGGTGCTGGAAGATGGAACCTTGAGAATTTCTTGAGAGTGTTGGGGATTTGGGCTTGGTATTGATCCAGTTTAGTGTTGGGTACAGGTAGTCAGGAATTAAGTTGTGCTGTTCTTGCTATGTATAGGTGGAGGCAATCATGGTGCATACACTTGAGCTCTGTTCAAGCACCAATGTGTTGCAACTGAACCAATGAGAGTTCAGTATTTGGAATTGGGGAAGACAACAGTCCAATGAAAAGGACAGAATAATAAGAATAAGGTATTGTTATAGTAAAATATTGTGATTAATATACCATATGGGAAAAGCCACAAGGCCACAAGGGGGTGGCATAGTGGGAAGTTTCATTTAAGGTTCAAAGCCAAGGAATAACTTGTGCGGGGATCAGCAGGTTGAATTGGTAGCGCTCCTAATTAGGAAGAAGTACCTGCCATTTGATATTGCCACCAGATTAATCCATGTTGTTAGACACTTCAAGGGGCAACTCATCAAGCGCCCCCTGTATATTGTAAGATGTGTTAGCAGGAAAATATAGAAACTTGGTTGCAACACCCCCTTGCCCCCTGCTTGTTGTCAGACACCAAGACCAGAGTCTGCGGAAGGTTGGGGAAGGTCTGCACAAACAGCCTTTGTGTGGGGATGGCGCAGCAGGGGCACAAGCAATTGTGGTGAAGCTTTTTGGTGTTTCCTTGGGCATCTTCAAGTTGATAGGTATGATTTTCATAGACAGCAGCTATCTTGAAGGGCTCTAGGTAGTTGGGCTCCAACTTGGAAGAATTGGAGTTGAGGGTGTAGACGGGGTTGCCTACGGCATACCTGGCTTTGAGGTGTTTTGTCCCTCCTTCAACTTGCTTGTGTTTAATTTCCCAGGATTTGACACACCATGAGTCTAGGGATGGGGTTGTTACTAGGGGAGGTTTTTAAGGAGCTCTGGACTGTAGCTTTCCCTGTTCAACCCCTGTCAGACTGTCAGGTGTCCCAAAGGCCAGGGCAATGGGGCAGAAACCTGTGCCCCTGTTGATTCTTGCTTGTAGGATAAGTAGAGTAGTGGGCAGGTATTCAGTCCATGCGGTGTTGGGGTGCTCTTATGAGAGCTTGGCAATCAGTTGAACCAGTGGGCCATTTAACTGTTTTACGCGCCCATTGGCTTGAGGATAGTAGGGGGTTGTAACTATACGTTGGAGTGCGTTCTTGGCGCAATATGCCTTCATGACATGCCCAACAAGTTTTGGGCTGCCATCTGTGATGAGCCGTTTGGGTTGCCCAAAGCAGGCCACAATTTCCTTGCCAATGAAGTGGGTAATGGTGGTGGTCTGGTTAGTTGTTGCCCAGGCCACTGGCCAGCAAGTGAAGTAGTTGATGGCAGTGATAATGCACTTCTTCCCCAGTATGTCTTTGGGGAGTGGCCCCACAATGTCAAGGGCCCACTGCTTGAAAGGTTGCATGGCCTTGATGGGCAGGACAGACTTGGGGGGGGGGTGCAGGTTTGGACGTATTCTTCTCACACAGCACGCACATCTTGAGGAGGTCTAAAATGTCTTGACGCATGCGCGGCCACCAAACCTTTTGTTTCATGATCTCAAAGAGGTTACACCCTCTGATGTGACCCAGGGTTTGGTGGTAGTGCAATATTGTGTCACCTTGTTGTGTGGTGGGAATGTAAGGCGTCTTTTCACCTGTCTCTGCCCGGCAGCAGACGTTGCCAGCATCAGTGGTGAACTGAACTTTGTTTTCCTTCAACTTGGAGATGGTTACCAAGTTAAGGCCTTCATAGCAAGTTGTCTCATGGCTGAGGTAGAGCATGGGCTAATATGGGTCCAACTCATTGTTCCCTGTGATGGACGCTACGTAGAGTTGCAAAAGGGCGTCAGCTGTGACAAGCTCCTTCCCAGGCTTGTACTCAATGTGCAACTGGTAAGGGGATAGACGCTCAACCCATCCTGATTGGTGGTGTGTCAAGTGGGACTGCATGTTGAAGTACTGGAGTGACTTGTGGTCCGTCAGAACATGGGGTGGGAAGATAGCACCTTCCAGATAACAGCGCCACTTTGCAACGCAGTGTACAATTGCTGCCAGTTCTTTATCATGAATGGGGTAATGTTGTTTTGAGTTGGTAAGTTTCCTGGAATCATATGCCACGGGGAGGAAGACACCATTGTCAGTCTCTACCCTTAGCACACCCCCTATGGCCCTGTCAAAGGCATCATTTTGAGTTTGTACTGGCAGTTTCAATTGGGGAACTGCAGTACTGGTGCTGTTGTGAGCCTTTGCTTCAACATCTTGAAGGCCTGATCTCCAACAGGGGTCTAATTGAAGCGCTGTTTGGTGTTGAGGAGCTCAGTGAGAGGTGCAATTAGTTCCCCGCAATTGGGAATGAACTTGCACATGTGGGCAACCATGCCTAAGAATGTCCGCACCTGGCCCACATCAGTGGGGGTTGGCATGCTGGTGATTGCCATAATTTTGGCAGGGTTGGGTTTTATCTCTTGGGCAGAGATGGTGTGCCCAAGGAATAGCAGCTCCAATTTGAGGAACTTGCATTTGGAGGGTTTAGTTTTTAGCTGATTTTTCTGAAGGGTGTTGAGGACAGCACAGAGGTGTTAGAGGTGCGTAGTTTGATATTGACTGAAGACAATAATGTCATCAAGGTACACAACCACACATTTTCCAATCAGTTCCTCAAATGCTTTGTTCACCAATATGGCAAAGATGAACAAGTGTTGGTCATTCCAAAGTTCATGACCCAACACTCAAACAACCCGTAGCACGTGCAGAAGGCAGTTTTTGCCTCATCCCCTGGTGCAATGCAGACCTGGTTGTACCCTGCAGTTATATCAATCTTGCTAAAGACCTTTGCACCTGCAAGTGTATCAAACAGGTTGTCAATTAGCGGCAGGGGTACTTATTATTGACGATCACTACATTTAGAGCACAGTAGTTGGTGACCAGGAAAAGGGACCCGTCCTTCTTGGCTACAAAGAAGACAGCACCCCAAATGGAGAGAGCAAGGGGAAAATGAAGCCCTTATCAAGTGAGTCCACAAGGTGTTGGTAGAGGGTTTTATCTTCCTTTGATGTAAGACAGTATAGTGGTTGTGCTTTAGGTAGCAATCCTTGAAGTTTTACAGATTGCTGGATATCCTGGGGAGGAGGCAGTTGTTCAAGTGTCTCACTGAACACGTCTTTGTACTCCTAGAGGAGTGCAGCAAGCACTGGTGGTGGTGAGGAGGTCAAGGGAGAAACCACAGATGGTTAAGCGCGGATAACTTTGACTGAACACTGGTTAAAGTCTAGTTCCCCCCTTGAAGTTGTACAAGCCTGTCTCTGTAATCCTAAAAAACACAGTATCATGAAGTAACTTGCTCATTTCCACAGGGTAGATTTGGAACCCCACCCCATTTCTATTGAGGGTGATGACAGATGTATCCCAGTTGATGTAGGGACAGTTGTGCCAAAGCCAGTCAAGGCCAGCAATTATGTCATGGCTGAGTCCTGCCATGATTGGCCTAGAGAGCTTAACCTGGATGTTCCCCATTCTCAAAGAGAAGGGTGCTGTCTCATGGGTAATTGCAACTCTATGGGAGTCAGCTACCCATACTGCCTTGAACCTACTTGGCACTTAGTCCAGTTGTTGAGAGTTGGCAAACACCTGGTACATCATAGTGTGGTTGGCCCCAGTATCTACCAGTAATTTGTGGGTGTTCCCATAGAAACAGAAGGGATAGAACAAGCGTGTTACTTTATTTGAGGAGTGACTCACTTGTAGTACAGGGTTGTCACTGTGGACTTGGAAGACATCCAGGGTTTCAACTTCATGGATGTTGTAGTTGCAAGGGTCTTTGCAAGCAAGGATTGAGAGGATGGGTCAGGTGGGGTTGCAGGACCTCTTGTTGCTACAACTCCCAGGCTTTTCCCTGCTCCTTAATCTGTGCTAGCTGGACCCCCCTTGCAGGGGCGTTTAGTCCCATTATCCTGCTGACGAGGCTGGCAGCAGTCCACTTGATTGTGGCCATTGCTAAATGTTGTACAAGGTTGGGATAGAGCGTCACTGGTACGGCAGAAGCCCATCGAGGCCTGGTTGTTAGCCTCTATAATGGCCTTGTAGTAGACATTGATGGAGGTGCAGCAACCTACAGGGACCCACTTGCAGATATAGGGTTTTAACCCATTGATGATGAAAGTGAGTAGCATTGCATTTCCGTTGGTCACGGCTTTAGGGGCAGTAGCAAGGTACTCAGGGACAGAACCAGTTTGTTCAATTGCTAGAAGAGAAGTTTCCACAACAATGGGGGAGAAGGTTTTGCTGTAGCGGGACTTTGCGGCGTCCCAGAATGCTGCCCAGGTAACGTCAAGTTCCTGACTGGCCCAGTTGGTGAACCACACAGCGGCAGGCCCTGTGAGGCAGCCAGACGCAGTGGTGACCCACATGGGTTCAGGGACCTGGCAGATACAGAGGCGGGTTCTGGTAGATTGGAGCCAACTGACAATGTTGGCCCCCTCAACGCTCCCCACAAAAGATTCTAGCTGAAGGTTGATCATGCATTATGACAGATCTGACTGGGGCGGGGTGACGCTGGTGTTGCACTGTCCAAGGTGTAGTCAATTGTACACGCTTGTGAGCACCAACTGGTCTTGGTAGATAACATATCCCTCAGGGATGTCCCCCTCAGGAATTGGCAGGAAAGTTTCTTGTTGGGGAGTAGCCATACAGCCCATAATCTGTCTTTTCTTAGGGGGAATTTTGTTTTAGGTAGGTTGTAAACCTACTGCTGCTACCACTGTTGCAACTGAACCAATGAGAGATCAGTATTTGATTGGGGAAGACAACAGTCCAATGGAAAGGACAGAATAATAAGAATAAGGTATTGTTTATTGTAGAATATTGTGATTAATATACCATATGGGGAAAGCCACAAGGCCACAAGGGGGTGGCATAGTGGGAAGTTCCATGTAAGGTTTGAAGCCAAGGAATAACTTGTGCGGGGATCAGCAGGTTGGATTGGGAGTGCTCCTAATTAGGATGAAGTACCCGCCATTTGATATTGCCACCAGATTAATCCATGTTGTTAGAGACGTCAAGGGGCAACTCATTGAGCGCCCCCTGTGTATTTTAAGATATGTTAGCAGGCAAGTCTGGAAACTTGGTTGCAAAAAATGCCTTTGATGATGTAGATACAATTGGTTTGACTTCCATGACAATGCCTGGTCTTCATGATCTTGGATTCAACTTGAGCATGTCATGGTTAACAACCCCAGATCTTGTCCCTCAACTTGAAACTATTATTGTTGGATGAGTATTGTTTCTCTCTTGATTATATTATTTTATTTCTTGGTCTTATCTGATGTGCTGTACTCCAGGATCACTGTTGTCTGGTACCTTCTTAGGTAGAAGTAAATGTGGTCCTGAGGTAGTGCTAACAATGGCAGGCCTATGCTCATAGACAAGTTCATATAGGCTTTTGCCTTTATTGCTGCTAACTTGTGTTCTGCATACCATAAGTTTGTTGGTAGAATGCTGAACCAGGTTTTTGAATTGTTAGAAGATAGATTACTGAGGGCTTCTACTAGGGAGCCACTTAGTCTTTCTACTTTTCCATTTACTTGCGGGTAATAGGGGCTGGCTATGGTGTGCTTTATTATATTTTTGGTTAGGTAGATATTAGTGTCAATGGCTTTAATTTTGGTTTCTCTGTTTGTAATCAGGAGGTCAGGTTTCCCAATTTTAGCTATGATTTGTCAATAAACTGTCTCACATCATTGCCTTTATGTTCTTTTGTAGCTTGTGCTACAGGCCTCCTGGCTGCATAGTCAATAGCTGTTTGTAATGTACTTTTTGCCTTTGTTATTGTCATTAATTGGTCCCATAATATACAGTGACAACAGTTTGAAAGGTTGTGTGATTGACACTGATATTACTGACTTGAGAGGTGCCTTAGAGCAGGAGTACTTTTCACAGACTTTGTATTGCTCTAGTACTTCCTTGATATTGTCCAGTATGCTGGGCCACCAGAAGTATGTCTTGAGGTATTCATGCAAGTTCCTGCTACAGATGTGTCCCAGATATATGTGGTATCAAAGGATTGTGTCAATCTTTTGTGTTGACAGGACATAGGGTACAGTATTGTCACTTGGTAGTATGTGGTGTAGAGTATCATATCCATTTTTGAACATATTTTTGTTCTTGAGGACTTTCTCTTGGATGCCCATTGGTGTATCAGGTGGGAACTCCTCTTGGAGATTACCCATTATTAACATAGGCCAATTGGGGTCTTCATCAGTGCATAGGAGATAGATACAATATAGCCTTGACAGGGCGTCTGCAGTAAGCATTTCTTTGCCTAGTTTGTATTCAATTATCATGGGGTACCTTTGTATAAGGCTCATACATTCAGCTTGTTGTCTAGATAGGTGTTGTTGAGCCTTGAAGAATACCAATGACTTGTGGTTGTTTAGTACTTTGAATATCTGTGCACCTTCCAGGTAGCATTGTCACTTCATTAAACAGTGGACAATAGCTATCAGCTCTTTGTCATGTATTGAATATCTTTGTTTACCATCAGACAGGTTTCTTGAATCACATGCTACAGTAAGGAAGTCCTTATCTGCAGTTTGAATTTGGAGTACTCTTCCTATGACGTAATTGGATGTGTTGGTTTCTAGCTCATACATTTCTTCTTGGTTTGGATACTGTAGGATTGGGGGGGGGTGACCATGTGCTCTTTTAGTTGTTGTAAATGCTGATCTCTTAGTGGTGTCCACACAAATTTGGTTGTCTTGCCTGTGATTGTGGATAGGGGAGCATCCAAGGCACCCCAATCAGGGATGAATCTTCTGAAATAGGCTACTATTACTAGGAGTGTACAAAGCTCACTCTTATTTTGCAGCGCTGGCATGTTAGTTATGGTGTGTATCTTATGGGTCTAGTTTTACTATGTCCTTGCTGATAATATGTCCTAAAAATGGGGGCTTTGCTGAGAAGTCACATTTTGGGGATTAGGCTAAAAGTTGGTTATCTTTGAGGGTGCAGAGGACTAGGAGGACGTCTTTCCAGTGTTGTTCTACAGTTGGACTGTATATGATTATGTTGTCTAGGTAAATTATTGCCCTTTTTTCAATGTGCTCCTTGAATACTTCATTCATAAAGGTTACAAAGGTTCTTGGAGCATTTTTCATGCCAAAGTTAAGGACCAACACTCAAAGGAACCATACTTTTCTCTGAAGGCTGTTTTTAGTATGTCCTCTGTTTAACGCAAATTTGGTGATAACCTTCTGTCAAGTCAATTTTTGTAAAGACTTGTACCCCACAGGATTTTAAAAAGGTCATCAATCAGGAACAGGAGATAACTGTTCTTAATTCTGACCTTTTTGAGTGCCCTGTGGTATGCAATAGGTGAAGCCATATATCTTTCTTTGCTACAAAAAAGACAACCACACCAAAAGGTAATTTAGAAGGTCTTATGTGTCATTTTTCAAGTGCTTTGTCAAGATAGGATTTTATAGTGTTGTCTTTTTGTGGAGTTAGGCAGTTTTTAGGGCGTGCTTTTGGCACACTTCCCTTAAGGTTAATTTTGTGCTATATTCCTGATTGGGAGGTAGGCCTGGTAAAGTTTCTTGTAATACAGAGGGGAATTCAACAACCAGTTGTTCTTGAATGTAGTCCCTCTCACATATGGTTTCCATATTTTTAAAGTAGATAACCTCATACATGCAGGAGCTCCAATTGATCTTGCTGGGGTCCTTTTCCTCTTCTTTTTCCATGATTTTTATGAGCATATAGTCTCTTATAAGTGTGTCAAGATGAGTTGGGTAAAGATGGTGGTGCGCCTTGTCTTGTTATATGGTAAGGGTAGCACTATTCCAGTTGATATGAGGTTTAGTATTTCTCATCCAGTCCAGGCCAAGTATAACATCATACTTGGGGATTGGTATGATTGGGTCACTGAGCATGGTTTGCACATCTCTAATTTGGGCACAGAAAGGTTTTGCCTCTTGAGTGCCTGGTGTGCTTCTGTTATCTGCCATGATAACTCTTGTGGTGCTCAAGGGTTGGAGGGATGATTTGGGAGTAGCTGAGCAACTGGATACACAACAGGACTATATACTTCTTACTCAACAGAACCTCTATTTTTGGGCTCTGCAAGTAGTCTAAGATGTGTAAGTCTATTGTTGTGTAAGTGTATAATTTCTTCTTTATTAGGGACCACAGGGGGTCATTTTATAATTGATGAGGAGGAGGGAAAAGAAAGGGTGAGTCATGCTGACTAGGGTCTAGACTGTCAGGCAATGAGCTTATTCTTGGAGGACTAAACATACTGGGGAATATTCAGAAGGAAATGGGTTAGATTGGTCAACAAGTGAACATTTGGGCATGTGATCTGAGGTCAGGTGGTTGCAGCACATAGTAGGGCTGTCTCTGGGGAATAGAGGGTAGAATAAGGTTTCAGACTGCTCTCTTTCAGGGTTCCCACTTTGGCAAAAAGAGGGGCAGAAGATCACTATACCAATTTACATAGTGGGCACAAGCAATGGGTCAATAATTGATGCATCTGCGGCTATCTGCAGATGCGTTGATGGGTCATTAATCATCATATATAAACCACTTTTGATGGGTTGTTCTCCAACGCATCTGCGGCTAGCTGCAGGTGTGTGGATTGGCCTGTAATTAGAGACAACACTATGTAATTTGGAGGGTTATCTTCCGATGATGATAACAAAAAGGGCAGCAGTTCCCCTTATATTTGTCCAAATAAGAAGGCATTCCAAATAAGGCACTACTAGGGAGTGGCACCCAGCACCACATACCCCCGGATCAGGATGGGGCTCCATCCAAAAAAGGAAATTTGAGGCCCTCATAATGATAAGTGGATGCACACCTGAAACCAATTTAAAACAGCCAATCAAACGTCAAGTGACCTAATGATGTTTGGTGAATAGACTTAGAAGGGTGAGTCATGATGAATCACCCAATGATCATCAAGCCAAATTAATTGGGTAAAATCAGGTATAAATAGAGGTGTCCTGAATGGTTTTCCTTAGTTAAAAAATGTCATTATCTTCTGCCGCCTGCCGCGTCCGTGAATTGTCTGCCTCACTACAGGCTGCTTTATCTGCTCTTTGTCAAGCCAAGCTTGAGGCCCTTGAACAGGGGGTGGGCTCCTCAATAGAACGGGAAAAACACATCTTAGAGGACTTCCCAGAGGAGAACTGCAAAATTGTATGGGCCCCATTGGCATCTGTGGCCTTTGCCATTGCGCCCAGTTGGGTACACACTGCCAAGAGGCGTCACTACCTTCAACTGGACAAGGAAGATGACCAGTTAAAAACTGCCCAGACCAACACACCCAAGTCTTCAGGGCCTGAGGCTCAGGAAGGATCAAGTTCACAGCTTGACCCTAAGTATCACAGTCCCCCAAGTTGCCCTGCTTCCCCAGCCACTCAGCGCCAACGTCTTTGCGACCTGGCCCGCGGGGCGGAGGCGTCCCTAACAACCAAC
The DNA here is from genome assembly GCA_014839935.2 of Entomophthora muscae. Classification (NCBI taxonomy): domain Eukaryota; kingdom Fungi; phylum Entomophthoromycota; class Entomophthoromycetes; order Entomophthorales; family Entomophthoraceae; genus Entomophthora; species Entomophthora muscae. The sequence goes on from QTSX02002265.1 coordinate 157,378, forward strand.
AATGAGCAAACTTTGCGGGATGTAATGGCCCAGGCTGCTCATGACGCAGCTGCTGTGCAGGCAGCTTCCAAGGCTCTTGTTGATGAGCAGCGGCGTGTAGCTCTGGAGGCAGCCAATTATTTAGGTGCAGACAACCCTGTTGAGGACACCCTGGTCCCTTGGGTGGCCATCAAAGAAACCCTTGCTGATATGGGGCTGGATAATGTGACTATCATCCATCATGCGCCTGATTGCTCCAAGCAAGTACTTGGTCCCTACAGCCAGATGGCTATCAATGCGGTCTGGCTGGACAAACAGTCTGAAAACAACTACTGGGAGGTTAGGACCACCCTTCAGGTCAAGCCCATGACACAGATCCTGGAGCTAGTCCAAAAGGAGGATTTAGTGTGGTTCCAGAGCTCCTCGGCAAATGCCTACACGTGTGTGCCTCCAGTGGGACGCCTTTCTTCCTCATCAAACCTTATTGACGTTGCCCTGCTTGGGCTGGGATGTCAGGTGGCTAGGCCTGTTACCCCCTGGGTAGGTCACTTGGTGGAGAACGCTATGGCTGTTGACACCCAGCATGTCCTTTCTTTCACCTTGACCAAATTCACCCAACTGATTGCAACTTGTCCCTGCAAAATGGCAGACGTCACCTTTTCCCAAAACGCTCTGATCTTGGCAGTGAAGACTTGGGGTGTCAAACAGGACGTTTGCCCCATCCTTTTGTACCACGGGTTCAATGGGGCTTCTCAGAGCCGGCAGTACCGCCTGTTTGCCAACTGGGTTGGGGAGTTGGACCCTAACTTGTATCACCAGCGGGTACAAGCGCTCATTACTCTGGGCCTATCCTTTAACCTATCAAATTGCGCAAACCTGTTGTGCAAGAAGGTGGCCACTGCCATTGACGGCATGCGCGCCCAGCTGTCCACGGGTTGCCCGGCAAAGGGGTTTGAATCATACAAGTATATGATTCAAGATGCGCTTATCTTGGCAGCCATCTACACCAGCCACCATCCTCCTGAGAAATGTTGCATGTATAATTGGATGCTACAGGCTCCAATCAGCAACTGCGTGGCAGCCTATGACAACAATTTCATGTTCCCTTTCTTTGTGGCCGCTAAGGTCACTAACCACTATATGGGGTTCATGACCCCTCATCCACTGCAAGAATAAAACTTTTTGCTTCTTCTGTATTTACTTTATATATATATATTTTTCTCTGGGATAAATCCCTTTTTTTATTTATGCAGGCTATACCAACAATTAGTCTCTTCAGCCTGATCCTATGAAGGGGTAGTAGGATACCTTGCTTCATTAATTTTTCTATATTACTACATATTGTTTCCTCTGCTGCCCTATATAGAAGAGATAATAGCAAGGCTGGCAGAGGTTATGTAGGAACACATGGCCTTACTGAGGGGTGCCCATGTAGGCAGAAGTTGACAAGGGGCAAGAGGACTCCTTGTCAACTACAGGGGCTGCTTTTGTAAACTTGGCGTGCACTCTCTGATAAGCTCAACCAGAGCCAATATGTCAAACTGTGTATGCATAAAAACTACTTTTCTCAATTACCAAAAATGGGCCTGAGAATATAGGAATTAGTTTGGTGGGACGTCCAGAAGTACGAGCCCTGGAGACAAGTACGTGTTGACCAATCTCAAAAGATGCTAGCTTGGGACAATGCTTTATGTTGCGAGCAAATGCAGCACACCAATTTGTCCCCATAGTGTTATATGCTTCATGATGAAGAGTTATTAATCCTGTGGTGAGGGCTCTCAAGTGGTCATCAGGGGATCTGCCTGGATCTAATTGATAAGTTGCCAGGAGACCTGGTAGGGAGGGTTGTTGCCCATAAACCATCTGAAAAGGGGAACAACCAGTAGCGGTATGATTAGTTACTTTGTACGCCATAAGTGCCAAAGGGACTAAAGTATCCCAAGACAAGCCTAAATATAACATAAGTTTTTTGAGGATAGTCTTAAGGGTGCTGTTGACTTGTTCAACAGAGCCATTTATCTCTGGGTGATACAGAGTAGATTTTGTGTCCTTAATTCCTATGAACTTGTTTAATTCAGACAGAAGTTTGCTAGTGAAGTTGGTTCCATTATCCGTCAAAATGGTGTGTGTTCAGCCATTATTGGCAATGATATGTGATAGAAAAAATCAGGCAGTGTGCTTGGCTGTAGGGGCAGGAATAGCCTTGGCTTCAACCCATTTGCTGAAATGGTCAATGGCTACAATAAGATATCTATTCCAACGACTAGTCTTATTTGGGCCTACTGGTCCTACCACATCAATGCTAACCATGTGAAATACGTGGGTAGGGGGATGCAGTCTATAGCTAGTGGCCTTGAGTAAGGGGCAATACTTGGAGCAAGTCATGCAGCTTTGAAAATATTCTAATACATCAGTGTACATACCTTCCCAATAGCAATGTGATGCAAGTGTTGCCATCATGCGTTTTTTGCCTGCGTGCCTGGTGGCTAGGTTATGAAATTGTTGTAATATGGCTAGCCGCCAAGAAGGGCAAATATATGGCAGTTGATGTCCCTTGACTTCCTTATATAGACAGCTGTCTCTAATCATGGTGTTATGAGCAAGCTTGGCTAGGTTTTCTGAGCCTCAGGAGGGATATTGTCCCATTTGGAGAGAAAAGGAATGAGATCAAACAGGGCGTCTCCTTTGGGGGCAAGGGCTGCTAATAGTGAAAGTCTAGATTATCCATCAGCATTGGTGTGCTTGGCTCCAGGGCAATGTACAAGTTCATAGTTGTATGCCTGAAATCTTACTGCCCAACGAGCCAATCTCCCTTTGGGGTCCTTTAAGTTAGCTAGCCACTTCAGGGAGGAATAATCAGTCACAACTTTGAAGTGGGACCCATACAGGTAGGGGCGGCACTCTTCAATACCATATAAGACTGCTAGGCACTCTTGTTCAGTTACTGAGTAGTTTTGTTTGTGGACATTCAGGGTTCTAGAGAAATATCCAGCAGGGTTATTGTGGCCTTCATCATCAAGTTGCGCGAGGACCACTCCTACGGCTACTAAGCTGGCATCTGTGTACAGAATGAACTCCTTAGAGAATTTGGGATATGCCAAGACTGGGGATTCTACCAAAGCTTGCTTGAGCGCTTCAAACCCAATTTGGCAATCATGGTCCCATAAAAATTCTACATCCTTTTTTAGGAGGCAAAAAGGGGTTGGGTCAGATGGGCAAATGCTTCTATAAAACAGCAATAGTAACCAACCATGCCAAGGAAGCATTGTAGGTCTTTGACAGTGGTGGGGGCAGCAAGTTTGGAGATAGCTGTTACCTTGGCTGAGATAGGGGCGATGCCTTTCTTATTGATGGCGTGGCCTAGGAACTCAAGGTTTTCCTTAAAGAATTGACACTTCTTTGGCTTGAGTTTCATCTCCATTTTGTCTAGCCTGATGAAGACCTGCTCTAGGTCTCTAAGATGATCCTCAAAGCTTTTTGAATACACGTTGATGTCATCCAAATATACAAGGACACAGATGGACTTTAGGTCGCAGAAGGTGGTGTCCATAAGCCTTTGAAAGGTGGCCGGGGCGTTGGCTAGCCCTTGCGGCATCCAGGTTGGTTGGTACAGACCATCTGCAGTCACAATGGCACATTTATCCTTGACTTCAACTTACATTGGTATCTGCCAGTAGCCTGCTACAAGATCCATAGCTGAGAAGAACTGCGCGCCACCCAGCTTGTCCAGGGTGTCATTGATCCGAGGTAAGGGATATCTGTCTTTCTTGGAGATGGTGTTCAACTTCCTGTAGTCAATTACCACTCAATTGGTCCCATCTTTCTTTTTTACCAGGAGCAAAGGACTGGCCCAGGGACTATTAGATGGTACTAAGAGACCTCCTTCCAATAATTTAAAACTTCCTGTTGGATTATCCAATTAGCCACAGGGGATTGTCAGTACATGGTCTGGAATAGGGGCTGTGCTTCCCCTGTGTTGACTTTATGGAAGCAGTTATTGGCGCAGCCCAGTTTGGCGTCAGAGTTGGCAAAAAGGTGCTTGTACTTCTTGATGAGCTCCAGAAACTGTTCCTTCTGTTGCAAGTCTATGTCCCCAATTTGTTTGTCTTGTAGGATGGGTGTTATTAGGCCATGACCAGGGCCTGGTAATCCTAGCTCATACAGCAATCTGATGGAATAGGCAGAGGAGATAGATTTATTTGAAGCAACTTTTAAGAAGGCTACTCCAGAGTTGCAACCAATTTCTAGGGTAGAGGAGTGAGGGTTGGCCACCAGGATAGTGAGCTCATCAGTGGTCTCTCCTGGGATAAGATGGGTTGCAACCGTGGGCAACCCGGGACGTGGGAAACCTAGTGCCAATATTTCCCCATGCAACCCTTTAGATATGCGTAGCTTGATACCCGTTCCTATGATGGCTTGGGATTTAGGAGGGATACTTACACTGTCCTTTGATCAAATCAGTATAGGGTCATTTTAGCAAACAGTGTTTAGCAGCTTGCTTATTCAAGTCAAGGTGGTTTCATAGGGGACCTCTATCATCCCAGATGGACAGGTCAGCAGGATGCATCCTTTAGGGTTCATGCCTTTGGGAGGGACTCTAGGCCAGCCATCTGGTGTCAGGAGGGGGAATTCCTGGCCTAGGAGGTGAAACGTACCAGTCTTATGATTTATGATGGTCCCAAATTGGTCCATAAAGGAGGAACCAATCAATACTTTGTAGTTCTTGGCTTCCAGGACTATGGCCGGGCAGGTGACTACAGTATCCCCAAACTTCAAAGAGACTGATGAGTACACGCCTTTGGATCTGGCAGGATTGTTGCCTGCTATACCAAAGGTTCTACTGCACTCAACGTCTGGGGGGAAGCAAAGCCTACAGGTGAATTGGGAGGATAGGATTAAGGTCAGTGCACTGCTATCCAGGATGGCACAAATTGGGATGCCAAAATCCTCAGTTTGCACCCATGTGCTTGAACCAACCAGGAGGCCATTTCCGCCTTCTACCCGACAGACCAGGGGGGTCCCTTTTCTAGATTGTTGATGGCTTTCTGTAGGGTGGGAAGGATGTGGATAATATCACTTAACAGAGTAATGATCACAGTTTTCAAAAGGGCTTTGGTTATATTGCTGATGGTAGGGTGAGTTTTCTGGAGGTTCTGGTCCTGAAGGATGTATGGCAAGGTGGGATCAACCTTCAAGGAGTTTATTTCATGGGGGGTACTTCCTTGTGGGTTGAGGATTTTGTGTGTGTGTGATTGGCCACGGCCATTATTAATGAGTCAGGGTTAGGGAGATTGGGAGGGACCTTTTTACTAGGCAGAGACACACTGGTCCTGTGTTCTCTGCTTAGTAGTTTTTTGGCCCTTCCAAGGCACTATTCTCTTGTAATGTGTTGGGCAAGGTGTGCACACTGGGTTTTGAGTCAGCGGGCTCTTCTTTCACGTCTAGTTGGCAGTGTGGGAAGTTCCTTGCAAAGTGTCCTTTCTGTCCACACTTAAAACATTCTCGTTCTTTCATGGGGCATCTTTCCGCATAGAGGACTCCATCATTGTCCTCTTCATAATCCTCCACCACATTCATTACCTGGCGGGATGGGTACACAGGGCGTGGAGCCTGGCATAAGGTATTTTGTTGGAAGGAGGCAGCTATGCAAAGCACTGCTTGGGTTGAAGTAGGTGTCAACAGCTGTGGATGGAAGACAGACAAGTGTGGGAAGGGACAGATTGCATGTAGAAGAGCTGTTGCTGCTTTTTGGGGGGTCAGGAAGTTGATAGACATTAGGGGTTGAGCCTCAACCCTAAATCTTCTACCAAATTCTGGAAGTAACTCATCTTTCTTCAGTGAGATTGTCAAGAAATTGGCTTTCTTGTCCTCTAGCTGTTGGGGGAACCATAGGTATCTTCAAGGATATTTTTAATTTCCTTGTAAGACCCCTCCCCTCCACTAAGAGAGGCAACCACGGTGGAGAAGGCGGTTTTGTCCAGGCTTTTTAATAGTTTAGTGTGGGCAACTTGTTCTGGGCTGTTCCTGGTCATAAGCTCAAACCCTTTGAGAAAAACATGAATATTGATGGGTCCTCCTGGTTTGAACTTGGTGTTTAGCTTGAGACTAGGGCCAAGCTTGGACAAGAGTCTCATAAAGATGGGCCTGGTTCAGAAGGAGCTAGTCCTGGAGGGCCAGGCGGCAACCCTGGTGGGGGTCCTGGCGGCCCTGGGGGTCCTCCAGAGAAAGTTCTGGGATAGCCTCAAGGTGGAAGCGGCGGCCCAGTGGGGGTGTAAGCCCCATATGGGTAACTCAATTGGAAGAAAGATCCCTCTTGTGGATATGGTTGCGGGTTAGGGCCTGAGTACCTGGAGGAGGGAAGCCACCAAGGGTATTGCTGGGGATGTGAGTGTCCAGGGTTTGGGGGGGTCTCCCAGCGTGCGGCTGCAGGGTCTGCCCTAGGATCATTAGCAGGGGCCAGTGATGGAGTGTTGGGGAGATGTTCCCTGGAAGTTTGATTGGCAGCAGTTGGTACTGAGGTGGGGCCGGGAGTCAAGATGTCCGGGATGGGTGGGAAGGCGGTTGGTATTGGGGTAGATACCCCTTGGGTAGCCCGGGGAAAACTTCAATATGTCTCTCCAACCAGGTGAGTACTGGACGAGGCGGTTGTGGTTTCTACTGACTTGAGGACAGAACACACTACTTCTTCTGAGGCCAAGGAAGAGGCAGATGTTGGGCCTGGTTGATTGCTACATGTTCCTCCTAGGTTCATTGAGTCAAATCTTTTGGTCAGGTTGGAGATCAGCAACTGTAGGCTAGCGTCTTTCTCCTTAAGAGTGGAGAGTTCCTTGTTGTAAGTGGAGGCGTGGGTTTCCTGCTTCTGAGTCAGGATGGTCAGCTCCTGTTGGACGCGCTTAAGTTGGGTTGTCAATTGTTGAATGAGGCCAAGGTGCTTGGTTTGGTTGGCCTCAGTTTCCGTCTTGAAGGCAATCTGGTCCACCTGTAGCGCTTCTACCTTAGCATAGGTTGCTTTGCCATCAGTTCCCACAACGTCCAGGTCTTCTTGTTTTTGCGTGAGATCACTTTGAAGTAGATCAAAGTCAGTCTTCAGGGCCTCTAGGTCATCCTGAGCCTGGTTGACTCTAGACGCAGCGTTCCCGGCCCACCAGTTGCAAGCCTCTTGGATATCCGTAAGCTGAGCCTGTATATTACTGATGTCTACGTCATGTTGGTTGGAGTGACCTTTAAGGTTGGCCACTTCTTCAACCAAGGGTTGAACTACTTGCTGTTGAAGGGCAGAGTGGTCTTTGGTTATCTGCCAAGCAATGGTCACGGTGTCTGAGTGCATGGCTCCCAGAACCTTATGCTTGTGTCTGATCTGGTGAAGACAGTCTTGAAGGGGGTTTACTACTGACTCAGTATAATCCCTTAGTTGGTTCAAAGCAGTGATGGTTTGTTCACTGCTGATACGTTGTTGCTCCAGCCAATTCACCAGTGCAGTCACCATAGGGTGGTTGAATTGGATCAGATATGCCTTGATCCTCCAGGTGTTGTCTATGGCAGTGGAGATAAGAACATCCCTGTTCTTGCTCAGGAACCAGCAGACATGCTCCATATCAAATATGGTGGGGTCATCAGAGGGGTCAGGGTGGGCAACTTGGTGCATTGGTAGAGGGGGAGCACTAGGGACAGACAGGTAGGATGGAGGAGCAGTAGGGACAGGAAGAGGCTCTATATGTGAGATAAACGGGGCACAGGAGCTAGTTTGCTCAAGGGTTTGACATCTTTGGGGAGGGGGCACAGGATTTCCGGACAGAGCCCTAGGATGGCAGTGGTCCCACTTGATGTAGATGACTGGGAAGGAGTCTGAAGAAGATTGGCGGGAGGTTCCTCATTCACCTCAAAGAAGTCTTCTGCGGGATCCTCATCTGAGGCAGGGGAGGGGCTTTGTGGGTGGACTGAGGTAGGGCGCCGTCTTGTGGGCTCAACAGTTTGGGGAACAGAGGCAGACAGGCAAGGTCTAGGTTGGGCTTGTAAAGTAAGGTCAGAGACTGGGGCAGCAGGTTCCTCAACCTCTATAGGCAGTTGGGGAGATCCTGTGCTAGGGGCAGCCTGACCCTCAGGGTGGGGAACTTTGGTGGGGATTGAAACTTGCTCAGCGTTGCGGGGCCAACCCTGGCCTCTGCGTACCAGAGTTAGACAGACAGGACACGGTGGGCTAGCGTTGCGTCAAGCGTAGTTGGCAGCAGAACGGCGTGGGCAGTCCATGGTTTTGGGGTCACAGGTTTGGTCCCTGGACTAGAGGTCTCCGGCAGCGGTGCAACAGGCAGTGGCGGATACCCCTGTAGTGAGCACCAGAAAATGTGGTGCTCAAGGGTTGGAGGGATGGTTTGGGAGTAGCTGAGCAACTAGAAACACAACAGGACTATTATCTTCTTACTCAACAGAACCTCTATTTTTGGGCTCTGCAAGTAGTCTAAGATGTGTAAGTCTATTGTTGTGTAAGTGTATAATTTCTTCTTTATTGGGGACCCTAGGGGGTCTTTTTATACTTGATGAGGAGGAGGGAAAAGAAAGGGTGAGTCATGCTGACTAGGGTCTAGACTGTCAGGAAATGAGCTTATTCTTGGAGGGCTGAAACATACTGGGGAATATTCAGAAGGAAATGGATTGGATTGGGCAAGAAGTGAACATTTGGGCATGTGATCTGAGGTCAGGTGGTTGCAGCACATAGTAGGGCTGTCTCTGGGAAATAGAGGGTAGAATAAGGTTTCAGACTGCTCTCTTTCAGGGTTCCCACTTTGGCAAAAAGAGGGGCAGAAGATCACTATACCAATTTACATAGTGGGCACAAGCAATGGGTCAATAATTGATGCATCTGCGGCTATCTGCAGATGTGTCAATGGGTCATTAATTGTTTTTATGTAAACCTCTTTCAATGAGTTGCCAATTGATGCATCTGCAGCTAGCTGCAGATGCTCCAATTGGTCACTAATTGCCATAGGAAAACCCATTCCAATGGGTTGCTCTCCAACGCATCTGCGGCTAGCCGCAGGTGCGTCAATTGGCCTGTAATCAGAGACAACACTATGTAATTCAGAGGGTTACCTTCCAATGATAATAACAAAAAAGGGCAGCAGTTCCCCTTATATTTGTCCAAATAAGAAGGCATTCCAAATAAGGCCCTACTAGGGAGTGGCACCCAGCACCACAACTCTCTTGATAATACTTTGGACCATGGGTAGTTTTATGAGGATGGAAAATTTCTTATCAATGAGCAATTAGTCTGCTCCAATTTCAAATGGTTCTATGCCTGATATCTTCAAAAGCAGAAATGATAAGTTGGGGGTTTATTTCTGGTTGGGCAGCAAACAGTAGAGGATTGCTGGAGGGTACTTGGGATCATGATGATTGACTCCACATCTTAGTCCCTGTACAAGTCTTGTAAATTGGGGGGATGGAAGCTTGTCTAAGCACTCCTCTGAGCTTTTTCCTCCTTGTTAGTGTCTCCAGTGCTTTCTTGGCTATCTTGAGCACTGTGGTTCAGGTTTCAAGGATGGGAGTTGCTGGTTCAGTTATTCTGCTTGTTAGGGCAAGAGTCTTTTTTGCTGTGAGACTTTACTTTTGTTTGTTTGTTACATGTAGGTTATTAGAATTCTGTGTAGCACATTTTCCTTCTAAGAACACATCCTGAAGGTTCTTTCAGCGTGTCATGTTGAACTGACGTCTAATGGGTTTGTGGAGGCCATTGTAGAAATCTAATTGTGGTTTGACTTTGTCAAAGTTAATGGTTTTGAGAGCTTGGTCATGTAGATCTTTGTAGCCTGTAATGTACTCCTTGATTGTTCCTGTCATTTTCAAGGTTCTAGTTCTGCCATGATCACCATGTTGGAGTCCTTTATGGCAATTTTTTTAGGGAGGCGTCTTTGAGTATATCCCAATCTTTGCTGTGATCAGAATGTTGGTCAAACCATTTTCTTACAAGCTATGAGGCAGCCCCTGTGATGAAGAGGGCAATCTCAATGGCCCAGAGTCTGTGGGGATAGCCCACTTGTGTAAATTTTTTTGGGTGCTTTGAATTTAGAGTTTGGCGTTCTCTTAACATAGTCCTGCAAATGTTCCAATTTATGCTGAGTGTAGGCGCTGAAATACAATGTTGGATATTTCAGTTGTCTGAAGGATTGGAGTTGGAGGCAGACTCAGGATTCCAAAAGTGTTGAGGAGATTATGCTGTTTGATAAGGACAAAGAAGTTGTTGAAGACAACAAATCCCGTATGGACAACCTGTTCTTCTTTGTATTGTCTCCAGACAGTGGGGAGTACCATCTGCTGGATTCTTTTCTCTGGAGGAATTTTTCCTTTAAGTTGCGTAGGTGTAGATAACCTACCTATGCTACCACTGTCAAGCATATACTTCTGGGAAGTATAATAAATGAGATAAAGGGAAAAATTAAGAAGATAATGATACTTTATTAGATATGAATATAGGGTGTTATATAGTATCATGGGAAGCCACATACTGTCCATGTACGTCATGGTAGTCATGAGGCTTATCCAAGTGATTTTTACTATTAAGTCACATGGCTTGTCCAAGTAGTGTTCCTATCAGGACTCAAAAAAATTTATCTCTGTAATAGATTGCTGAATTATAGCAGTGCCACTAACTTAATGATTAGTTGGGGAATCATTTGGCAAGTCACTTGGGGAATTAATTCCCTGAGAGGGAGTAATTACAGATGTTGCAACACAAGTGTGCTTGCCCTTGATTGTTTGAACCTTGTTCCAGTGCTTGGTGTTGATCTTCACTGGCCTCAAGCAGTCCACACAGGTGTAATAAAAGCTTTTGAAGCCCAGGTTGGTGTTATTACACAAGAAAATGTAACCATTGGCCACCAATGCCATCCCACCCTTCATGCTCATGATATGAAAATACTTTGGCAGGGAGGAATAAAATATTGAGCTTCCCATCAACATTTCAGATATTGTTGGTCACAAGAGAATCCCAGGGGCCAGCATGTCAGGGATTCATCCTGTGGGGGGTTCCTGAGAACTTGCAGGCAGATGGCCCATAGGCCTGGAAGGTAGGGCCCACCATAGGATGGGAGCCAACTTTACAATATAGTATAAGGATTTGCCTAGGATGGCCCAGGAATTATTGGATGGCACTATGAAGTCAACAAGCCCAGTAAGGGCAATGTACATCACTCCAAATAGTTGAGTTGAAGTGAACTCATTGGTAGCAACTGATTACTACCGGTGATTGGGCCGGGTGTAAGGGGCGGGGTCATTGGAACTTGGTAGGCAGGAAGGTGCTTATATTTGTCTTGGAATAGCAACAAAGGCACAGTAATCCATTTCTTCTCTGCCAATGATCTCAGTCTCTTAGGTCCTAGCCTCAGGGGTGTAAAGCAGGATTTTCTCTAAAGTGAACTCTGAATATGCTGGATTGGGCGGATATTCTGTGAAATGTACTGGGCTAAAGGGTGCTTCTGGTGGACAATATAGTTTGGGCAGTTGGTCTGCAGTTTCTTGGGGTTTATAGGCATGAGGGACAAGGCCACAGATGTTAGACTGCAAATAAAATAGAACTTAAATCAAATATGGAATAAGCTGGTTGAACTAAAGGTTCATATCACTTTATTTCAAGAATGACAATGGGCAGCTTCCTGGCAACCCAGGGTATAAGTATGTCCATCTGCCATGGAAAACTTTTGTAATCCCCTTAGGCCAGGTGGTACCATCTACCAGGGTTTGGAAACTCTTGGTGGCGTCTTGCATGGGGGATCTCTCATTGGCTGGGTAAGAATGAGAAAACTCAAATTCACTTTTTGAGTTACAGGATTTGTCATCACTGGGTGGCCCACATTCCAAGGGAAGTTTCTTCAATTCCCCAACAGCAGTGGCCCCAGTTTTCTTGGGATTGTTGACCAGGACTGCGCTCTTATTGGCGGTACTAACAGGATTTTTTTGCAGGAGAGGCATTGGCGCAGATAGCTCTAGGTTGGTAGGTCTCAGGAGTTTCACCAAAATCAAATTTGGCTCTGGTTATAGCCCAAAAACGCGGGCAGCTGGGCCTGCAGGCTGGCGGCCCACAGGGTTTTGGGTTTTGAATCCTGTAGCTGAGATTATTCCATGAGCATTGATAGCAAGAGTTTGTCATTTTAAACACAGATGAAGCATGGCAGAAGACAGGGAAGTAGTCAGACCAAGGCTTAGAGTCATTCCCTGACCAGCTAAAATAGTGAGAGCTTTGTGGGGGGGGAGAAGAAGGGGGCTTGTTGTAGTGCTCCTCATTTGGAGGAGGCTTATACTTTGGTGGGGACTTTTTGGCTTGAAAGCGCTTCTTGAAAGGCTCCTTGTCTGAAGCTGAGTGATAGAAACTGTGGCCTATAAGTGAACCATCAGATTCATCTCTCCCAGTGGAGTGATCTGGGTTCTGCTTTGGGGAGTTCTTGGGTAAAGGCTTGGAGACAGCTTTCTTGGTAGATGCTGGGTTCTTCCTGGGGTCTTTTGTAGCCTTGTGGGGATGATTGGTTCCTTTGGGCTGTTTGAAAGTATTTATGTCTTAAAATAATTAATAAAATATTCTAAATCAAAGTCATATATTTAAAAATCAAATAAAAAACTTTAAAAACAAAATAAATAAAATTAAACCTTATATGACTTTTATTGAAAATCAAAAAAATAAAAATGTTGGATAAGTTTTAAGTCTATTAAAGTTTTAAATAACAAGTTGAAAGTTAAAAGAAATTTGCAAAATAATTAAAGTTTAGATATAGATTTTAATTTAACAATTAAAAAAGATTATAGAGAAATGTCAAAAAACAACATGTTAAAATTTCAGATGTTTTTATTATGTAAAACATAATTTTTTATATTCAAAGTGAAGTGTCAACATTTTGAATGACAATTAGTAAAAAATTGTCAGGGATCCAGTCTTGAGCGGCTGGCCTGTTATTTTCAGGGTTAACTTGGGCCAAGAATTTTGCGGGTAAAGCCCTCCACAAGAGAGGAGCTAACTTAAAAAGGTGGGAGACAGACTTTCCCACCCAGGACCACTGGCCAGCAACTGGGATTATAGTGTCAATCACCCCTGTGAGGGTGATGTACACAATCCCAAACAGCTTGCCAGTGTGGTCAGTTGGGAGGCTGGGTGAGGAAGCGGGCATAGGCTTGTGGGTCACAGGCAGTTCTATGTGGAGCTTTTAAGCAGGAAGATAGTTGAATTTTCCTCTAAACAATTTGGTTGTTGAGAATATCCACAGGCCTTGACAGTTGTATCTAACTGCAGATTGTATGTGGGCCAAAGAATCAAGCTCAAGTATCTTTTCCAGGGTTTAATCCTTATATTTTGGTTTCAAAGGATATTTGGTGAAGTGGACGGGTCCAAAGGGTACACCTGGAAGACAGAAACTGCAGGTGGAGGGGCAGGGGGGCCAGGAGATCTCAAACTGAATTGGTAGACAGCAAATACAAATAAGTCAGTAGCTGTGTAAGCCAAAATAATATAACCTTTATTAAAAAATGGCAATAAGGTTTGAGCGCAAAACCTATAGGTATATATAGCATCCTGCCTCCAAACTTGGTATTTTTCATAAGGGCTTCATCAAAATATCAGGGAAAATGCAGGCGGGTAGCCAGGAGGCCCAGGTGCAGGAGCAGCAAAATGGCACTTCAGCTGGGTGTTCTCTCATTGGTTGGAATGTCCATATCAGTCACTTGGTTTTCTTGATTTTGGGCTGTGGTTGCGGGGTCAGGCCTAAAGCCTGTGTTTTCCTTTGGCAGTTGAATTTGATTGGTTACCTGAGAGGACTAAAAGCTCATGAAGTTCACAGAGGAACTTTCTCTGCCTCCATTAGGCAATTCAAGAAGCTCCTCCTTGGGCACCACCATAGTCAAACCTGTGCTGGTATTCTGACTTTGGGACTTAGCAGGGGCTTTAGCTTGCAGAGGCTTGGTCTCAGAAAAATGCGGGTGGGTGGGCCCTTGGTCCGTGGGGCCAGCGGCCCACAGAATCCAGGGTCAGGGTTTGAATCCCACTCTCAGGCCTGGGTTTCCAGGGGGAAAGAATTGTCAATCCTGACAAAAATGCTGAATTCTTGCTGTTGATTAGAAGTAAATGTAGACATTATCAGAGACAACATTGGCACTGACAACATTTTTTCAAAATTTACTATGTTTTTTCATAGTACACTTAATTAAATTTAAACAAACTAATAAATATTAATTGTTCTCTGTGTGTTTTTGCTCATATAATAAAATTAAATAAAAAACACATACAAAAATAAGTTAAAAATCATCAAAGCTATTGACTTCTTTAATAAAAATGATGTTTTGGGGGTGAAAATATGATATTTTACTATTGTGCTTATATGAAGTTGTTAATAAGCTGGTTTCAAGTATGAAAAAGGTAAATTGTTGACTTCACCACTTACAATTTCCCTAATAGGTAGTAGCATAGCAATTTAGGCTTAATTGTGCCACTCTAATTTGCTTAAATCCACCCTGGTAGCTGATCACAAGAAAATAATCAACATGTCTGATTTTTGACATTATAATTAATAATAAATTATATAGTAAACTACATATTAAAACAGGCTTAAATTATGGGATTGCTGTTAGCCACCAATCCATTTGTGATATTTAAGATGAAAAAGTGCCACAGATAAATTTATAAGATGAACATTTCAACAATCTGCTATATGCACTATAACTATTTCTATATATTTAATTTAATAAAAAATATATTTAAGTGCACAATCAATATTTTTATTGTAGATGTTTTAGTTTTGTTATTAAAAATAAGTTAGGATTAAAAAGTGTCAACATTAACACTTTTACGTTGTGAAAACAAATTGATAAAAAATAAGTTTTATCAGTAAACATAAAGAGAAAATTAGGTTAAATCAATTTTTATTAAGCTTAATATTAAATCATTTCAAAATGGCCATAATTTTGTTGTGCTTTCTGGGTTTGCACCCCTGGGTGCTTTAAAAACAGGAATTAAGCTAGCGCAACTAGCAAAAAACATAGTAGTTTTAAGATTTTGAGTTGACAGTTGCCATGTTGACAAAGTTTTGACATGGGCACTGTTGCCTTCTTAATTCATATAAATGCCTCCTCAACTGGATTTATAAATGGAGAATATATTGGAAGGAAGAGGAGTCTCATTGAGCAATCAGAGAGGTGGTGGCTTGAGGTGTGACTGTTTTTATCAATTGGTGAGAACTCAGACACAACCAAATACACTTTTTGGAGCCTAAAATTATTGAGTACAGCAATATTGGTTGTGCTACAATAATTGATCTACAGGCATTCCTTAACAGGCTAGAGAAAATCATTAAATGTTCTACTATTTTGGGACCCTTAACCATCTGATACTAGTCTAAACAACGCCAAACAAGAAGCTCTATCATGAGTATGTTTGGGACCCAATAGTTGCACATTGTGATAGATCATCCTTGGACCCCTTCTTGACCTGCCCATGCCTAGATCTTAGTGAGGAAAAAAACAACAATTTGTCAATTTGGAAGAACTGGACATTCCCAGTCTCTTTTAGGGACAGATAGATCTTGGAAAAATTCAGCAATTCTTGATTGTATTCTTGCTATTTTGGTTGTACAGAGAAATACCCAATAATTTCCAGGAGTAGCCCAAATTAACCATTGTTTCATATACAAGGGTTTTTTAAACAGAAAGATCAAAATTTGTGGCCATAATTGATTGGACAGCAATTGAGTCCAGGTGACAATCCTTGGCTACCCACTGCTTTCTTCAATTGATATGCACAGGCTGTAGAAGGGTTTTCTGCCGCTTGGCCTTGGCGGATTTAGAAATTTGACCAGTGTCAATTTATTAGGTGTTAAGGTTGCCAACACATCTGGCTGTGACATTAAATTGGGACACAATATCCTGGACTGCCATTCCTCTGTTTAGACAGTTGAGGAGCTTCACAATCACTATCCATCAACCAATGCCAGCTCTTGGTGGGTACTGTGGCATCCAGGCTATCAGGCTCAACATATGGGATGGGGACCTTTGTGTAGAAGGTGGGATAATTCTTGCCTGCAGTGGTAACGTCAATGGTGGAATACTTAACAGGAACAGATGGCTCCTCAGCTGTGATCAATAGCTCATAAGAGGTGTCAAAAACCTGGGGGCATGCAGTGGAAACTCTGGGATCCAGAGTGTGGGACCATGTTACAAATGGGTACACAATGGAGGTGTATGTAACCTTATTGTTCCCAATGACCTTGGTATGAGAAATTTTGGTGGAAGGACTTGAGAGTGGCTTCTGTCTGAGATTTAAGCTGCTGTTTCTGGCTTGTGACAAGGTAGGTAGTTGGCTGGCGCAGACACCTTGGGAGGCCTGTATATCAGTATTAACATCCTTGAGTTATGTTTTATGTCTATTCTTGGACCCTCTGGGGTGCCCTTGTGAACAGAATGACCTGCATGATGGTGCAGGAGCTGGTTGATAATGTGATAGTATGTTAATAAAAAATAAAGCAAAACATATATTTTAGATTAAATGTGTGTTTATTAAGATTTTTAGCTTAGTTTTGTGTTGTGTTGTTGTTTTCTCTTGATTTAGCCTTGACTAGTACATTTTTTTTAAAAGCTATGGAAACAACCAAAAATACCTCAGATTTCAACAAAATTATTTCATATTTGAACAAAATCAACAATTAGGGTAAAATATACACCCTGTTAATAGGGTTTATTGGCGTTAATGGGTAAAATAAGTCAACACAACAACAAAGAGCTCACACGCAGAGCAAAACTATTCAAAATACAATCCAAAATACATTGATTCATAAAAAATGGTGTGAGTTGACTTTTGGTGTACATATGTTTACCATGTGAATCAGTGAAAAAATACACCCAAGCAAGGTGAGTCAAAACTCAATCCAAAAACAAAACACAATAGCAACTCACTATGTAAACAAAATCACTCACTCAGAGTGTGCAATGGATTGTAATTGAGAATTATACCAAGGTATCTAAAATATGACACAAGATCTGAACATAAATTTTAAAAATATTGTGTTGGGTGTTTGAATTTTGCAGTAAAATCTGGGAATATGAGAGGAAATCATTTTGGGTATTCAGAAATGGGCGTTGTAAAACCAGAAACAACTAATTAAGAAATAAAAAATCTATAATTGGGATATTGGGTGGGAAAAAATATTAATTAAATATCCATATTCAGATAAAAGCAAAAATTAAAATTAGATAGTAACTTAATTGAGTTTTATTTAATATTTTATTAAATTGAAAATGGAAGGAACACAACAACAGAGTATTGATGCACCTGTTGTGCGCCACAGTTGTGGTTGCCCCTGAGGGTCAAAGAACATAGTTAGTGTAACACATATGCCTACTCAGGAAGGAGACAGGAGAGGAGAGTTCAATAGTGACGCTGAACTGACACAGCTGGTTTGAGGAGCACAAGCTGCTAGGGTGAGGAGCATAAAACCTTGGGTCCCCAAGCTGACCCAGAAGCCCACCAAGGTTACCTTCACCAAGAAAGTTAGAGACAAGGAGGTAGAACTTACTTCATATGTGTTTGATGTTGTGTACTGGCAAGAGTCAGTCCTGTCTTCCATGCTGGAGAAGGTGAAGCCTGTACTTGATTCTAGCTACAAGCCCTACATCAGTGATGGCAATCAAGAGGATGACAAGGAGCCCAAGTTCTATCAAACTGATGAGGGACAGTTAGTGCTCAAAAATGTTGCAGCCTTCTACAACAAGGTACCCATGTCTTGCAAGCCTGTTACCAATCAGGATCCCAGTTCATCTGAGCCTACTAAGTCCACTCAGAAGCGCATCCCCAACATCAAACACATCATCCTGCTTAAGCTAATGCGTTAATCTGGTGACTACAAGGAGGCTGCGGCCATTGTTGGAGTAGATCCCAAGTACGCCAGCAAGACCTTCCACAAATTCATCAATACTGGCAAGTCCTTGCCGCAGAGAAATCCTTGTGTGTTTCTACCATGCTCACCAAGGAGCACAAATGGGCAATCTGCCAGTGAATAACCTGGGACTGCCATCATGAACTGGCAAATATTCAGGCCATGGTCAAATCTACTTTTGGGGTTGAGGCTTCAATTTCCTTTTACTACCATCTGGTGAAAGGAATGTGATTTTCCTGGAAAAAACTTGGGGTATCTTCCTACAACAGAAACAGCCCAGCCAATGTCAAGTCCCAGAAAAAATACACAGAGGCGTACACTGCCCTCAAAGCCAAGGGGGTGGTCAAATTCTATTACATTGATGAATCAGCATTTGCCTCGTCTATGTGCAATGCATATGGCTATGTCCCCAAAGGCTTCAATGACAGGATGGCTCAGTGTGCTGCAGTCCGCGCCACAGCCTACTCAATGGTGGATCTCCTTGGTCCAAAGGGGGTCAGGCTGTACCAAATGATACTAGGCTCCAACAATAGCCAGACCTTCCTATCATTTCTCCAATTGATCCAGGAGCACCTGAGGCGCACAAGCCTGGGCTTTATCAACATCATTGTGTTGGACAATGTTGGTCCCCATAAGGTGGCTGATATTCTTGAGGAATTCCCAATGATTGACACTAGCATTGCAGTGGGCCCCCAGCAATTGGCCAAAGCAAATTTGCACCTTCTCTTCCTCCCTGCCTATTTGCCCTTCCTAAATCCCATGAGGAAGTCTTTGGGTGGCTCAAGCAAGTTGTCAAGCAAGGAACCCCAACTGGGACTGAGGACCTGTTTGATTTGCTGCAGGCCAGGATCCACACCCTCCCAGCTGAGACTGTGGCCAAATTCTATGGCCACGCTGATTCATTCATACCTGCGTGCCTAGCCAAACAGCCAATCAATTAAAGGCTTAGTATGTCCAACTTTTTTTATATTATCTAATTTACTATTCAAGATTTATTAATTATTGCTTTATATTTAGATGTTTTCAAGCCCACAATCACATTCAGCAGGACCATCAATGGAGGTTAGTAATTTATTTATTTTATATTATTTTTTATTATCCCATCTGAGGTTATTCCAAAGACTTGATACTGGATTAGGTGAATATGTTTTTATTACTCTTATCAAAAAAATATAAAAATCAAATCTAAAAAAATTAAATGTAAAATGCACAAGTTAGAATTTATTTATTGACATATAATTTTATGCTTTTATGAAACTGTTTCCACAATATATTTTGCAAAACTTTTTTTTCTGAAAAAAATAATGAAAATTGTAATAAAATTTATTGAAATCATATTTTTATTGTGTGTGCCTTAATGAGTCCTTTGGTATGTACCCACCCCACAATGGAGGTGGCACATAATCTCCACTGCCACACTGTGGACAGTGGATACACCCTGGTTAAAATATTCTTGGCGGCTAGTAAAAGGGAGAAGGGTCAGGTGGGAATGTAGGAGCAGCTTCTCTGGTGGGGCTGCAAACCTGTAAATCCCTGTCAGGACCAGGGCGTCCTGTATCATGTGGTCTACCAAGTTGTACCTGGGGGGACTTTCTTCCCATCCAGGGAGAGCCTGGCCTTGTCAACCCCAAGAAGGACCTGTCTAGGTCCTCTACACTGGCGCTAATCCCAAAGTAGAAGTGATACCTGAGGTAAACAAAGAGATGAAGCCTTTGTCTAGAAAAGGCTTCAGTGAACTTGCAAAGCTTATTGTATACTGTAATTATTTTCTTTTTGTGTTTGGTTTTAGCAAAGGTCAGCTCAATGGCTGCAGGAATCCCTGTCTTGTCAGCACTCCAGGCTAGCTCAAAGTCAGCAAGGAGAATTTTGGTCTTCTTCACAGCTGTTGCATCTGCAACAGCCAATTTTGCCACTGCACGCCCAAAGTTCTCCAATAGGTAAGATCTTGTGTGCTCCACCGGGAAGCAGAAGCAAGCAGCTGCATGGGCCCTTCCCATCTCTGGTACATTCTTGAATGGGAGCGTCTCCAGGACGTCTCAAATAAGCTCAATTAAGTTTACACAGTAAACTCACAGAGGGATACCAGGTCCAGGCAGCCAGTTGGGCATCCTTGTCGGCAGTAACTGCCCACTTGGATGCCCCCCTCACCATGCGTCAGCCCAGCCAATGCCTCTCACAACGAAGGAAAGGACCTGTGGATGCAGTCTTCCAGCTCTTGCAAGACAGAGGGGACAGAAACAGCTGCTTGGCCACATGAGTGGCATAGTTGGTGTAGAATGTGGTAGGGACAAAAGGGACCAAGACCAGGCAGAGTTCACCATCTACAGTTTCTAAGAAAAAAGGTAAGTATTTTGAAAATTTATTAATTTTATTTTTTAGGTTACCTTCTTGTGATTCTTCCTTGACTGCAGCCTAGGCCGGCTTGGCCATTATTGGCAAAAGAAGTTGAGCAGGCAATTCTGTGTCCTCTTTCCTGGCGCATTTGGCCAGCTTGAGATAGGCATACATTTCCGGGTCATCTGTTCAGACAAACGGTGCAGAGAGGGCAAAGGACTTGAAATGGAGGCCCTCAACCACAGTTTTTTGAATATTTAATAAGCGCTCAATTGTCTTCTCTGGGGTGTCTGGCATTTTGATATTAGTGCTTTTGCAGACACCTTGTCAATTTTCTTGCCTGTTAGGACAGCAGACTTTATTTTTGCTTTGATCTTGTGTACAATCTCTTTAATTTCAGCAATTGCTGAGTTGAGGTCTTTTAGCATCTTCTCCAATTCTCTCATTGATTTTTTACTAACCTTTCCATATGTTTTTATAGCTTTCATCCCAATGAAATCTGTATTATTCTGATACTATTGCCTTTTTGTTTTCCCATTTGCTAAACTATCCCATCTTTTTACTCACTGTGTATATGTTTTACACTCATCTCAATATGTGTTGCTTGCTTTGTGTTGGCATTGTTTCCTTAATTGCCATATTATTTTTGGCGCTTTGCAAGGCCCTTGTGAAAATATTAACAACAATTTGGTGATCAGCTAAATTTGAATTATAAAATTATAGATTAATTAATTTTATATAAAGTTGTTACTGATCCAAAAATAAAACCTTAATGATAAACTTTAAGCCAATCAGGAGCCAAGTGATAAAGTGATTATTGTGACATAAAGGGACATTCAATAATTCTTTGATGCATGTGCGCTAATTAATCTGATTGGCTGGATGTTTTGCCATTGAGCAACATTGCCACTGTGGAAAGTTGTTGATGGACTAGTGCTAACCCAGCAGCTGATTGGGCACTAGTCCATCAACAACTTTCCACAGTGGCAATGGCGCACAATGGCAAAAGATCCAGCCAATAATATTAATTAGCACACATGCATCAAAGAATTATTGAATGACCCTTTATGTCACAACAATCACTTTATCACTTGGCTCCTGATTGGCTTAAAGTTTATCATTAAGGTTTTGAATTTGGATCAGTAACAACTTTATCTAAAATCAATTAACCTATAATTTTTGGGCAAGTACCTAAAGTCAAAGTGCGGAGATTGAAATCTCCAAATCAATAGATTTTTTGATCTCTGCACTTTTTTCCAATAAATTTTTTTTTCCAAAAAATTTAATATTTTTCTTAAATTTGACTTTTTAAAAATGTTTTTACTAGTAGCTAAAATCAAAAAACCAAGTTTGAAGTGCCCAAATTGATGCAATTTAAAACACACCTTAAATTAATTTGGCTTTTAAAATAGAATTTATTCCTCCTTTTGAATATAGGGAAAAATGACAAAAGTGCAGAAATCAAAGTCTGTAAGTCTCTTTAATTTAATATTTGAGGCCCCAAAATTAAGAAATTAAAATATCACTTAATATTGATTCTATCACTATGTGAATGATCAGAAAGGCTTCAAAATCATATCATTCTCAACCAAATAATTCAAAACCTATCATACAGGTTCACAATCACCTGTAAAGCAATTTATTAAAATTTCAGTGATTTTTATTATGTAAAAGATAGAGCGCTGAATGAAACAAATATTATATGATCACTTAGTAATTTACTGGGAGTAGTAATAGAGTGCGCAAATTGAAAAAGCTTCAAATCAAAATTCAAAACACACTGATTTAGTGCTCACCAATATATTTTAAATTATAATTGGAACTTAATATTTTATTAAATAAGCTCCAATAGGTGTTTATAATTGAAATTGTGGAAATCAAAAGTGCATTTAAACCAAACAAACGCTCTACTTTACAAAACCATAATAATTTAACCAGTTTAAGTTTAAAGCTTAAAATAAGCATTTTAAAGGTTAAAGACTTGCTTTAGAACATAGTAGAGTTTCAGGCCTTTTGGGTTAGCTTAGTGTAACTTTTTAAAGGGTTTAGTAAAAACTGCAGATTTTGGCAGTTTTGAAAAAATATTAAATTAATTTAATATGTTACTATGTTTCCTTATGATTTTAGGGAGTGTTGAGATTGAAGTGCTGAAATTGAAACTCCCTAATTGTCTGATCAAAAGCCCCTTTTTTGCTCCTTTTAAAAGCATTATAGAGTTGACTACCTCAATTAAAATATTTATTAGAACTAAAAAAATATAGTAAAAAGCACTCTGAATTTCAGATTCTGTTAAAAAACAATATTTTATTAATAATTTATATTCTTTTTTACTAACCAAAATATTAATTTTGAGCCACTTAGATGCTCCCTAAGTCAACTCCCATCAACCCAAAGAAGGCCACCCCTTCCAGATCCCAGAAGCCTGGCCCCAAGACCACCAAGAAGGCCACCAAGAAGACCCCTGAGCCCTCCCCCTCTCCAGAAGAGGAGCCTTCTGAAGAGGAACCTACCCCCAGCCCCTCCAAGAGCCCAACTGGGCACAAGTTTGTCTATAGCCAGGCAGATGAAGAGGAGACACCTACCCAAATCTCAGAAGAAGAACATGAAGACATGTACAACTCTGGAGATGCTACACCAACTGAGGATGGCCTTGAGACCTGGGATATCCTTAAAGTCCATAATATATGCAACTATGAAGAGGAGTTCCAACTGCCAGATATCCTGCCTGTCTCCTTCCCAATAATGTCCTCCAAGGGCAATGCTGGGTTTTACCATGATGGTTTTATGTTTAAGTGTAATGATGAGCAGAAGAACTTGGTGCTTCATCATTACAAGTATGAGGGGCCTGCCCCACCTGTCTGACTACAACTGGGTTTACCCAGTTTAAGAAGCTGAACAATCAGCACACCTGCCTGGAACCAACTGGGGTATATCAGAGCCTAATAAAGTGGTACCTGCGCCAGAGGCAGCCTTTTAACAGGGGCCTTACCTCCCAGGAGATAGTCACTAGGGCTATTCACAACTTGACCAGTTTCCAAAAGATAGCTGTTGGAACTTTTGGATCCCTTCAGAAGTATGTCAGTGATAATTGCTGGAAGTCTGACAATGTGGGCAGATCTGCCACCTCCCTCCTGGAACTGGATGTACCAAATGAGCTCAGAGTCACCTCCAAGGATGAACAGTTTCTCTTTCATTACAATTGGCCAGATGAGCATAAAAGAACCATCTGCTATGCCACCCAGGAGAACCTTAAGAGATTGATGACAGCCAATATCTGGTTGGCTGATGGGACCTTCTCATCATGCATAAAATCTTTTCCCAGCTTTGGTGCATACATGGTAAGTATGATGATAAGGTTTTACCAATGGTTTACTTTCTGATGTCAGGACAAAATGAGGATGACTATACTCATGCCTTGGAGATTCTAAAGGGGAAGCTGGATCTTCTTCCCCCTACTGATGCCCCCACTTCTACCCCCAAGAGGAAGAAGTCTAAAACCCCAAGCCAACCTGATGATGAGGAAACGTCAGAGCCTTACCATACCCACCTCCTTGTTGACTTGAGCCTGCTCAAGCCAAAACCTTCAAAAAGGTATTTGAGAGCAAGCCTCATGGTTGCTTCTTTCACTTCAGATAATGCCTCAGAAGAAAGCTGCAGAGCTTTACTGAGCTCAACAGACTGGTTACCAGATCAACCTCCCAGGAGCCCAAGATGGCCTTCAACTCCATTTCTGCCATTGCCTTGGTGAGAAAGGAGGACTCTAGCAAGATCTATGAGGCATTCAAGAATACCAAGTATATGGAGGACAATGGAGCTGTCTTTGCTCCATTTATTGATTACTTTGAACACCAATGGATTGGAAAACTTGAAACCAGACGCCATAGAAGAAAGGAAAACAAGATTGAATGGAACCAGTTCAAGTTTGTTAAGAATAAGACCATGAAGACTACTTCCTTCCTGGAAAGCTGGCACAACAAGTTTGCCAACTGTTTTGGGGTGAAGAAACCCAAGTTTAATGTACTGATCAACAAGCTCTAAGTTGAACAAGCAACCAATGAAACTCTTTACCAGGGGCTTTTAGATGGACTCCAAAGTGTTTCCCAGAGCAGCAAGGATCTTAACAGCTTTGAGATAGTCACAAAAAGACTCCCTCCTTTCTTACAACTCCTCCAACTGGCTCACTCATCTTGAGAACATTGCAAAAGTTCTTTAATAATTCAAATAAAATCTTGCATTGCTTTTACTTTCTTTTAATTTTATGTTGTGACAATAAAGATCTTACCATGCAGATACATTTTAAAGCAGTTTTTTGTGTAGTTTGTATTTTATATTTTATTAATACAGTTACATATAAATTCTAGTCTAATTTTTCTTTTGAAACTAATATAAACTTTCTTTTAAAAACAGCAAATTTAAGCATAGTTTATTATCTAGCATATACTTTTTATTGCAGAAATAAATTTCTTGGGGTCTTTTTAGTCTATTAAAAGTTAAAAAAAATAGTTTTATATTGAGAACTTCATTTTATTTGGCTTTGAAGTTAACCTCTGGAAAATCTATTTTTGCAAAACAATCTTTGGTATTTTTGATTTTTGCACCAAACATAGTGTTTCAATTTTTGCACTTTTTGGGGGTCCCATTTTCAATTTCTGCACTTTTGAACTTAGGAACTTTGACCTTAGGCACTTGCCTGTCTGACAGGGGTTAAACAGGGAAAGCTACGGTTCAGAGCTCCTAACAAACTTCCCTAGTAACAGCTCCATCCCTAGACCAATGGCGTGCCAAAGCCTGGGAAATTGAATACAGGCAAATTGAAGGAGGGACAAAACACCTTGAAGCCAGGTACGCCATAGGCAACCCTGTCTACACCCTCAACCTCAAGTCTGCCAAGTTGGAGCCCAATAACCTTCAGCCCTTCAAGGTAGCCGCAGTCTATGATAACCACACCTATCAACTTGAAGATGCCCAAGGAAACACCAAAAAGCTTCACCACAATTGCTTGCGCCCCTGCCGCGCCATCCCCACACAAAAGCTGTTTGTGTGAACCTTCCCTGACTTTCTGCAGACTCTGGTCTTGGTGTCTGACAACAAGCAGGGGGCAAGGGGGTGTTGCAACCAAGTTTCCCCCCTCACCTGCCAATGTATCTTACAATACACAGGGGTGCTTGATGAACTGCCTCTTGATGTATCTAACAACATGGACCAATCTGATGGCAATATCAAACTGCAGGAACTTTCTCCTAATTAGAAGTGTTGCCAATTTAACCTGGCTGATCCCTGCTTGAGTTATTCCTTTGCTTAAACCCTTACATGGAACACACCACTATGCCACCCCCTGTGGCCTTGTGGCTTTCCCCATCTAGTATATTAATCAGAATATTCTACAATAAACAACACATTATTCTATTCATTTCTGTCCTTTCTATTGGACTGTTGTCTTCCCCAATCAAATAATGAACTCTGATTGGTTCAGTTGCAAC
Source organism: Entomophthora muscae (assembly GCA_014839935.2). Classification (NCBI taxonomy): domain Eukaryota; kingdom Fungi; phylum Entomophthoromycota; class Entomophthoromycetes; order Entomophthorales; family Entomophthoraceae; genus Entomophthora; species Entomophthora muscae. The sequence goes on from QTSX02002265.1 coordinate 183,068, forward strand.
AATAATGGTGCTGCAGAGCCTAGGCTTTTACCAAAAGGGCACTGTGGCAGTCATTTTTGGCTTGTTTGTCATTACAATCATTCTTTTATGTGATATATCCAAGCCTTTCTCTTATCAATTGGGAATAGAGTATGGTATTGATTTAAGACCCTATATAATAAATTAACCCAAATTGGCGCTACTTTGATAGTACTACCCCATGTAACACAGCCATTGTGAAAAACCACACTTCATATGCTAGCTTTATTTCTTATCATAGTATGTACTTTGTTATTTGGGTTTCAACAATACAATGTTTACTAGTGATTTTATATAATAATAAGGATGTTTCTGTTGTCTAAAAATATGCCCATTACAAAATCTACTAAGCTCCTAAGCGTCCATGTTGGAAATTGCGCCACTAATGCTATTTTGATATGGCCTTTGAATAATGATATATGCAAAGATTTGACTGGTTTTGCTTTTGAGTTTGGGAATTCCTCGCCTTCTGTAAATGGGTCTGTTCCAATGTCCACTCATTCCAGAATACCATACCTTCCCTTGTCTGATCCTGGTATGACCTCACCCCAACGTGACCCCCTCTGCAACTCTGTCTACCTAATGAGTGATTATTTTCCCTTGTCTACTATTTAAGTAGAATCATTTCTCCTAATAAAGACAAGTTTATCTACATTTGCACTGGCTTTAATATTCTTCAAGATTTTTCCTTTCATTTTTGCTAAAAGGAAATCCTCATCTTGTATTCCAGGAAATCAAGGTATGTGCCCTTAATTTTTCCCCTGAAGGCTAACCCAAGGCTAGCTTTGAACCTCAAATCTTTTTTATAAAGATTTCCTGCTGTGTCTTCCTGGATATCATCCCCAGGAGCCAAATATGACAGTCCATTAGGAGTGGCGCCCACCAATGCAGCATTAAGAACTAAAATTTTTAACATATGATATCATAGAAGGATATATAAAACATGCATCACAAATTGACTGTTTCCAATTTTAGAAAGTACAATTCAGTGCCAAATTTCAACCAAATAAAAAATATAAGAAAATGTCTGAAACTTTACATATATATATTGATCTCCTCAAAACAGCTGGGTACTTTTTAATCCCAGTTTTATAAACTAGTTCTAAAGATATTCAAGTTACTCTTTGACCTGTTTGAGGTAGCTCCACCATGAAAATATAAAATTTAAAAAATATGCAAAATCCTTATGTTTTTGCCTAACACAATCTCAAAAACGCATCTCAAAATACAGCATCTAGAAACGCAGCTGCGGTCAAGAAATTTAAGTTTTGCAACCCTTTGCTCCTAATAAAAAACATTTGTAGACAAAAAATAATTTCCAATTTCTTTGATGCTATATATTTTGAGAGTTTCTGTCATTAATGACATTTCTCCTGAAACAGGTGAAAAACTCCAACTAGGAGAATTGGACTCAGGACCTGATTCTGAGGGTTGTGGGAATCCTGAAGACCCTTGGGCCATCCACCTGTGTTTTTCACGGCTAGCTGGTGGAAGAGCTGAAACAGGTATTGGTTAAAATCTAATTAATCAAGGAAATTTGCAGGCCTGCCTGGCCACAAATTTTCAGGAACAAGCAGGATTTCTGGAAGCGCTAAACCAATATGATGTCACTACTGTCATAGTTGACAGTCCATCTGAAAAGTGTTTTTTTGCTCAGCACAATTGGGCAAAATCCAAAGGGAATTCTGACATTTGGCTAGAAACCTGGGCCGCTGGGTCATGTGATCCCTGGTCATGTAGTTATCCCAAAGCCACTACTGAAGATGTGCAGCTTATGGAGCAAAGATTGTAACAGCTTAGGGTTTCTGGAGGTATCTTGGTCTCTTATGACAAGAACTCCGGAGGCAATGACAAAGGCATGAAGAGGTTGTGTATGAACTGTCAAAGGAGATGATTCCAACAGAAGATATGACAGGCCTGAAGGATCAGAATGGGGCCAGAACTCTTGGCTCAGAGGAAACTGAGCAAACTCAGCCATCAGGTGATGGGCTAGATTCCAAACTTAGCATTTTAAGTGGCATTTAAACCCTGTAAAGTCTTGACAAAATGGTATTGTCATTCTGAAATAAATAAGATTATGGGACCTTGGTTCTACTATTTTATTCCTTATTTTGTCTTGGTTGTTTTCCATTTTACTACTTTTCTGACCAAAAATCTTGGGCAGATGGCCCACATTCCTGAGAAAGCCCCCAAAACACAGCCTGCATTTTATTGTCTTCCAGGAGCACCTTTTGGTCCACTGCATTTCTCTGACTACCCCCTTAAGCCAGATTATCAGGGAGTTTGCTGTGAAGGATACCCCACGCACAGACCACCTGGCCCAATAGATAAACCCACAAAAATCCTTTCATGTAGGTGCTTGGTGCAAGCAACCTGCCTCCAAAACTCATGTGAAGTACAAGTATTTGCCTGCCTACCAGAAAGATATGGAAGCACCCCCAACACCCAAACCTGACTGCCTACATCCCACCCCAGGACTTTCTCCTCCCACAGCTAAACAATATGCAGGCATTGCCTACATTACCTTGGATGGTCTAGTTGACAATATGGTTCCATCCAGACCTTGGGCCTTAGTAGGCCAATCAGCATCTTATCTCATCAAGTTAGCACCTCTCTTATGATGGGCTCTACCCTCCTTCCAACAGAGCAAGTTGTCAGATAAGGCTAACAGTTCCCCCCTGGGATGCAGTATCCTGACAGTTTTTTTACAAGAATATGTAAAAAATTAAACTTTTTACTAAAAATTATCATTTTTTTCTTTGAAAATTGTCCCAAATTTGAACTTTTCTGATGCTACTTGACCTTACATGCCTCCCAAGCCTACCACTGATGCTACCCCTAAGGCCCCCAGAGAGCAAGACCACTCCCGCCAAGGCAAGAAAGCCCAAGGCTATCCTCTCTAAGAATTTTTCTAAAGAAAAAATGCCTTTCAGGAACCAATACCTTCCTCTGAGCCTGAGGCTGATAGCCCCACTCCTACCTAGTCTCCCTTTGTTCATTTACCATATGAAAACAGGAGCATCACTTCAACTCCAAAGACAAAGATGAGCATAAAAAAGGCTCTGAAAACAACTCTGATGAGCATGGATCAGCTTCCTCAGAGGAGGAGCCCATCCTAGAATGGAACTTGTATGCAGTATCCAACATCTGCAATTACAATGGAGAATTTAAAATCTTGGCTGTTTTCCCTGACTCATTTCCTATTATGAATAAGAAGGGGGTGCTGGCTTAACAAATGATGGGTTTCTGTTCACGTGCAACAATCAGAAGAAAAACATAGTGCATCATCACTATCAATGTGATATTCTAGGCTGCTTGTGCAATTAAAAACAATTGAATCCACAAAGTTTAAGGAGCTCACCATTGAGCATGATTGTTTGGGCTCTGATATGATACTGTATTATCTCATGTACTGGTACCTACACCAAGCCATTCCATTTGAAAAGTACTTGACTTCAACTGAGCTGGTAACTCATGCCCTCCTTCACCTGAATGAGAATCAGAGAGAGGAGGTTGGAGAGAAGATTAAACCCCAATACTATGTTATTGACCAATGCTTTATTGAAGCATATCTTTGTGTCAGCGCCAGAAATATTGATGATATTGTGCTTACAGAAGATCAGAAACCCAATTTTCTTGGTTAAAAATTCCTCCTACATGATGATGGCCAGGTAGCACTAAACTGTATTTTGTGCTTTGCAACGCAAAAGAATCTTACACACCTCCTAAAATGCAACACCTGGTTTGCCACTGGGACATTTGCATCTTTCCCAAAGTTATTTTACCAGCTTTAGGCCATCATGGTCAGGTCAATGAACACACTATCCCCTTTGTCTTCTTCTTCCTCCTTAATAAAAGGGAGTATACTTATATCCACGCTCTTAAAATCTTTAAGCAATAGTTGGATGCCATCCTGCCCATTCTTGATGAAGAGCCAACTGAGAAGAGGGGCCGCAAGAAGAAGAAGGCCAATTCAGAGACCACCAAGGAACAGGACAAAACCAAAAGACCCAAGATTCCCTTCCTATCATTCAACTCTGATGGTTGACTTTGAGGCTATACAGGCCAGCACCTTTATCAAGGTATTTAATAGCAGACCCCAAGGCTGCTTCTTCCACTACTTCCAGGCTCTGCGCAAGAACCTGATGAAAAACCCAGCCCTCAATAAGCTGGTATTCAAAGATAGCACAAAAAAGGCCAAAAATATCTTCAATTGCTTTGCTTCTCTGGCCATGGTCAGAAAGAAAGAGGTTAATTTTTTTGGCAACAGAGCCTATTTTGACAAAAATAATGTTGATAGTGGCCATGTTGACAATAAAAATGCCAACAGTGACCATGTTGACACTATAGTAACGTGAAAACCTGGTTTAGCGTAATATTGTCTTCTGGATGTTGACACTTTTTTAAGTATTGGCACAGTTTACCCTTAACATTTTTAATATAAAAATTATTTTAAAATAATTTATGATACTAAAATGACCCCAGAGAGTTCACAACTGTAATAAAAAATACTATAAGTAATAAAAATAAGGAGATACAAGCAACTATTTTTCAGTTTACTATGTAAATTACACTCTTTATTATAAAATTTTTTTTGTTCCCATAAAAATTAAAATTTCAATGAACCAAAAATAAATATATTTTATATATCATAATAACTACAAAATATAAGAAAATTCTAATTTTAATTTATTATACTTTATATAAGCATAACTGAAAATATCTCATACCTTAAAGACAAATTAACAAAATATAAGATATTTCTTACTAAACCACATTAAAACTGTATCTAAAACTTACTATTTATACCTAAAAAATTAGTAAACTATAAACTAAATTAAAAAATGAAAAATTTAAAAGCAAAAAATATATAGGCAAAGCAAGATTTATTGTGCTAATTAAAGCCACCAGCAAGAGCAGTGGCAATGTCCTCAAGGTACTTCTTAATCTCTGCCACCTTGTACCTTTTCTTTACCATATTCTTCACGTCCTCCTGGTGGTCCTGCTCCTTGAACTATTGCTTTTTGGGAGCCACTTAGTTGGCCAGGTCACAGAACTTATAGACATTCTGGGCCTGCTCCTCCGGAAGATTCAGGAAAACTTTTTGAACTTGGGGGTTGCCCCAAACTTTGCCTTCAGGTGTTTATGTCACACCTCCAGGCTTGATGTTGTCTTCATCTCCCTCTTGAGGCAGGCGCTCTAGCAGTTCCAAGGGGCAGTAGCCCCACTTTTCCCTCTCCTGGCAGTCACTTTCTTGCCAACTCACTTCTTCTCAAAGTAATCAAGGTAGCCCTTGAAAATGGTGGAGTTCTTTTTGACATAAGCATCCTTCAGGAGGGCCTTAAAGCCAATCCCAGTATGCTCTGGTTGCACAAAAGTCAAGGCAGCAAACTGGGTCAAGGCAAAGAAGCACTTCCCTTTACCATTGTTTAGATACATCTTGAAGAGATCTTTATTTCTCTTAAAATGTTTGATTAAGGCCTGCTTGAAATGGAAGAAGCAGCCCTGAACTTCTCCATTGAAGATTGCCTCAAAGGCTCTGAACTGAGCTTGCTCAAAGTCCATTACTATAAACTTTTGGCCCAAATAAGCGCACATGAGCTAACTGCTCAGTAGCCTGGGCAGACTTGTCCTTCTCAGCAGAGGAAGGGCTCACTCTGGTGGTGTGGGTGGGAGGGGGAGCTTGTTGATGGGAAGTGAGCTCAAAGCATCCTGGACAATTTTGAACGCTCTGGTGTAGACTTCTGTCTTAGCACCAGGCAGGAGGAAGAAAAAGAGGGGGATGACCTGTGTGTCAAATTACCCATGCAGGACCCAAAGCTGCTTGAAAAGGTGGGACATGTTACAAATGCACTGTCACACAGTCAGGTGGTAGCAGTGTTGAGCTGCTCCAGGTTTTAGGTTGTGGCGTAGGCTATGATCCTATCCTCCACTTTCTGCCCATTATCATAAAGCAGGAGCATCTCAATATCCTCTGTCTTCTTGAGGGCATCTGTGAGGACTAGGTCTTTGATTGTGGTGGCGCTCTTGGCCAGGGAGTTTGAGGCTTGACGCCTATTGCTCACAAACTTGATCAACTGGCTGTGGGTTGGCACCCTCTTGAGGATAGTGGGGGAGAGGTATTTGCAGGCAAGCACAGCCAGATGGGTCAGGGAAAGGTCCTTTGAGGTGGGCATAATCTGCACAAGGCATCATTTGAGAAGGCAGGAGATGGTAGTGTTGGGCATCACACAAGTGTGCTTGCTCTTGATGGTTTGGACCTTGCCCCAGTTCTCAGTGTTGAGCTGCACTGGGCAAGATTGATCCTCACATGTATAGTGATGGCTCTTGAAGCCCCAGTTGGCATTATTGAAGGAGAAAATGTAACTGTTGGCCACCATAGCTGCCCCTCCTTTGACGCTTGTGATGGGGAAGTACCTTGGAAGAGAGGAAAGAACTTTGAACTTCCTATCAACAAGCAAATGTTGTGGGCCACAAGAAGGTTCCCAAAGGCCAGCAGGAGCATGACAGAAGCCAGTGAAGTAGTTGGGCTGGGGCTTGGAGTCATCCCCTGACAAGCTAGAAGGAGAGGAGTTTGGTGAGGGGAAGCAGAAGGGGGCTTTTTTATGGTGCTCCTCATGTGTGGGAGACTTATCCTTGGGGGTCTTTTTGGCCTGGCACCGCTTCTTAGAGGGTTCCTCACCTGAAGCTGAGTTGTAAAAACTGTGGTCCATAAAGGAACCATCAGATTTCTCTCTGAAGTGGAGTGAGCTGGGCTCTGCTTGGGGGAGGGATCAGGGGAGGGCTTGGGGAAAGGCTTTGAAGAGGGCTTAGGAGCAGCCTTCTTTGAGGATGAAGCCTTCTGCTTGAGGGTCTTGGGAGCCTTTGTGGGATGTGTGGTGCCTTTGGGCTGCTTTGAGGTATTCTTGTCCTATAATAATAAGTAACAATTTATGAGGTAAAGCTTTGTATTTAAAAACAAAACAAAATACCTAAAAAATCATAATATTTAAAGTTTATACTTATAATACTTTTTAGTGAAATTTAAAGTATAAAAAATAATGTAAAAGTTTTTAGTTTATTAAAGTTTTAAATAACATTTTAAAAGTCAAAAAAATATGCAAAAGTATTAAAATTTAGATATAGTTTTTATTTTAAAAATAAAAATAAAAATATAAAAATATAAAAAAACAACATGTTAAAATTTCAGATGTTTTTATTATGTAAAACATAAAGTTTTATATATGCAAAGTGAAAATTTTCAACATTATAAATGACAATTAGTAAAAAAAATGCTGAATTCTTGCTGTTGATTAGAAAAAATGTAGACATTTTCAGAGACAACATTGGTACTTTCAACATTTTCTCAAAAATTCACTGTTTTTCATAGTACACTTAATTAAATTTAAGCAAACCAGCAAATATTAACTATTTTCTGTTTGTTTTTGCTCACATAACAAAACTTTAAAAAAACCATATAAAAACAAGTCAAAAATAATTAAAGTTTTTTATTTATTAATTAAAAATGATGTTTTGGGAGTGGGAATATGATATTTTACTATTGTGCTTATATGAAGTTGTTAATAAACTGTATTCAAGTATGAAAAAGATAAAGTGTTGACTTTGCCACTTACAACATCCTCAATAGAAGGTGACATAGTAATTTAGGCTTAAGTGAGCCACTCTAATTTTCTTAAATCCACCCCAGTGAATAATCACAAGCAAATAAACAGTATTTCAAATTTTTTGGCATTATTATAAATAATAAATTCTATAGTAAATTACATAGTAAATCTGGCTTAAATTATGGGATCACCATTAGCCACCAATTCATTTATAATATTAAAGGTAAAATAAGTGCCACAGATAAATTTATAAGATTAACATTTCTTCAATCTGCTATGTGTGCAATACCTATTTCAATAGATTAATTTTACAAAAAAAACATCTTAAGTGTGAAGTTAATTTTTAATTGTAGATGTTTCATTTTGCTATTAAAAATAGGTTTGACTTAAAAAGTGTCAACATTTGCACTTTTACATTGTGAAAAAAATTGATAAATAAATAAATTTTTACTAGTAAACTTAAAGAGAAAATTGGGTTAAATTGAGTTTTTGATTAAGCTTAATATTAAATTGTATTGAAATGGCCACAAATTTGTTGTGTTTTCTGGGTTTGCACCCCTGAGCGCTTTAATAAACGGGAATTAAGCTAACCCAAGTAGCAAAAACATAGTAGATATAAGATTTTGAGTCAACAGTAGCCATTTTTACAAAGTGTTGACAGGTCACTGTTGATATGGCCACTGTCAACATGGGCGCTGTTTCCCCCTAAACAGATCATCACTGACAAGGGGCCTGAACTTGTAGGCAACATTATGAAGGCATACTGCATCAAAAATGCCCTCAAGAGTGTAGTCACTACTCATACAACCCTCAAGCCAACAGGCGCATAGAGCGCTTGAATGGCTCTCTTGTACAACTAATTGCTAAACTCTCCCAGGAACACCCAAACACTGCCTGGACCAAACACCTTTATACTGCCTTGCTTATCTTACAAGCATACAATCAACTTTGATATGGGCTTCATTCCCAGTACCCTAGTTTTGTAAACCCTGATAGAAAACTTTAGTAGAGAAGGAGAAGTTAATGTCTACCTTTTAGGGAAACCCCCTTGCAACTACCCCATTGCTAAACCAGTGAGGTGCTAAGGCCCACAACATAGAACAAGATTGGATCAAGGGGGCAACCAAACACCTCAAAGCAAGATGTGTTTTGGGTGATCCTATCTATGCCCTCAACCCTAATTCTGCAAAACTTTACCCAACCACCTCAGAACCTTCAAAATAGCTGCTATCTATGACAATCACACCTACCAGCTAGAAAACGCCCAAGGAAGCACTAAAAGTCTCCACTGTGATTGCTTGTGCCCCTGCTGTGCCATCCCTGCACAAAACCTCTTTTTGTGCACCTTTCCTGACCTTCCACGGGTTCCAATCCTATTGCCTGACAACAAGCAGGGGAAAGGAAAGTTTTGCAACCAAGATTACTCCCCTGCCTGCTAACCTATCTCACAATACACAGGGGGCTCAATAATTTGCCCTATGACATAAAAAAGGTATGGGTCAATCTGATCATAATGTCAAATTGTGTGCAATATCTCCTAATTAGGAGTGTTTCCAATTTGATATGCTGATCTCTTTTCTCAAGTTATTCTCAGCTCAAGCCCTATGTTAAACCTGCCACTGTGTCACCCTCTGATGGACTTGTGGCTTCTCAATATGGTATATTAATTATGATATTATTTAATAAACAATATCTTATTCATATTATTGTCCTTTCTATTTTGACTGTTGTCTTCCCTGATCTAAATACTGAACTATAATTAAAATAATTGCAACATTACCATGACATACATGGACACTATGCGGCTTCCCAAGATACTGTCAGAGATCCAGACTGTGGGGGTTCCTGGGAACTTGCGGGCAGACGGCCTGCGGGCCCAGCAGGGAGGGCCCACCACAAGATTGGGGCCAACTTTACAATATAAGATAAAAATTTGCCCAGGAGAGCCCAAGGTCCGCTGGCAGGTACCATCAAATCTATCAAGCCAGTAAGAGTGATATACATCACTCCAAATATCTGAGTGGAAGTAGATTCATTGGCAGCAACAGATTATTGTGGGCAGTTGGGGCTCAGGGTGAGAGGCAGAGTCATTGGGACCAAATACGCAGGCAGGTGGTTGTACTTGTTGCAGAATAGCAGGGGAGGTATAGTGATTTTGTGGCCTTCCCTGTAAACAGTCTCAATTTCTCTAGTTCCTGCCTCAGGGTTGTAGATTAGGATTTTCTCTAGGGTGAACTCTGAATACGCCGGGTTGGGGGTACTTGGTGAAATTTACTGGGCCGTAGGGAGCTCCTGGTGGGCGGTAAAGGTCAGGCGGCTGGTCCGCAGTTTCTTAGGGTATGCAAGTGTGGGGTGAGGAACCCCAAGACGTAGGCTGTAAATGAAGTAGGACTAATAAAAAGTATGGTATGATCTGGTTGAACCAAAGGTTCATGTCACTTTATTGCAAGAATGGCAATGGGAAACTTCCTGGCAGTCCAGGGTATAAGTATGCCCATCTGTCATGGGAAAACTTTTAAAAATTTCTTTGGTCCAGGTGTTACCATTTACCAGGTTATTCCAGTCCTTGATGGCATCCATTGCAGGAGTTATTTCATTGGCTGGTTCAAACTGAGAATACTCAAGTTTCTTTATTGGGTCATGGGATTGGTCATCTCTGGGCAGCCTGTGTTCTATAGAAAGTTTCTTTGTTTCCCCTTCTGTGGTGGCCCAAGTTATTTTGGGGTCTATGGCTAGGCTCTCCTGCTGATTGGTTGAGTTAACAGGAACCTTTAATGTGAGGAGCGTTGATGTGAATGATTTTGACTCATCAAGCCTTAGAGGATTTCCTAAAGTCAAATCCTGCTCTGGTTCAAGCCCAAAAATCTGTGGGCGGCCAGGCGGCTGGTCCTGCGGACTGGCGGCCTGCTGGGTGTCAGGGTTTAAATCCTGTAGTTGAGGCTTTCCAGTAAGCATGGTCAATAGGAGTTTGTCACTTGTGCCAGATACTATATAATCCTCTAAATTCATTTCAATAAAGTATCATACTCTTCTTAATTTTCCCCTTTATTTCATTTATTATACTTCTCAGAAGTATATACTCAATATTTCTTTTTATTTATAATTATTTAGAATGACAGAAAACAGTGTGTGTAATTTTTTTGTTGGAAAATTGGTTGGCAAAGCATCTTCTTGTCCCTATGATTATATGTACATACTGTAAATTCAGAACCTAAACATAAAAAGGTGGGATTGTCAAATCCTTGGTCCAAATTTAAAATTGCTTTTTTGCAGGAAACTCAGCTGAGTGAAAAATAAAATATTTATAAAATCAAACATTTAATTTGACTTTTTGATTTGTTTAAATTGGCAAATTTCAAATCTCTTGATCAGATAACTCAACTAACAAAAGACAAAACACAATAATCAAATGCAGGATACATGAATCAAAAATGTGGGATTCTAATGTACAATTTAAGATTTATTGTATGTCTGAAAAATCATAGACAACTTTTAAAAAGTAAAAAATCCAAAATTGCGGGATTTTCAAATCCAAGAACCAAGTTTTAAATCATAATTGCAAGGAATTTGAAATAAATATAATTTATGGGTGTAGCAAACAGGAAGTCAAAAGATCTATAGTGGATTTGTACTGATTCTTTTAGGAATCACAGGCATTATCAAAAATCACCCTATTCCAGTTTAGGATGGCTAAAGTTTAGATCATAATATTCACAAAATTAACATACTTAACAATAAAATTGACTAAAATATACACTTCCCTTTTTGAGCTTAATTTTTTAATAAAATTTATTATGTCTTCTTTCAATAACAACCAAGTCAACAAGCTGTTCTCTGGCCTTGACAAAACCATTCAGGGCTACGCTGGGTCTCTTACCAGTGAATTCTCTGTCTATGGTCAATCCCAACCCATAGGACCCTCCACAAGCCCCACCCAGGAGTGTGTTTTTTTCCTGCAACTTCCAGCATGACCCTGTTTGCCCATCATGCAAGGCAGCCGCCAACCCAAATCAAATATCAACAATGGCATCTGGAAACAGCCAATTGAGCCAAGTGGTCACCTAGAGAGCCCCAAATTCAGAAACAGCCAATCAGATGATACTGTCCAGTTCCCAAGATGGACAAATACCTCCTCCATCCAATCATCCTGCAAGACGCAGAAGAAAACTAATCACTCCAGAGATTGTTCTCAAAATGGTTGAAAAGCAAGGGATGCTTATGTCCATTGGGGAAATTGCGGCCTCATTGGTTTTTGCAAAGTACACTGTGGCTGCAACCCTGCCAGCCCACGCCAACTGTGGCCCCCTCTACCAAGATAACCCCAAATGGTGCCTGTTCTTTGACTGAAGGTGAAAAAGCCCAACACCTCATGATGGCTATTATGGAGTGTGACCCGCAGATGCCCCTGTTCCAGGTCTGTCTCCAACTGGGACTCCACAGCTTTTTCACCAATAAGAGAACGGTAAATTTGTGGATGCATGGAGTTGTGGTTGCCGCCAGACTCTTGTCTAATCAGGTTCTCAGTGGCCCCAGTTAAGTGGATAATGACCCCTACAATTCAACCATTATTAATTTTATAAAAGGGAGGATAATGAGGGCCTGTAATGACATAATATTCCTGTTGTATGCCAAGATATCTGCAAGTATTCAAGACTATGGTGAAAAGAGTATCCAGTCTGACGTATACAAGAGCAGGCCAATCCTGTATCAATTTATTGGGGTTTTATTGGAAGTTTCCCCATTGGGTGTCAATTATTACTTGGCAATATCAAACACCGCAGATGGTTATGCCTACCAGATGGGGCTCAAGGTCATGCTGGAGGAGTGGGCCACACAAAACGTCGTGCACACAGTTATACTTAGAGCTGAGATGGAGCAGTGGGAATGGGCAACCCAAGAAATAAGGGCTGCAGGACATATCTGTTGGTCCTACCCCATCAACCATGCCAACATGCATCTTGCAGATGTATGTCTCTACAATTTTGGTTCCGCCCTCAGGAGCTTAAAGCCTGCCACCTACAACAAACTATGCACCTAAATTGAAAAGGGTTATGAACTTTTCTCTTCTGTGCCAGTCCAGGACTTATTTGACCTCATCATCTTCTATGCAAGTGATAGTGATAAGTCCAGAAAGAACTCTTGCCTTCCCCCTTGCCCATCCATCAATTTTGTCAAGCCTGCATATGTGACAGAAGAAAATTCAAGCAATTGAAGCAATCAGCTCTTGCTGCCCCTCCCAGTCAACAAACCCAGCCTGCCCAACCCTGACTCCCAAGCCACTACCAATTCCCCCACTATCTCTGATGCCTCCCCTTTCACAGGCGCAGATGAAGGCAACGTTCATTCCGCCCATTCCCTTCCCTTCTTGTCCTTTGATTAGTAAATAAATCTTTTCTTTGTGACACCTTATTAAAATTGATATCTCTCTTTCAATTCATACTTAATAATTTTTTATTTTTACATTATCAACATTTCCCATAATTAATACAATGTTGTACATTTTATAAATAGCTTAAAATTATTAGCATACATATTTTTCATCATCATTAATAAATTAAAGACAATAAACGTAAAATATTGGATTAAAATATTGCAATTAGACGTCAACTCATGATATTTTGATATTATTTGCATAACTCAATGTACATTTTTTTAATAAAAACATTGTAAACATGGCCTTTTTTATTGTAATTTATTAAAACAGATTGTGTTTATATTAGAGAGCATTGACACTTAGTACAAGTATTGATACATAGTGCATTTTACAGCCTGTATATTTACCTATTGGTAATAATTCTGTAAACTTTTCAGTCAGATTTTACAAGGTAATGATAATGTAATGTGTTAATAGATTACTGTTTATTGTCATAATTGGCTGATTTTCTTTGCTGTGGCAATTGTGCATTTTCTGATATTTCTGCACTAGTATCCAATTGGTTGGCTTCACATCCAATCCCACAGGCAATAGGAAAACAAGCCGCCACCCCAACCACATCCAGTCTTGGGGTGGCAGCTTGTTTTTCTATTGCCTGTGCAATTGGATGTAAAGCCAACCAATTGGATACTAGTGCAGAAATATCAGAAAAAGCACAATCATCACAGCAAAGAAAATCAACCAATTAATGACAATAAACAGTAATCTATTAACACATTACATTATTATTACCTTGTAAAATCTGACTGAAAAATTTACAGAATTATTACCAATAGGTAAATATACAGGCTGTAAAATGCACTATGTATCAATACTTGTACTAAGTGTCAATGCTCTCTAATATAAACACAATCTGTTTTAATAAATTACAATAAAAAAGGCCATGTTTACAATGTTTTTATTAAAAAAATGTACATTGAGTTATGCAAATAATATCAAAATATCATGAGTTGACGTCTAATTGCAATATTTTAATCCAATATTTACGTTTATTGTTTTCAATTTATTGATGATGATGAAAAATATGTATGTGCTGAATATAGTACTATAAAAACCAGTTTTTTGATGGAATTTAATTAATATGTCAACAATCTATAACTTAATCAATAAATTAGAAGTACACCTGCAAAAAGTTGTTGAGATAGAAAAAATATATGGGAAATAGTGATAGGAAAGCTGGGTAACAAGGGCCAGCCACTGATACAGTCAAAAGAAGATGCCCTGAATAAGTTGGGAAATATTATAGGTGAAAAGAATAAAGAAAAAATTACTCAATCTACAGGGAACAATTTTATCAAGTTTAAAGTTCAACAATGCAGCCTACAATTTGTGGGATTTCTGGCAGGGGGCCAAAGAAAACAATAAGATCAAAATAATTGAAGGAACAGAAATTCAAAAGGAAAAACACCAATGAAGAGGAAACCAATCAAATGGAAACAGATGAAAACAAAATACAAGCAAGAAGCACAAGCACCTCAAGAAATTCAGAAGCTTTATCAAATGAAAACCAAGAAGAAGCACAAGTTGCAAGAAAATTAAGAGAAATTAAGCCTAAAAAATTAATGAAGAGCATCCAACGCTCATGAAGTTTGTTGAAGTGGTGCCTGTTGCTGAGGGGGCCACAGGGGAAACAATTAGTAAGTCTTTTTATGTTTTACTTTTATTTATTTTAGTCATCACCAGGAATGGGGACAAGGTAGCGGAAGTGGCAGCATATACACTGAGTGTGACAGAAATCACAGGATAATATGAAGCCGTTTCTAAATGATGGGGAATTACCACCCAAATCCACATAGAATTGATGATTAACCACCAACGCGGCTATAAATATTTTTTGTGAAATTTCCAATTGTAACTCCAGGATTAAGTAGAACAATCAGTCCTAACCAGAGTAAACCAAGATAAATGACCTGGGAAAGCATCAATGCATCTTCAGCATAGAATTCTGGGCATTGAGAAGTGACACAATTTTTATTTTCCAGAATGGGGGGAGGAGCTACAAAATTGGCTGGCATGAAATTTCCATTTGGCGGCGCCAACAACAAAGTTCCAGATGGTGGGCCCCATCTTCCTGAAATGATTCTGTTCAGAATCAGATTGTACAGGATATACCTCAACAACCTAATCACAGGATGCATTTTAAAATTAAAATTAGAACTTGGGATTTTTGATTTTTATTGTGTAAATTTAGGAGGACTCAACTCTTAGAATTGAAACAGGGAAAATTATTCAATATATAATACAGAAAAATTGACTAAGCATTACCACCTAAGTCTTGATCTTCTATTCCTTTGGCATCTTCAAGTAAGTATCTAGTCCAGGTTGCAAAGAACCCTTGTGTGACTAGTTTCTAACAACCATGCTGATTAATGAGCTTATATTGGGTTACCCTGATACTGTAAATTAAGAACCTGAACGTAAAAATGCGGGATAGTCAAATCCTTGGTCCAAATTTCAAATCACTTTTGAAAGATAGCCTTTTTTTAATTAAATGGAATTCTTTAAGTATTTATTTGAATCTTTAAAAATGCAGAAACTCATAGACAATTTGCAAAGTTCAATTCAAGCTGCATATTTCCAATAGACAAAATGAATTTACTGGAATCAGGTTTGAAGCGTTCAAATTCATCAACCATTTTCATTAAGTTTACTATGTTTTTTGAAATTGCAGGATTTTCAAATCCAAGAACCAAATTTCAAATCACTTTTGAATGCCACTAGTAAACTCAGATATTAATTGTAGAAACTGGAATCCAAATTTAATGTACAGTAAGCACACTAGGAAACACCAACTCAAATCAAGAAGCTCCACCACAACTAAAATTAAATGAAAAATTCAATCTTGATAACCATAATTAGACATAAAAAGTTATTAAACTTTAAAATCATCCAAACCCGGAAAGTATACAATATTATTCACTTCAAATCACAGATATAGAAACTCTGCTACTATTCAAGGCTATATCAAGAGAAAACAACTTCCCATAAATAAAAAATAACTCCAAATAAATACATATTTAATCTAAAATATATTTTTTATTTTATTTTTATGGACTGTCAATCACATTCCCAACCCGCTCCTGCACCAGCCTGCAGGGCAGCCCGTCCACAAGGGCGTCCCAGAGGTTCCAAGAACAGACCCAGAACCCAACTCAAGGGGATTCATGCCAATACACAGGCCTCCCAAGGTGTGATTAACAGCCAACCACATCCTGCATCTCAAGTCAGGAACAGTAGCCTCAATCTAAGACAGAAGCTGCTCTCAAGGCCTGCCACAAAATTCTTATACACAAAGGTCACTGGGAACACTGAGGTTACTTACACCTCCACTTTTTACCCAGTTGTCACCTGGCCCCGCACTCTTGACCCAAGAGTTGCCACTTCCTGCCCCTGCGTCTTTGAGACCACCTACAAGCCATTGGCAGCCACTGTTGAGCCATCTGCACCTGTGATCTATTCCACCATTGACGGCGCCAGCGCAACCAAGTGTGATCCCACCTTCTATACAAAGGCCCCCATCCCCTGTGTTGAGCCTGCTAACCAGGATGCTGTGGTACTTGCCAAGGGCCGGCGTTGGTTGACAGATAGTGAGCGTGAAGCTGTCCCCAACTGCTTGAATGGGGGAATGGCGGTTTGGGATATTGCGTACCAATTTGGTGTCACAGCCAAACACATTGCCAACATCATCACCAAGTATGGCAATACCAGGAAAATTGCCAAATCCACCAAGGCTAAGCGACAGCCAAAACTCTTGCAGCCTGTGCACATTGACACAATCAAGCAGTGGGTAGCCAGGGATTGCCACCTGGACACGCTTGCTGTCCAATCAATGCTTGCCACAGAGTTCAGGCTTTCTGTTTCTAAATCCTTGTTTACAAAAAAATGGTTGGATTGGGCTTCTCTTGGAAGGTGCTCAGAGTTTCTCTGTACAAAAGAAACAGTGAAAAGACCATCAAGGATTGACACATTTATGCCAAGACATATCTGGCACTAAAGGAGACTGGGAATGTCCAGTTCTTCTATATCAACAAATTTTCATTTTCCTCCTCACTCAGGTCCAGGCATGGGTGGGTTGAGAAGGGGTCCAAGGCCAACATAGCCCATTGTGCAGCTGTCCGTTCCCTGACCTATTCAATGGTTGCGCTTCTTGGTCCTTGCAGGTTGGAGCAATTCCAGATGATCAAGGGTTCCCATAATAGCGGGACATTTCTTGATTTTCTCCAAGTTGTCAAGGAGTACCTTTGGATAAATTACAGCGGCACAACCAGCATTGTTGTGTTGGATAATGTTGGGCTCCACAAAGTGGATCTAGTTGTGTTTGAGTTCCCGCTAATTGATAAAATAACCACTCCTCCAGCCACTGCCTTGCTGATTGTCCAATGAGACTTCTCTTCCTCCTGCCATATTTCCCATTCCCAAATCCAATCAAGGAGGTGTTTGGTTGGATCAAGAATAAGGTGAAACAAGGCCTTCCTGAGGACACTGAGGACCTATTCAATATTCTTGAGGTCAGCCAATTTGCAATGCCACCTGATGTGGTGGCAGCTTTTTACAAGCACTTGGAATCCTTCCTCTCTAAAGCCCTGGCCTCCAAGCCAATCAGATAAATGGGTTCTCTGGATTACTTTGTTTATATTTTTATTTATTTTGTTTTTATTAGGTCTCAAAAATTATTATTTATATATAATAATTTGACGTGTGATTGTATTATAGACATATAAGAATATGTAGAAAAGGTAAGTAAAATTAACTATACTAGGTATGAAGAATATGTTTTTATTATAATGCACTGAATATCATATTGACTGTTGTGCTAACAAATAAATAAATTAAAAAAGATAGAAATAGATTGATTTTATTTAAATAATTGTTAATCATTGATGGTACTTTGGCTTTTTTACGCCACAAATTGGACCTTGTGTGTCATCATGTCAGAAAATTACGGACCATGGCATTTTATCATCAGCCGGATGATATCCTAAGTCTTCTAATATTAGGAAAGTACAAAGAACCTGTGACTTTGGCGTAACCTTTAGCCCAGAATATTTTGTTGTCATCAGAAGTAGCAAGTCTGACAGGGCCCAAGGCCCAGAGGATTTGGGACAGTTCTTCCTACTTCTGGATATAGGTTCATAAGTTGTTGTCTCTATATTTTACTATAGGAATTTATACTGTATGGCAACAGTATGATCTTTTGCTCTCCACTTAATTAGAATTGAACTAGGGAAAGAATTTGAAATATTAATTCTTTATTAGAAGACTGATATTGAGGCTGGCCTGGCTGCCTGTGTTTATCCAAGTTAGCTCTGGACCAACCTTGAGTGTGTGCAGTTTGTGACAGAAGCTTGATTGACAACTTCCACAGCTCAGTATCCTTCTGAAGCTGTGCAACTATCCCTCAATCTGAGCGGAGTAGCTGTGAACCTGGACCATGTTCCAAGTGGCTAGCTAGCCTGACTGGCTACTAGTTGGTGGAGATGATTCTTCACTTTATCAGAGCTGCTCTAATACAATCAGCTCACAGCCTTTTATCTTAGAGTGTTTGGCCTGACAGCCGAGTCTATTTTGGGCTCTTCTAGAAGTGTTTCAGATAATGGCCCATATGATGGCCCAGTATATTTTAGGCTCTTCTAGAAGTGTTTCAGATGATGGCCCTTATGATGGCCCTTGTTCTAGAATGTAATTAAAGTTTAGAATAGTAATTATATATAGGAAGCATATTTGAGATGGTTGTTGAGGTGGACTAATTAATAGCCCAATATATGCATGTTTCACTATTAATTAGGAATAGGGATTTTGCAATTGCTAGTATATGATTTGATCATTTGAATCCATTGATTCCACAAACCTGCAGCCTGCATTAATTTGTTGAAACTATTCCTAAGAGTGATTAACTGCTGGCCCGCGTTATTTTGTTGAATCTGTTAATTAGTCAATATCCAGAAATCCTGACACATCATAAGATCCTTGTTGTTTCAGTGCCACTATAGCCACACCACACGGCAACCAATGATTTTTATGTATTCCTTATTAATTTGTACTTAGGACGCAGTTCAAGTATATTGAATATGTGTATCAAATCACAAGACAAGGGAAAGGTAATTTGAGTTGTAAACAATCATTTGTTTAGAACAATAGTGGAGCGGGCCGCATGATGCAGATAAATTCAATTCTCCATGTTTATCTTTGTGATAAATGGACCTGTACTCGACAAGCAGTAAATAAAAACATTTTTAATTCTTTTTTATTTGATGTATTGGCAACTATAACTAAAGTCTTTTAATATACTTAGATATATTAATATTATAATTTACATGCTAAAATTAAAAATTAAAAATTAAAATATTAAAATTAAAATATTAAAATTAAAATATTAATTATAAATCAGAAAAGTTAAATATTTAAGTTTAAATAATCAAAATATAACAATTTTATTAAATTGTAATTTATTCAATATCAAAATATTTGATATTAAATATGTCAATATTAAAGATTTAAACAGTGAATATTTTAATATTTAAAATAAAAGAAAATAAAAAAAATAAAAATAAAATTTTAAGTTGCAAGGGAAAATGATTTATTAGGGGAATGCAAATTGCAAGGGGAATGTGTTTATTCCGGGGAATTATACCCCAAAATTAAATTTTCAGCTAATGCATCTAATTGGGACCACATACTATTCTGTATGTGGTGGATGACTCTGGCGCTAATTGCTAGAGGGGTGGCGCTCAACACCCCAGTGGTGGCCAACCGTCTTATAAAAGGCAAACAGGTGAGGGAATCCACTAGCAGTTTTTTTGGGGGGGCACATAGTACCCGTATAGAGTTGCCAATGCAAATGAATCATAGAGGACGTGCTTGACTGTTCTGTATCCCTGTGGTGTTTTCTGGCAGTCTAGTGCTACACGGCATATGTTGATCTGTATAGGTACATCTTCTAATTTTTTCACATTGGCTTTCAGTATGCAATGGAGCAGGATTCCCAGGTACACTGTGACGTGGATCCTTTGCAAGGTATATTTTTCTGAGAACATGCACAATTTTTTGAAATTTTGTACTAACCTATTAATATAGGATGTTTGGTTAAATTTAAAGAGGGTTCTGGGGGCGCCTGACTTGTATCAGCCCCCCAGGCCTTGGCAAACAATATCAATAAAGGATTAAAATTATTCACAAGGACTGCATCCCCAAATTTGTTTGATAGAGCTTTAAAAATTTCATTAAAAATTGCAGATTTCAGATATTCATTTCCAATTTTAAAGTCAGTTTTTATTAAAATTTTTTTCATATTTGTTGATATTTGTGAAGGGGAACCTTTGGAATGCTTTCATATATGTATTCATTGAAGTTCAGTTTTATATCCCCGCAAATTTCATTCATTTCTTTGATTTTGATAGTTGATCCTAGTTTGTATGCTTCCCTTATCTATGGCAAGCACCCCGTGGGTGGTTGATATTCCCTATCTTGAGCTTCACTATTAAAAAAGTATTCATATTCTGTTGAAATATTTTATTTATTTGATTTTTATTTTTTTGCTTTACAGGGGCCACCAGTGACTGATAACCCCTGTAAAACCAACTTGGCATATAAGCTGCCACTTCTGCGACCTCATCCCCATTCCTGGTGATGACTAAAATAAATATAAATAAAATATAAAAAGACTTACTAATTGTTTCCCCTGTGGCCCCCTCAGCCACAGGCGCCACTTCAACAAACTTCATGAGCGTTGGATGCTCTTAATTAATTTTTCTAGGCTTAATTTTTCTTAATTTTCTTGCAACTTGTGCTTCTTCTTGGTTTTCATTTGATAAAGCTTCTGTATTTCTTGAGGTGCTTCTGCTTCTTGCTTGTATTTTGTTTTCATCTGTTTCCATTTTATTGATTTCCTCTTCATTGGTGTTAATTTCCTTTTGAATTTCTGTTCCTTCAATTATTTTGATCTTATTGTTTTCTTTGGTCCCCTGCCAGAACTCCCACAAATTGTAGGCCGCATTGTTGAACTTTAAACTTGATAAAATTGTTCCCTGTAGATTGAGTAATTTTTTCTTTATTCTTTTCACCTATAATATTTCCCAACTTATTCAGGGCATCTTCTTTTGACTGTATCAGTGGCTGGCCCTTGTTATCCAGCTTCCCTGTCACTATTTCCCTGATATTTATTTCTATCTCAACAACGTTTTGAAGGTGTGCTTCTAAATTGTTGATTAAATTATAGATTGTTGACATATTAATTAAATTCCATCAAAAAACTGGTTTTTATAGTACTATATTCAGCACATACATATTTTTCATCATCATTAATAAATTGAAAACAATAAAGGTAAATATTGCATTAAAATATTGCAATTAGACGTCAACTCTTGATATTTTAATATTATGTCCATAACTCAATGCATTTTGTTTAATAAAATCAACTGTAAAATTGGCCTTTTCCATTATAATTTAATGAAATGAATTGTGTTTATATTAGGACCATTAATGCTTAGTACAGATATTGAAAATTAGTGGATTCTACAGCCTGTATATTTACCTATTGGTAATAATTCTGTAAACTTTTCAGTTGGATTTTACGAGGTAATAATAATGTAATGTGTTAATAGATTACTGTTTATTGTCATAATTGGCTGATTTTCTTTGCTGTGGCAATTGTGCATTTTCTGATAATTCTGCACTAGTATCCAATTGGTTGGCTTCACATCCAATCCCACAGGCAATAGGAAAACAAGCCGCCACCCCAACCACATCCAGTCTCGGGGTGGCGGCTTGTTTTCCTATTGCCTGTGGGATTGGATGTGAAGCCAACCAATTGGATACTAGTGCAGAAATATCAGAAAATGCACAATTACCACAGCAAAGAAAATCAGCCAATTATGACAATAAACAGTAATCTATTAACACATTACATTATTATTACCCCGTAAAATCCAACTGAAAAGTTTACAGAATTATTACCAATAGGTAAATATACAGGCTGTAGAATCCACTAATTTTCAATATCTGTACTAAGCATTAATGGTCCTAATATAAACACAATCCATTTCATTAAATTATATTGGAAAAGGCCAAGTTTACAGTAGATTTTATTAAACAAAATGCATTGAGTTATGGACATAATATTAAAATATCAAGAGTTGACGGCTAATTCAATATTTTAATGCAATATTTACCTTTAGTGTCTTCAATTTATTAATGATGATGAAAAATATGTATGCTTATAATTTTAAGCTATTTGTAAATGTACAACATTGTATTAATTATGGGAAATGTTGCTAATGTAAAAAGAAAATATTATTAATTATGAATTGAAAAAGAGATATCAATTTTAATAAGTTATCACAGAGAAAAGATTTATTTACTAATCAAATGAGGGAGGGAGGGAGGGGGAGGGAATGGGTGGAATAAACGTTGCCTTCATCTGCACATGTGAAAGGGACAGCATCAGAGATAGTGGGGAGGAATGGGTGGTGGTTTGGGTGTTGGGGTTGGAAGGCAGGTGACTTGATGGGGGGTTGGGGAGGCAGGGTTTGTTGACTGGGAAGAGGCAGCAAGAGCTGATTGCTTCAATTGCTCAAATTTTTCTTCTGTCACATATACTGGCTTGACAAAACAGATGGACTGGCGTGGGTGGAGACAGGGGTCCTTTCTGGACTTATCACTATCACTTGCATAGAAGATGATGAGATCAAATAAGTCCTGGACAGACGCAGAAGGGAAAGGCTCATACCCCTTATCAATCTGGGTGCATAGTTTGTTGTAGGTGGCGGCTTCAAGCGCCTGAGGGCGGAACCAAAACTGTAAAGACATACATCTGCAAGATGCATGTTGTCATATTTGATGGGGTAGGACCAGCAGGTATGCCCCGCAGCCCTGATTTCTTGGGTAGCCCATTCCCGCTGCTCCATCTCCGCACTCAGTACAACTGTGTGCACAGTGTTTTGTGTGGCCCACTCCTCCAGCATGGCCTTGAGCTCTGTCTGGTAGGCATACTCATCTGTGGTGTATGATAGTGCTGAGTAATAATTGATGCCCAATGGGGAAACTGCCAATAAAACCCCAACAGAACAATACAAGATTGGGCCGTTCTTGTACACGTCAGGATGGATGTGCTTCTCTCCAAAGTCTTGGATACTTGCAGATATCTTAGCATACAACAAGAAGATGACGTCATTACGGGCCCTCATTGCCCTCCCTTTAAGAAAATTAGTAATGGTTGCATTGTATGGGTTGGTATCCACCAAAATGAGGCCAGCAAGAACCTGATTGGATATGATTCTGGCGGCAACCACAACTCTGTGCATCCATGAATTCACCGTTTTTTTGTTGGTGAAGATGCTGTGGAGTCCCAACTGGAGACGTACCTGGACCAGGGGCATCTGCGGGTCACATTCCATAATGGCTATCATGAGAGGGTAGGCGATTTCACCTTTGGTTGAGGTACGGGCACCAGTTGGGGCCTTCTTGGTGGGGGGCCACAGTTGGTGTGGGCTCGCAGGGTTGCAGCCACAGTGGACTTTGCAAACCCCATCACGGCTGCAATTTCCCCAAGGGACATAAGCTTCCCTCGCTTTTCAACTATTTTGAGAACAATGTCTGGAGTGATCAATTTTCTTCTGCGTCTTGCAGGCTAATTGGCTGGGGGAGGGACGTGTCCATCTTGGGAACTGGTTGATGCTATCTGATTGGCTGTTTTGGGGTTCTGGGCTCTCTGGGTGATCCCATGGCTAAAATGGCTAGTTCTGGATGCCATTGCTGATAAGGGATTTGGGTTACAGCTGCCTATGTGTGATGGGCAAACAGGGCCATGCTTGGGGACGCAGGAGAAAGAACAGACTTCTGGCTGGGGCTTGCAGAGGGGCCTGCGGGTTAGGAGTGGACATAGACAGAGGCTTCACCGTTAAGAGACCCAGTGTAGCCCTGCATAATTTCATTGGGGCCAGGGAACAGCTTGTTGACTTGGTTGTTGTTGAAAGAAGACATAATAAAAATTTTATTTTAATTTTAAACTCAAGAAGAGGAATGTATATTTTAGTCAATTTTATTGTATTATATGTCAATTTTGTGAATAGTAGGATCTAAATTTTAGCCAACCTAAAATGGAATAGGGTGATTTTTGAGAATGCCTATGATTCCTAAAAGAATTTGCACAAATCCACTCTAGATCCTTTAACATCCTTTTTGAGACACCCATAAATTATATTTATTTCAAATTCATTGCAGTTATGATTTGAAACTTGGTTCTTGGATTTGACAATCCCACAATTTCAGGTTTGTTAATTTTACATGATTTCTATGATTTGTTTGATATACAGAAATCTCAAATTGTACATAAGAATCCCTGCATTTCTGATTCATGTATCCCACACTTGTTTGTTGGGTTTTGTCTTTTGTTAGTTAAGTTATCTGCTCAAGTGATTCAAAATTTGCCAATTTAAATAACCCAAAAAAGTCAAATTAAATGGTTACTTTTATTAAATATTTTAATTATCACTCAGCTGAGTTGCCCGTAAAAGTGATTCAAAATTTGGACCAAGGATTTGACAATCCCACATTTTTATGTTCAGGTTCTGAATTTACAGTATTACGTCAATTTATCAACGTTAGTTTGCAAGGGGGAGCTGGTTTCAGCTGACAGACTGGAGCAGCTGTGACCCATTTTCAATTGACTGTTTGGTTTAAATTCATTAACTTGGTCAATTTTGATACAAGTTTCCCGGCCTTCCAAGCCTTCTTACTTGGACGGACAATACCCGGTATTATGGAACCTACTGTGACACTGAGTTGGTTTTACGGGGGTTACCATACACTGGTGGCCCCTGTAAAGCAAATAAATAAAAACCAAATAAATAAAATAATTCAACATAATATGAATACTTTTTTTAATATTGAAGCTCAAGATAGGGAATATTCACCACCTGCAGGGTGCTTGCCATGGATAAGGGAAGCATACAAACTAGGATCAACTATCAAAATCAAAGAAATGAATGAAATTTGCGGGGATATCAAACTGAACTTTGATGAATACACATATGAAAGCATTCAACAATTCCCCTTCACAAACATCAACAAATATGAAAAAATTAATAAAAACTAACTTTCAAATTGGAAATGAATATCTGAAATCTGCAATTTCTAATGAAGTTTTTAAGGCACTATAAAATAAACTTGGGTATGCAGTCCTTGTGAATAATTTTAAACCTTTATTCATTTTATTTGCAGAGGCCTGGGGGGCTGATTCAAGTTGGGCGCCCCCCAGAACCCTCTTCAAGTTCAACCAAACGTCCTATATTAATAGGTTAGTACAAACATTCAAAAAATTATGCATCTCTCTGAAAAGTATACCTTGCAAAGGATCCACGTTGCGGTATTCCTGGGAATCTTCCTCCTCTGCATATTAAAAACCAACGTCAAAAAGTTGGAGGATGTACCTATTCAAATGGATGTTTGCCATGTAGCCCTTGACTGCCAGAAAACACTACAGGGATACAGGACAGTCAAGCACATCCTCTATGATTCATTTGCATTGGCAACACTATACGGGTACTATGTGCCCCCCAAAAAACCTACTGGTTGATTTGCTCACCCGCTTGCCTTTTATCAAACAGTCAGTAACCACCGGGGTACAGGGCGCCACCCCTCTAGAAATCACATACAGGGTTGTCCACTAGTACAGAAGAGTACGTGGATTCAATTAGATGCATTAGCTGAATTTTAATTTTGGGGTATAATTCCCCAGAATAATCACATTCCCTTTGCAATTAGCATCCCCCAATAAATATTTTCCCCTTGCAAATTATTTTTTTAATTTTTTATATTTTAATACTAAATTTTTTAATACTGAAATATGTACTATTAACATTTTACTATAAAAAATTTAATATTACATATTTAAATATAAAAATATTTAGTATCTAAAATTTAATATTAAAATTTTAATAATACATATTACAATATTAAAATATTTAATATCAAATATTTCAACATTAGAATAAATCATAATTTAATAAAAACAGTTTCAGAAAATTGCGGACCATAGTATTTTATCATCCACCAGATGACATCTTAAGTCTTTTAACATTAGGAAAGTACAGAGAACCTGTTACTTTGGCGTAACCTTTGGCCCGGAATATTTAGTTGCCATCAGAAGTAGCAAGTCTGACAGGGCCCAAGGCCCAAAGGATTTCTGACAGTTCTTCCTACTTCTGGATAAAGGTTCATAAGTTGTCTCTATATTTTGATATAGATAATTATACATATGACAGCAGTATCATCTTTTGTTCTCCACTAATAAAGTCTAAAGAGAGGATCACATCAAGGAAATAAGACTTGGATCAATCATCAAGTTGTTAAGAATTCATCAGTCTTTTATTCTAATGGACTGTTTTAAGGCAGCCTGCCTGCCTGCGTTTTATCTGAGTTAGCTCACAACGCTAAAGGAGACTGAGGTAGCATTAGGGCAACACGGCAGCAGGAGGCCCAGCCTTTTTGGGGTGGTTTTAAAGGAAGGCTAAATTGACATCTTTCACATATTGGTATCTTTTCTGCCTACCTGGGCCACTTCCAGGGCTAGCTAGCCAGCAGTTGGCTACTAGTTCACGGAGATGATTGTTCACTTAATCAGAGCTACTCTAATACAATAGACTCAAAGCCTTTTATGTTAGAGTGGTTGGCCTGACAACACAGTCCATGATAGACTCTTCTAGATGCAATGCAGATGACAGTTCATATGACAGCCCTCTTGTTCTAGGATTCATTAAAAAATTAGAATAGTAATTATTATAGGAAGCATGTTTGAGGTGGTAGTTTGAGATGGATTAATTAATGAGCAGTAATTGCATATACTATTAATTAATTGTAATTCACGAGTAGGTTGATGCCAGGATATGATTTGATCACTGATTCCACAACCTGCAGCCTGCATTATTTTGTTGAAACCCTTCCCAAGAGCAATTAACTGCTGGCCCGCGTTATTTTGTTGAAACTGTTCATTAGTCAATATCCAGAAATCCTGACAAATAATTAAATTTCAAATATTTAAACTTTAATATTTAACTTTTACAATTTTTAATTATAATTTTACTTTTAATATTTTAATTTTAATTTTAACTTTTAGTATGTAAATTATAATATTAATAAATCTAAATATATTACAAGCCATTAGTTAAAGTTGTGACCACGTCAAATATTAAAAATAAGTTAAATTTTTTTTATTTATTAGCTTCTTTAATACGGGTTTATTCATCACATAGATAAACATCAAGAATCGAATTTATCCTCACCATGCGGCCCGCTCCACTATTATTCTAAACAAATGATTGTTTAGAACTCAAATTACCTTTTCCTTGTACTGTAGATTCAGAACCAGATTGTAAAAATGCAGGATTGTCAAATCCTTGGTCCAAATTTTGAAACACTTTTGCAGGATAGCCTTTTTTAATTAAATTGATTTTTTGATTATTAATTTGAATTTTTAAAAATGCGGGAACTCATAGACACTTTGCAAAGTTCAAGTCAAACTGCATATTTCCAATGGACAAAATGAATTAACTGGAATCAGATTTGAACCATTCAATCCATCAGCCATTTTCATTAAGTTTACTATATTTTTTTGAATTGCAGGATTGTCAAATCCAAGAACCAAATTTCAAATCATAAATGAATGCCACTAGTAAACTCAAATAATAACTGCGGGAACTGGAATCCAAATTGAATGTACAGTAAGTAACTAGGACAAATCAAGCCAAATCAAGAAGCTCCACTCTAGATAAAATCAAATAAAAATCCAATCTAAACGCCCATGTTTAGACATGAAATTAAGTGAAATTAAAATATTATCTAAACTGGAAATGATGCAATATTCTGCACTTTAAATCACTAATATAGGAACTATAAAACCATATAATGATTTATGAGCTACTCTCCTGATGATGCAGAAATTTTTTAAAAGTTTTTTGGTCCCTGGCGTAGCCAGGGGCCATAAAACTTATTTTCAAGGAAGAAGGAGAGGGGGGAAAGATAAACCATTAGTTTACTAACTATGTATTCATGTATTGCTACTAAGGATACTTGATTACAGTAGATTTTAAATACGCTAATAATAAAGTAGAATAATATATTATGATCTATCTTATCACATTGTCATTCCTTTGGTGTGTTGATAATGTGCTTCCAATTAATTGCAAGCACATCATCAACACATCAAAGGAAAGACAATGTGATAAGATAGATTTAATACATCATTCTACTTTATTATTAGTGTTTTCTGAAATCTACTAAAATAAGCATCTAAATTTTAGCCGTCCTAAAATAGAATAGGGTGATTTTTGAGAATGCCTATGATTCCTAAAAGAATTAGCACAATCCCACTCTATATCCTTTAGCATCCTTTTTAAGACACCAATAAATTATATTTATTTCAAATTCCTTGCAATTATGATTTGAAATTTGGTTCTTGGATTTGACAATCCCGCAATTTCAGATTTGTTAATTTTTACATGATGTCCATGATTCAATTGAAATACAGGAAATCTCAAATTGTACATTAGAATCCCACATTTCTGATTCATGTATCCTGTATTTGTTTGCTGAGTTTTGTCATTTGTTAGTTGAGTTATCTGCTCAAGAGATTCAAAATTTGCCAATTTAAATAAACCAGAAAAATCAAAATAAATGGTTGATTTTATTAAATATTTTATTTTTCACTCAGCTGAGTTGCCCGCAAAAGTGATTCAAAATTTGGACCAAGGAATTAACAATCCTGCATTTTTACATTCAGGTTCTGAATTTACAGTAATGTGATTTGTTAAACATATTCAATATGCTTGACCCGCGTCCTACGTACTAATTAGTAAGCAATACATGAAAATCATTGGTTTCTGTGTCATGTGGCTATAGTGGCACTGAAATAACAAGGATCAGATGATGGCAAGCAAGGTCCAATTTGTGGCTTAAAAAAGCCAAAGTACCATCAACAATTAACAATTATTTAAATAAAATAATTCTATTTCTATCTTTTTTAATTTATTCATTTTTTAGCGCAACAGTCAATATAATATTCAGTGCATTATAATAAAAATATATTCTTCATACCTAGTATAATTAATTTTACTTGCCTTTTCTATGTATTCTTATATGTCTATAATACAATCAAATGTCACATCATTATATATAAATAATAATTTTTGAGACCTAATAAAAACAAAATAAATAAAAATAAAAATAAATAAAAACCCAGAGACCCCATTTATCTGATTGGCTTGGAGGCCAGGGCTTTTGGAAGAAGGATTCTGGTTGCTCATAGAAAGCGGCTACCACATTAGATGGCATTTTAAATTGGCTAATCTCAAGAAAATTGAAGAGATTCTCAGTGTCCTGAGGAAGGCCTTGATTCACCTTATTCTTGATCCAACCAAACACCTCCTCAATTGGATTCAGGAATGATGAATATGGCAGGAGGAAGAGGAGTCTCATTGGACAATCAGTAAGTTGGTGGCTGGAGGTGTGGCTGTTTTTTTTTGATGGGGGAAATTCAGACACAACCAGATCCACATTGTGGAGCCCGACATTATCAAGCACAACAACGTTGGTTGTGCCGCTGCAATTTATCTGCAGGTACTTCTTGACGGCTCAGAGAAAATCAAGAAAGGTCCTGCTGTTATGGGAGCCTTTAATCATCTGATACTTGTCCAACCCACGAGGACCAAGAAGCGCAACCATGGAATAGGTCTGGGAACAGACAGCTGCACAATGGGCTACACCGTCCTGGGGCCCCTTCTTGATTCATCCATTCCTAGACCTGAGTGAGGAGGAAAACAACAATTTGTCAATGTAGAAGAACTGGAAATTCCCAGTCTCCTTTAGTGCCAGATATGTCTTGGCATAAATGTGTCAATCCTTGATAATCTTTTCACTGTTCCTATTGTACAGAGAAACTCCAAGCACCTTCCACAAGAAGCCCAAATCAACCATTGCTTTGTAAACAAGGGTTTTGGAAACAGAAAGCCCAAACTCTGTGGCAAGCATTGATTGGACAGCAAGTGTGTCCAGGTGGCAATCCTTGGCTACCCACTGCTTGATTGCATAAATATATATGGGCTGAAGGAGTTTGGGCTGTCTTTTTTCCTTGGTGGATTTGCAATTTGCCCGGTAATGCCATACTTGGTGTTGATGTTGGCAATTTATCTGGCCGTGACACCAAATTGGGACACAATATCCCAAACTGCCATTCCCCCGTTCACGCAGTTGAGGAGAGCTTCACACTCACTATCTGTCAACCGACGCCGTCCCTTGACAGGTACCACAGCATCCTGGCTACCAGGCTCAACACAGGGGATGGGGACCTTTGTGTATAAGGTGGGATCATGCTTGCTTGCAGTGGCACCGTCAATGGTTGAATACACAATAGGCACAGATGGCTCAACAGTGGCTGCCAATGGCTTGTAGGTGGTCTCAAAGACGCAGGGGCAGGAAGTGGCAACTCTTGGGTCAAGAGTGCGGGGCCAGGTGACAACTGGGTAAACAGTGGAGGTGTAAGTAACCTCAGTGTTTCTGGTGACCCTGGTGTAGGAGACTTTTATGACAGGCCTTGAGAGTGGCTTCTGTCTGGGATTCAGGCTGGTTGATTGGGCTTGGGATGCGGGAGGTGGTTGGCTGGCGCTGACACCTTGGGAGGCCTGTGTATTGGCATGACCCCACTGAGTTGGGTTCTTGGTCTGTTCTTGGATCCTCTGGGACGCCCTTGTGGAAAGGCTGCCCTGCAGGCTGGTGCAGGAGAGGGTTGTGAATGCAATTGACGGTCCATAAAAATAAAATAAATATATTTTTTAGATTAAATATGTATTTATTTGGAGTTATTGGTTTAGTTGTGGGTAGTTGTTTTCTCTTGATTTAGCCTTGAATAGTAGCATAGTTTCTATATTCATGATTTGAAGTGTATGATATTGTATAATTTCCAGATTTGAATGATTTTAAAGTTTAATCACTTTTTTTGTCTAATTATGGTTATCAAGATTGATTTTTTCATCTGATTTTAGTTGTGGTGGAGCTTCTTGATCTGGGTTGGCGTTTTCTAGTATGCTTATTGTGCATTAAATTTGGATTCCAGTTCTCACAATTAATATTTGAGTTTACTAGTGGCATTCAAAAGTGATTTGAAATTTGGTTCTTGGATTTGACAATCCCGCAATTTCAAAAAACATAGTAAACTTAATGAAAATGGCTGATGGATTTGAACACTTCAAATCTGATTCCAGTTAATTCATTTTGTCCATTGGAAATATGCAGTTCAACTTGAACTTTGCAAAGTGTCTATGAGTTTCTGCATTTTCAAATATTCAAATAAATACTCAAAAAAATCAATTTAATTAAAAAAGGCCATCCCGCAAAAGTGTTTCAAAATTGGACCAAGGATTTGACAATCCTGCATTTTTACGTTCTGGTTCTGAATTTACAGAATGTCCAAATGTTCATTTCCTGCCCAATCCAACCCCTTTCTTTCTGAATATTCTCCCAACTGTTTCAGCCCTCCAAGAATAAGCTCCTTGCCCAACAGTCTAGACCTTGGTCAGCATGACTCACCCTGTCTTTGCCCTCCTCCCTTCTAAGTATAAAAAGACCCCCAAGAGGTCTCCTAAACAAGAATTATTCACCATAACAACACAACAATTGACTTTCACATCTTAGCATACTTGCAGAACCCAAAAATAGAGGTTCTGTTGAGTAAGAAGAATTTAGTCCTGTTGTGTTTCCAGTTGCTCAGCTACTCTCAAACCATCCCTACAACCCTTGAGTACCACAATAATATTGTATACTTTCCAGGTTTGGGTAATTTTCAAGTTTAATCACTGTTTATGTCTAATTATGATTACTGTAGATTCAGAACCTGAATGTAAAAATGCGGGATTGTCAAATCCTTGGTCCAAATTTTGAATCACTTTTGAGGGCAACTCAGCTGAGTGAAAAATAAAATATTTAATAAATCAACCATTAATTTTGATTTTTTTGGTTTATTTAAATTGGCAAATTTTGAATCTCTTGAGCAGATAACTCAACTAACAAAAGACAAAACTCAGCAAACAAATGCAGGATAGATGAATCAGAAATGCGGGATTCTTATGTACAATTTGAGATTTCCTGTATTTCAATCAAATCATGGACATCATGTAAAAATTAACAAATCTGAAATTGTGGGATTGTCAAATCCAAGAACCAAGTTTCAAATCATAATTGCAAGGAATTTGAAATAAATATAATTTATTGGTGTCTCAAAAAGGATGCTAAATAATATAGAGTGGATTTGTGCTAATTCTTTTAGGAATCATAGGCATTCTCAAAAATCATCCTATTCCATTTTAGGACGGCTAAAATTTAGATGCTTGATTACAGTAGATTGCAGAAGACACAAATAATAAAGTATAATGATATATTACAATCTATCTTATCACATTGTCTTTCCTTTGGTGTGTTGATAATTGCAAGCACATTATCAACACACCAAAGGAAAAGACAACGTGATAAGATAGATTGTAATATATCATTATACTTTATTATTAGTGTCTTCTTAAATCTACTGTAATCAAGTATCCTTAGTAGCAATACATGAATACATAGTTAGTTAACTAATGGCTTATCTTTCCCCCCTCTCCTTCTTCCTTGAAAATAAGTTTTATGGCCCCTGGCTACGCTGGGGGCCAAAAACTTTAAAAAAATTCTGCGTCATCAGGAGAGTAGCTCATAAATCATTATATGGGTTTATGGTTGCTATATTAGTGATTTAAAGTGCAGAATATTGCATCATTTCCAGTTTAGATAATTTTTCATTTCACTTAATTTCATGTCTAAACATGGGTGTTTAGATTGGATTTTTCATTTGATTTTATCCAGAGTGAAGCTTCTTGATTTGGGTTGATTTGTCCTAGTTACTTACTGTACATTCAATTTGGATTTCAGTTCCCGCAATTAATATGTGAGTTTACTAGTGGCATTCATTTATGATTTGAAAATTAGTTCTTGGATTTGAAAATCCCGCAATTCCAAAAACATAATAAACTTAATGGAAATGGTTGATGGATTTGAACGCTTCAAATCTGATTCCAGTTAATTCATTTTGTCCATTGGAAATATGCAGTTTGACTTGAACTTTGCAAAGTGTCTATGAGTTCCTGCATTTTCAAATATTCAAATAAATACTCAAAAAAAATCAATTTAATTAAAAAAAGGCCATCCCACAAAAGTGATTCAAAAATGTTACCAAGGATTTGACAATCCTGCATTTTTACGTTTAGGTTCTGAATTTACAGTATGTTCATTGGTATACCTGATCTTTCTAATATCTTTCTTTGAGCGTTTTGATTTTTTCTGAAATTCTAAAAGTCCCTCGTAAAAGAGCACTGGACGAATGCCAATCAAGTTAAAATTGTTTAAAATGTTACAAACCATTAATTAGTTAAATTGTTTTCTGTAAAATATTTGGTTATATTTTAGTAGCCTTTGGTTGAATCCTAATTACCTATATGTAAAGGAAATATTTGAGGTAAATCGTCTTATTTTAGTATGTATTCTGTTAAAATTAATAGTAATATTCTAGCTTTTTACTGTCTTGGTAAGAAGTATGATGGTGTCCACAGCTGGTGATAATATATTTACAATGCTCAAACTAAGAGATGTCAATTACTGATTGGACATGCATAATTTCTTCTCGTGCTTCAGAACAAGCCCTATGTATAGGCCTGAAATTACTAGCCTTTGTTTTTAGACATTGGATACCATTATCTTTGATGTTGTCCGTCAATAATGTCGAAGTTAATTTTCTTGCCTAAACCAGTTTACAATGGAATGTATTTTGATCAAACAGACAAGGACTATTTAGATGTGAATTTAGGCTGACATCAAATTATGATTGAGATAAATATTACAAGTCTAATTTGCTCTGATTAAAGGTCTTTTTAAATTATATTGCCCACATTCTCCGATTAATATTTAGTGGCTCTAGAGCAGTGCCTCACATTCCTTTTTGATTTGCATATTTTATTGGATTTGATAAAAAAACTTTATCCAATGTTTAAAATTATTTTTGGTGGCAACGTTGGCTTTTTGGATCTAAGTTTGTTATTTTATATTCCCATTCTATAGTATTGGCATCAATATATATAGGCCAAATATATGTGGTTTGAATGCACAAGTTTGATTTTTTATCTATATATTTGCATATCATTGATACCGCTTATATTTTTATTAGATTTGTGGTTTATAAATTAAAAATTACTTATAGCTTAATATTTATACTGGATAAAAACGCAGGCAATTGATGATTTGATTATTGCAGTTTTTGTTTGCCTTGGGCTAGCTTTGATTTTTATTTCAGTCGGTTTAAAAACAACAGCAAGTATTAAGAGAATAATGACATGCCCCTAAAATAGGGGCTAAATGTATTCCCATCTATACAAATCTTCTTTAATCAGCTGGAAGTTAAAGATAATGGTTCAATCTTAGCCATTTTCATGAGCTTGGATAGAATTTCAAAAGACACTTTATTTATAATAACAATATAAATATCACTGTATATGTTGTGCTGAGGTTTCTTTATATGCAGACAAGAGAAACGCAGGTGATAGACTTGACTTGAAAGGTTCAAATATAGCCAAGGGTCATTTCTTCATGAATGGGTTAAGGGTAATAATGTACTTCAAAGCCCTTGGAATGATCTTTTAACACAGTTCTTTCTTAATTTAAAATCTGGAAAGAGAAACAAAGTTCTGAACCAAAAAATATGAAAATGTTATAAGGGTTTATTTTATTGTAAGCTAGCTATAACCAATATCTGGCTATATAATAGACATATAAACACATAACAACATTGATAGTGTCAAAACAGCAGGCTCAACCCGCCAGCAAGGTTCCAAGCAAGCGGGTTTGTGACCCGCAATCCGATTACCTGGCCACTCAAAGCCAGACTAGGAAGTCAACTCAAATTGCCAAATCCAACATGAACAAATGATGATCCCTTATGGTGGATACCTTGTTTTGGCACTTGACTCACTACCAGGATCAAGCCACCCCCTTCACCATCCAACCGTGTGATCAACACAATCATGTTCCTGTTATCCTTGATTTAGAATGACTATATAATCACTATCTTTCAATAAAGATTATTATCTAGTTTCTAAATACTTTTCCCCTTGTAACTCTGCTAAAACAGCACAGTTACAACAATAGATCTAAGGTATCAAGATCTAAGGGGATGATGTGAGTCATTAAAAATGAATCTTGTCCCCAATTTAGCTTTAGTTTGAGTTACATCATTGAAATATAAAAACAAAAGAGATAATAGTAGCTGTCACATTCTTCTTTCTATGTTTCAATTGAAACAAAGTAAATATAGGACTTTGTATTAGTATATATAGTCTCAACTTTGGGAGAAGAGATTTGGTAGGTTTGCTTAGGGAAGAGAGTATCAGTTCCTTGTTTGTAGACTAAGGATGTCAATACACAGTTACTAACTTCAAAAATACTTTTTACTTATCTAGGCAGACCAAAACACAGTCTTACTATCTTAAAACACAGATAAAGCCTTGAGAAAGAGTAAAGTTGAAGAGAGTAAGAGTTGAATCTTTATTATTATCAGAAAAATATCCTTTTATAGGATTGTTATCACATGAGTGATTGACCCAAGAATCCTGAAGGCCAGACCAGCCTATGTGTTGGAGTTTACTGAATAGTTAATTCCCAAAGGCATCTCACCCAATGCTCCATTATGGAGTTATCATCATTGCATCATTACTGCTCCTGACCTCATCCCAAGGTGAGTGTGATGCTAGCTCCATTGCAGAGCTACTATTTTGCAATCTCCTGAAAGCTAGTCCAGCCATTGCATGTCTTATGGGTGGGATCAACTCCATTGCAGATTATAAATAAAATAGTATATGAAAATACATAAAAGAGTTTTTGAGGTTCATCCCCAGCTAATGTAGGCTGAACTGGGTTAAACCATAGGCTAGTCATTATTATGATTATGGTAATTGGGGTAAGAACCAGAAAGTGTAGTACCAGCCAAGTTTTCAGCTCCTATGGAGCACTAGTGTATTTCAGGATTATGCCGCCGCACTGCTGGATCAATTCAGAGTGGATAATGGTTTTGGATTGGATTCAGAGCAGATCAGTCTGTATGTTTCAGGTCAAGGAAGAATATTCTTGATTGTAGAGCAGTTTGGCCTTAGTTACACTGAATATTACTAGGAAACTAAGATTTGAGCCAAACATCAATTTGTTCTGAGTATACATTCCGGAATCTATGTGATAAAGTTGATGGCTGAATTTTCAAGTCAAAAAGCCAGGAATTTCACATATAGTATTGGCTTTACAATTAAAAAAGTTGTTAAATATTCCAAATGGCATACTTTAAATTCAAATTATGATGAAATGCATTCTGGTATTTCAATAAACTGTTACAGCCTGTTCAGACACCTCATTTGCCAATGTACCTTACAACATACAGGTGGAACTTATTGAGTTGCTTTATTAAAGGTCAAATATTTTGGCCTCATCAAATAAAGCATAGTGTAATATAATATTCTTATATAAGTCTGATACCAATTTATAATGAAGCTCTCAATACAATCACATACAACATTGTCAATTTTTATCTTGATCAATGCCACATGTGCTATCCCCTTGGTGGACCAATGGCTTTTCCATATGGTATAAAATCTTCATCTTTATCAATAAATATCATCTTAGCCCAAATTTCTTTTCTTTCCCCTCTTTAAATTTTGCCTTCTCCTAGTTTTAAGTACTGAATTATAAATATTTCTGTAGCAACAATACCATATATGGTTTTAATATTGATATCTTCACTTTTTATCAGCCCTTAAAGATCCCATAAATTGGTCATGAAATTATCTACCCACAAATTCCCTGATTATTTTCCATCTAAGCACCAAAAATTTCACCAAGTGTATCCTCTGGTACGCTATAAACCCTATCAACCCCTTATTTCAGGGGCTAAATTGATTTAAGAGCTATATTTTTAACTAAATAGTTTTATTAATATCAAGTATAAACTTTTGGGAAGTATAGTAAATAAAATAAAGGGGTAAATGAGAAGAGAATGGTGCTTTATTTGTTATGATTATTGAAGACTATATAATATCAAAGAAAGCCACATAGTGTACATGTATGTCATGGTAGTCATGAGGCTTATATGGGTAGTGTTTTGTTTAAGATTTGAAATGTTTTATCCCTGTATAAGATGGATATCTGATAAGAGTGCCATCAATTATTCATTGATTGGGGAATTACTTGGGAAACAATTTTCCCAAGAGGGAGTAATTTTAGATTTTATGACATCAAACTATTAATATCAAACATTGCAATTTTGATTGTGTAAAGAAAAGGTTTATAGGAAGCAATATTATAGAAGAAAATAGTTTTATTGAGATATCCTTTTGATTATATAGTAGAGAGGTGTGAATCAGAAATATTATGCTGATCCTGGTGATAATTTTGGATTATATTCTAGAAGTGACCACATGAAGGGTCAGGGTTGTTGTAATGTGCTAATATGTGATGGATTTGATGGACATTAAGTTTGAAGTTGGATCTGGAATGTAATTATAAATTAGGCAATTTCTCAACCAATTGATCAAGAACTAGGGGATTTCAGAGCATTCTGAATTTCACTCAAATCCTCTTGGCAATTAGGCAATTCAAAAGTTAAACAAAGGGCAACAAATAACACCTTTAATTCTGGAATTGAAGCTTGCGTCTGGCGCTAGAGTCCAGAAACCTAAATGGGGGTGATGTCAATAATCTGATCTCCCAATCAATCTCTACTTCCAGGTGCAAGATCAATAGCCAATATTGGTATTGATATGTGATTATGGTATTGATGCCAAGCCTGGTTTATTTGCCCGGTTTCCCATCCCATCAATTATCCATCTCCTAATTTCCCACTATTCTATATATACTTGGTGAATATACTAAATAAAGATAAGCTTTTACACCCATCTATTGTTTAATTCTACTTTGGTTTTACTACACTGTTTTCAGGTATGGTAATTGAACAATTACCAGGGCTAATTATTGCTATCTTAACCCAACAGTCTGCAACTACAACAAGGTTTATGTTTTGTCTTATTAGCTGAGTGGTAATCACTATACCATATTGGATAGTTCCTCTATTTGTTTGAAACAGTTACATGATGTCTTATTTATATTGCAGCTGTAAAAAAGCTAATTTATAAAGCTCATCTTAAAACTGTATATATCTTGATGGTATCCAGAAGCTTTTTTAATATTTACTATTGTTTTAAGATTTGCTGTTAATTAAAAGAACATAAGCACAGTCAATAGTCTTACCATGGATAGCTATGGATTCAACACTTAAAGTCCTTGAATTTTCAACATAAAATTAGTAACTTATTATTTCTCAAAACTAATAGGGATGAAAAGGTTAAAGCCAAAAAATATAGTAAGAAGCTCAATTTTGTTAAGAAAAGCTAAATTAATATTAATAGCTACATTTTTAAAGTATTAAATTGTGTTCAATATCAATTAAAATTGTTTTAACTGGGCTATAGGGGTTTTACATGGACATATTAAAGTATCATGCTCTTTTTAGGTTTTTTAGATCTTATTGCTATGAAAATCAAGAGCTTAGAAACAAATAGCTTGTTATTTTTAATAAAAAATTACTACAATTTGTATCAGTTGAAGGATATAATTTACAGAATTTGATTTTATAGTATCCCTTAATAATATTATCATGATTTCAAATGTTGTTCCCTCTGGGTATTGCAACATCTTCGATTGCTCCCTCTTGATAAATAATTTCCCCAATAATTGACTCAATTGACAAGTAAAAGGTGGTACTATGATTTAATCCAGAGGGCAAACTAGGATTAATCCCTGGATTTCCAAAACAATCCAATTCTTCTCAAGACCAAAAACACATATGATCTACATATACAATATGTGGATTAATATCAAGCTATGTGACACCTTTATTCTATTAAATAAAGATATGATTATTTTTTAATTTATCTCTTTATTTTGTATTATGAACTTCCCAGAATCACATAATTTACAGTGGTAGAAGAATTAGGTTATTCACATCTAACTAACCTAATTAAGATTACCTCCAAAGAAAAGAACCCAATAACTGATACTTCATATTAGCTCAAGACCCTAAAAGGAAGGACAAGATGTCTCTTTGGGATACTTTATCTCCAACAATATCCTTGTAACCACCAAACAATACAATTTCCTCAGTACACAAGGAGTTCTGAACCTGCCTCTAATCCAGGACGTACCTGAAATACTCAGCATTATATTTCAACACCTCTGCTCAGAAGGAATTGTGACGTTTTCAGGACTATGTAGTGAAAGTTCCAACCTCTGGATTCAAAGCACACAAAATAAATTCACATAATTTGGCTACTCCCAAAGACTCTGGGCAAGTAAAATTGCCTTACAAGTTTTTGGGGTTACCTCTTAGTTTGTGAGCAACTGGTTTGAACAACACTCCAATAATAACAAAGATTGGTATATGTTTAAGAAGGCCTTCTTGGAAAATAAATTCCATAAAGGACTCTGATATAGTGATCATGACAAAACTCAGAACCTTCAAGATTACAGGAACCATTGAATAATATATTGCAGCATATAAAGACATACATGATTGATCCCCTGACAGTATTAACTTTGATGAGACTGACCCACATTTAGATTCTAAAATGGTCTCCACACACACTTTAGGTGCCAGTTTAATATGAGTCAATGCAAGAACCTCCAAGATATTTTCTTGGAAGGAAAGTGAGCCTATCAGAAAGCTAAGATTTTACACCAGACAGATAAACACAAGAAGAGTGCAAAACCTATAAAGAAGATTTCCCCAGTAAAAAAGCCTCTCACACTACTATCTCTAATACCAGGGGAGAGACTTGTGAAACTCAATAAAACCACAATATAGAGCCAAGTAAACCACTGACATGTGGAAAGATAATGGGAGTGCTTAGACAAACTTCCCTCTCCTACACAAAATAACTTGTACAGAGATCAGGATATGGATTTGATCCCCATAATCTAATTACCATCCAACAATCACATACTGTTTAATTCTCAGACTAAAAATAAAATTCTCACTTATTCTTTCTGCTTTTGAAGTTATCATGTCATATATTTTTTGATACTGGAGCATATAGTTCCATTATTAAAAAAATGATTACCAATTTTATTAAGCTACCTTTCTTCATGATCAATATAGTAGTTTAATAATGGAAGAACACAGAGGCGTAACAGCAAACAAAGAAGCCAAACCATTTGATCCCATATAAAAAATATTTAAATCACTTTAAATGATCCTTTATACTTATGTCCAGATATTATGTAGTACTAGGAATCAAATAGATGAGAAATACTAGGCCCTACATCAAATGAGAAAGTTTTACACCCACCATTCAATTAGGTTAGGTCTACCCCTATGTCTAACCCACACATATTGACATCCTCATGAGAGACCATGTATTTTCAAGATCACTGATACTAAAGAGAAAAAAGATAACTGTGATATTGATATTGATATTGATTGGAATACTTGCACTTACAAGATAATTTTGTTTCAAGGGTGTAGAAACTTCACAAGAGCATGCTTCTATAAACTAAATATAATCCAAGAATTACGTTCTTTCTTCCAAGAAAGATTTCCAGGCCTTTCCCCTAATAGAGGCATCCAAAACAATACTGTAAATTCAGAACCTAAGCGTAAAAATAAAGGATTGTCAAATCCTTGGTCCAAATTTCAAATCACTTTTGCAGGATGGCCTTTTTTAATTAAATTGATTTTTTGAGTATTTATTTGAATATTTAAAAATGCGGGAACTCATAGACACTTTGCAAAGTTCAAGTCAGACTGCATATTTCCAATGGACAAAATGAATTAACTGGAATCAATTTTGAAGTGTTCAAATCCATCAACCATTTTCATTAAGTTTACTATGTTTTTAAAATTGTGGGATTGTCAAATCCATGAACCAAATTTCAAATCACTTTTGAATGCCACCAGTAAACTCAAATGTTAATTGCAGGAACTGGGATCCAAATTTAATGTACAGTAAGCACACTAGAAAACACCAACCCAAATCAAGAAGCTCCACCACAACTAAAATCAAATGAAAAATTCAATCTTGATAACCATAATTAGACATAAAAAGTGATTAAACTTTAAAATCATTCAAATCCGGAAAGTATACAATATTATACACTTCAAATCATGGATATAGAAACTCTGCTACTATTAAAGGCTAACTCAAGAGAAAATAACTACCCACAACTAAACCAATAAATCCAAATAAATACAAATTTAATCTAAAATATATATATTTTTATTTTATTTTATTTTTATGGACTGTCAATTTCATTCACAACCCTCTCCAGCACTAGCCTACGGGGCAGCCTGTCCACAAGGGCGTCCCAGAGGGTCCAAGAACAGACCCAGAACCCAACTCAAGGGGATTCATGCCAACACACAGGCCTCCCAAGGTGTCAGCGCCAGCCAACCACCTCCCACATCCCAAGCCAGAACTACCAGCTTAAATCCCAGGCAGAAGCCACTCTCAAGGCCTGCTACCAAAGTTTCCTACACCAGGGTCACCAGAAACACTGAGGTTACTTACACCTCCACTGTTTACCCAGTTTTCACCTGGCCCCGCACTCTTGACCCAAGAGTTGCCACTTCCTGCCCCTGCGTCTTTGATACCTCATATGAGCCATTGGCCACCACCAAAGAGCCATCTGTGCCTATGTCTTATGCCACCATTGACAGCGCCAGCGCAACCAAGCGTGATACCACCTTTTACACAAAGGCCCCTAACCCCTGTGTTGAGCCTGCTAGCCAGGATGCCGTGGTACCTGCCAAGGGCCGGCGTCAGTAGATGGATAGTGAGCGTGAAGCTCTCCTCAACTGCTTGAATGGGGGAATGGCGGTTTGGGATCTTGTGTCCCAATTTTGTGTCACAGCCAGACACATTGCCAACATCAACACCAAGTATGGCAACACCAGGCATATTGCAAAATCTGCCAAGGCTAAGCGGTAGCCCAGCCTACTTCAGCCCACCCATCTCAAGGCAATCAAGCAGTGGGTTACCAAGGATTGCCACCTGGACTCACTTGCTGTCTAATCAATGCTCACCACAGAGTTTGGGCTTTCTGTTTCTAAAACCCTTGTTTATAAAGCAATGGTTGATTTGGGCTTCTTCTGGAAAGTACTGGGAGTTTTGCCATACAACAGAAACAATGAAAAGATTGTTGAGGATTGACACATCTATGCCAAGACATATCTGGCACTAAAGGAGACTGGGAATGTCCAGTTCTTCTATATCAACAAATTGTCATTTTCCTCCTCACTCAGGTCCAGGCATGGGTGGGTTGAGAAGGGGTCCAAGGACAGTGTAGCCCATTGTGCAGCTGTCTGTTCCCAGACCTATTCCATGGTAGCGCCTCTTGGTCCTCACAGGTT
Source organism: Entomophthora muscae (assembly GCA_014839935.2). Classification (NCBI taxonomy): domain Eukaryota; kingdom Fungi; phylum Entomophthoromycota; class Entomophthoromycetes; order Entomophthorales; family Entomophthoraceae; genus Entomophthora; species Entomophthora muscae. The sequence goes on from QTSX02002265.1 coordinate 225,630, forward strand.
GGACCAGTATTAGATGATCAAGGGTTCCCACAATAGCAGGACCTTTCTCAATTTTCTCCAAGTTGTCAAGAAGTATCTCTGGATCAATTACCGCAGTACAAACAACATTGTTGTGTTGGAAAATGTTAAGCTCAACAAAGTGGATCTAGTTGTGTCTGAGTTTCCAAACATTGACAAGAATAGTCATTCCTCCAACCACCGCCTTGCTGATTGTCCAATGAGACTCCTCTTCCTCCCGCCATATTCCCCATTCCTGAATCCAATCAAGGAGGTGTTTGGTTGGATCAAGAATAAGGTGAAACAAGGCCTTCATCAGGACACTGAGAATCTCTTCAACATCCTTGAGGTCAGTCAATTTGCAATGCCACCCAATGTGGTGGCAGCTTTTTACAAGCACCCAGAATCCTTCCTCCCCAAAGCCCTGGCCTCTGAGCCAATCAGATAAATGGGCGCTCCAGGCTTTATTTGTTTTATTCTTATTCATTTTATTTTTATTAGGTCTCAAAAATTATTATTTATATATAATGATGTGACATTTGATTGTATTATAGACATATAAGAATACATAGGAAAGTAATTAAAATTTATTATGCTAGGTAAGAGGACATATATTTTTATTATAATGCACTGAATATCATATTGACTGTTGTGCTAACAAATAAATAAATTAAAAAAGATAGAAATAGATTGGTTTTATTTAAATAATTGTTAATTCTTGATAAGACTTTGGCTTTTTTAAGCCACAAATTGGACCTTGCATGTCATCATCTGATTTTTGTTATTTCAGTGCCACTATAGCTACATGACATGGAAACCAATGATTTTTGTGTATTGCTTACTAATTTGTACTTAAGACGCAGTCCAAGCATATAAAATATATTTATCAAATCATATTACAAGGGAAAGGTAAGTTGAGTTCTAAACAATCACTTGTTTAGCACATAAGTGGAGCAGGCCGCATGATGCAGATAAATTCAATTCTTGTTGTTTAATTACATAATAAAAGAACCTGTACTCAAAGAGCCTTTAAATAAAAGCATTTTTAATCATTTTGTATCATTTGACGTGTTTGTGACTATAACTAATGTCCTATAATATGATTAGATATATTACTAGTATAATTTAAATATTATAATTTTAATATTTAAATTTTAATTTTAAATTATAATTATAATCTTAAAATTTATCTGATAAATTTTAAATATTCAAAATTTAAAAAATAAAATAAATTTTAAGTTGCAAGGGAAAATGATTTATTAGGGGGATGCAAATTGCTAAGGGGATGTGATTATTCTGGGGAATTATACCCTGAAATTAAAATTTTGGCTAGAGCATCTAATTAGATCCACGTACCCTTCTATACTAGTGGACATCCCTGTATGTGATTGCTAGAGGGGCGGCGCCCTGTACCCCAGTGGTTGTTAAACATTTGATAAAAGGAAGGGAGGTGAGCAAATTGATTAATAGTTTTTTTCATGTGGTACATAGTACCCATACAACATTGCCAATGCAAAGGAGTTGTACAGGACATGTTTGACTGTCCTATACCCCCATGGTGTCTTTTGGCATTTGAGTGCTACACAGCATATATCAATTTGAATAGGTACATCCTCCAACTTTTTGACATTGGTTTTTAATGTGCAGTGAAGGAGGATTCCCATGTATACTGCAATGTCTATTCTTTGTGAGGTGTATTTTTTGGAGAACATGCATAATTTTTTGAATACTTGAACTAATCTATTTATATAGGAAGTTTGATTGAATTTGAAGAGGGTTCTGGGGGGCGCCTAACTTGTATCAGCCCACCATTCCTTGGCAAACAAAATTAATAAAGGTTTAAATGTGTTCACAAGGACTGTGTCCCCAACTTTGTTTGACAATGCCTTGAATACTTCATTAAAAATTTCAGTTTTTAGATATTCAGTTCCTAATTGAAAGTTGGTTTTTATTAAGTTTTTTTTCATATTTGTTGATATTTGTGAAGGGGAACCTTTGAATGCTTTCATAGATATATTCATCAAAGTTTAGCTTGACATCCCGCAAATTTCATTCATCTCTCTGAAGTTGATATTTGATCCTATTTTGTATGCTTCCCTTAACCACAGCAAGCACCCTGCGGGTGGTGAATATTCCCTAAATTTAGCTTCAATATTTTAAAAACATATTCATATTCTGCTGAACTATTTTATTTATTTGATTTTTATTTATTTGTTTTATAGGGGCCACCAGAGACTGGTAGCCCCCATTAAACCAATTGGCATAAAAGCTGCCACTTCCACAATCTTGTCCCCATTCCTGGTGATGACTAAAATAAATATAAATAAAACATAAAACATCAAAAGACTTACTAATTGTTTCCCCTGTGGCCCCCTCAGCCACAGGCGCCACTTTGGCAAACTTCATGAGCATTGGATGCTCTTCATTGATTTTTCTAGGCTTAATTTTTCTTATTTTTCTTGCAACTTGTGTTTCTTCTTGGTTTTCATTTGATAAATTTTCTATATTTCTTGAAGCGCTCCAGCTTCTTGACTGAGTTTTGTTTTCATCTGTTTCCATTTGATTATTTCCCTCTTTGTTGGTGTTTATTTCCTGTGGGATTTCAATTCCTTCAATCAGTTTGATCTTCTTATTGTTTTCTTTGGCCCCCTGCCAGAACTCCCACAAATTGTAGGCTGTGTCATTGAACTTTAGACTTGATAGGATTGTTCCCTGGAGATTGAGAAACACTTCTTTGTTCTTTTTGTCTATAATTTTTCCTAGTTTGTTCAGAGCATCTGCTTTTGACTGGATTAGTGGCTGGCCCTTGTTAACCAGCTTTCCTGTTACTATTTCCCTGATATTTTTTTCTATTTCAACAACCATTTGCAAGTGTGCTTCTAATTTATTTATTCTGTTATAGATATTTGACATTTTGTTTGAATTAAATCAAAAAACTGGTTTTTATAGTACTACCTGTAACACGTGAATATTTTTCATCATCATTAATAAATTAAAGACCATGAATGTAAATATTGCATTAGAATATTGCAATTAGATGGCAAATCTTGATATTTTGATATTATCTGCATAACCAATCCATTTTGTTTAATGAAATCCATTGTAAACTTGGCCTTTTCCATTATAATTTAATATTAGCAGAATGTGTTTTTATTAGAGAGCCATTAACGCTTAGTATAATATTAATAATTAGTGTATTTTACAGACTGTATATTTACCTATTGGTAATAATTATGTAAACTTCTTAGTCAGATTTTGCGAGGTAATAATAATGTAATGTGTTAATAAATTACTGTTTATTACCTCACAAAATCTGACTAAGAAGTTTACAGAATTATTACCAATAGGTAAATATACATGCTGTAAAATGCAATATGTATCAATATTTGTACTGAGTGTTAATGGATCTCTAATATAAACACAGTCTATTTCATTAAATTATAATGTAAAAGGCCAAGTTTACAATGGGTTTATTAAAAAAAAATGAATTGGTTATGCAAATAATATAAAAATATAAAGAGTTGACGTCTAATTGCAATATTTTTATGCAATATTTACTTTATGGTCTTTAATTTATTAACAATGATGAAAAATATGTATGTTAATAATTATATGTTACCACATCAAATGTACAACATTCTTTACATTTGGGGAATTCTAACAATGTAAAAATATATATTATTAATTATGAATTGAAAGAACAAAATCAATTTTAATAAGTTGACAAAAAGAAAAGTTTTATTTTTACTCATCAAAGGACAAGTAGGGGAGGGAATGGGTGGAAAGAACATTGCCTTCATCTTCCCCTTGAAAGGGACAGTATCAGAGATAGTGGGAAGGGAATAAGTGGTGGCTTGATGGGGGGTTGGGGAGGCAGGGTTTGTTGACTGGGAAGGGGTAGCAAGAGCTGATTGCTTCAATTGCTCAAATTTGTCTTCTGTCACAAATGCAGGATTGGTAAAACGGATGGATTGGCTTGGGGAAGGCAGGAGTCCTTTCTGGACTTATCACTATCACTTGCATAGAAAATGACAAGATCTGATAGGTCCTGGACAAACACAGAAGGGAAAAGCTCATAACTCTTATTAATTTGGGTGCATAGTTCATTGTATGTGGCAGGCTTTAAGCGCCTGAGGGCAGAACCAAAATTGTAGAGACATACATCTACAAGATGCATGTTGGTGTGGTTGATGGGGTAGGACCAACAGGTATGCCCCACAGCCCTGATTTCTTGGGTTGCCCTTTCCTGATGCTCCATCTTCTCACTCAGTACAACTGTGTACGTGGCATTTTGGGAAGCTCACTCCTCCAGCATGTCCTTGAGCTCCGTCTGGTAGGCATACCCATCTGCGGTGTTTGACAACGCGGAGTAATGATTGACCCCCAATGGGGAAACTGCCAACAAAGCCCCAAAAAATTGATACAGGATTTGTCTGCTCTTGTATACGTCAGACTAAATACTCTTTTCTCCATAGTCTTAAATACTTGCAGATATCTTGGCATATGACAGGAATATTACGTCATTACGGGGCCTCATTGCCCTTCCTTTGATAAAATTGATGATGGTCAAATTGTATGGGTTGGTATCCACCAAACTGGGGCCACTGAGAACCTGATTGGATAAGAGTCTGGTGGCAACCACAACTCTGTGCATTCACAAATTCACTGTTCTCTTATTGGTAAAAATGCTGTGGAGTCCCAGTTAGAGACAGAACTGGACCAGGGGCATCTGTGGATCATGCTCCATAATAGCCATCATGAGTTGGTGGGCTTTTTCATCTTCAGTCAAAGAACAGCACCAGTTGGGGTCATCTTGGTAGAGGGGCCAAAGTTGGCATGGGCTCGCAGGGCTGCAGCCACAGTGGACTTTGCAAAATCCATTGTGGCCGCAATTTCCCAAAGGGACATAAGCTTCCCTTGCTTTTCAACTATTTTGAGAACAATCTCCGGAGTGATTAGTTTTTTTCTGCTTCTTGCAGGCTGATTGGCTGGGGGAGGGATATGTCCATCATGGGAACCAGACGTTGCCATCTGATTGGCTGTTTTGGGATTTGTGGTTCTCTGGGTGCCCCCATGGCTAAAATGGCTGGTTCCAGATGCCATTGCTTATAAGGGATTTGGGTTAGCAGCTGCCTGTGTGTGATGGGCAAACAGGGTCATGCTGGAAGTTGCAGGAGAAAGAACACACTCCTGGGTGGGGCTTGCAGAGGGGCCTGCAGGTTAGGAGCGGCTATAGACAGAGGCTTCACTGTTAAGAGACCCAGCGTAGCCCTGCACAATTTCTTCAAGGCCAGAGAATAGCTTGTTGACTTGGTTGCTATTGAAAGAAGACATAATAATAATTTTATTGTAATTTTAAACTCAAGAAGAGGAATGTATATTTTAGTCAATTTTATTGTTATATATGTTAATTTTGTGAATAGTAGGATCTAAATTTTAGCCGTCCTAAACTGGAATAGGGTGATTTTTGAGAATGCATGTGATTCCTAAAAGAATAAGCACAAATTCCCTCTAGATCCTTTGACTTCCTGTTTGAGACACCCATAAATTATATTTATTTCAAATTAACCTCATTTTTGATTTGAAATTTGGTTCTTGGATTTGACAATCCCATAATTTCAGATTTGTTAATTTTTACATGATGTCTATGATTTGTTTGCAATACAGGAAATCTCAAATTGTACATTAGAATCCCACATTTCTGATCCATGTATCCTGCATTTGTTTGTTGTGTTTTCTCTTTTGTGAGTTGAGTTATCTGCTCAAGAGATTAAAAATTTGCCAATTTAAATAAATCAAAAGAAGTCCAATTAAATGTTTGGTTTTATTAAATAGTTTAATTTTTACTCAGCTGAGTTGCCTGCAAAAGTGATTCAAAATTTGGACCAAGGATTTGAAAATCCTGCATTTTATGTTTATGTTCTGAATTTACAGTATTGAGATCAAAGAAATTATCTCAAAAATAAGCCTGTATAGTAGTTGACACTAAAAAAGGAAACACACTGAAGAAATACCTAAATAAAGCATTATAGTATGGCATATTTGACCCTCCAAGCCGCAATTTGGGGTTGCAGTCTTCTTTGTGGCCAAGAAGTACAATGACTTATGACCTGTAACCGATTACAACGCTATTAAAAAGGTTATAATTAAGAACAGGTACCCCTGCCTCTGTTTGATGACCTCCTTTATGCCTTAGGGGGACAAAGCTCTTTACAAAGATTGACCTAGCTTCAGGATACCATCAGATCTGATTTAAAATCTGAGGATATTCCTAAACAGCATTTAGAATCAAATATGGCTCTGTTTAATGTGTTATATTAAAATTTGGCATGAAAAATTCCCCAGTAACTTTATGATCTTTATGGAAAAAATTCTTTAGAGAGTGCATAGGAAAGAGATCCATAATGTACCTATATATAATCATCTATAGCTCTATAAAGTAACAACATTATAAAGATGTCTGTGCAGCACTCACAACCCTAAAGGACAAAAAGATCATTGGCAAACCATCCAAATGTGAGTTCTTCTCCAACAAAACTTCATTGCTATATCACAAAATATGCAAGGATGGGGTAAAGCCTGATCCAGGGAAATTAAGAGCCATACCTGACATGGCATCCCCAAGAAATATACGTGAATTTTGCACCTTTTGGATATGGTTGGTTATGCCAGAAGATACATCTCATACTGGGAAGAGATAAACCCCCTCCTTTCTGGGATTGAAGGCAGAACAGAACATTATTTGGTCCCCTCTAAGAGACCAATGCTTCCAAAAACTCAAAGAATGTATGATAACAGCGCCCATCCTACAGTGCCCCAACCAAGACAGAGTCTACAAGCTAGAAATAGGCACCTATGACACTGCTATTGAAGCTTTAGTCCAAATAAAGATAAAATACAGTGGGTCCCTCCCTGTCACACAAAAATCTTGAAGACTCTTGGATGAAAAATGCAGATATCCCACCCATGATAAAGAGTTAGTAGCAATCATCCATTTTCTAATGAGATGGTGTTGCTACCTGGAAGGAGCACAACTAATCAATGTGTTAACCACCCAAAAATTTCTGGCCATTCAAAGCACAGCAGCACCTCTCAAGAAGGCAAGCTGAATAGATAATCCCTGTACAAAGGTACCCAACGGGCAGTAGGACATGTCATTTTGAAAACAGCATCTCAAAATACGCCATCTCAAATTTCTGCTATCTCAATTTACTAGTAAAAACGCCATTTTGATTTACAGCATTTTGACTAAGAAAAAACAGTTTTAAAATTTTAGATTTTTTGAACTCCAAAAAATTCCCAAAAATAAAAATTCAAAAAACATTTCTAGGCTTAAAAAAAGCCTCAGAATTTTAAATCTGCAATAAAAAATGGGGTCTATTAGTAGCAACATAGTTGTGTAAAGCCCAAAAGTTAAAATATACCCAAAACAAACATTTTTATGTATTTTAAATATAAACTATTCTTTAAAATAAGCATACAATTGTACCAAATACTAAATAAAACTAAAATAATGATAAAAGTAAAGGAAAGAAGAGAGAAGATAAAGAAGACTTTTATTGAGGAAGGATCATACATTAGTTGAAAGAGCAACTGAGATAGCTTGGAGATGCTCAAGCTTGCTATCCTTGGGATAGTAGGCAAGGACCACCTTGCTAATCTCTGTATACTTTTTCACCGCTTTTTTTTGCTTGGGGGGATCATCCTTGGTCTTCATGCCTGTTTTAAAGAGGCGGGCAGAGATGGCTTGTTGAGTCTTAAGATGCACCATGATTTTGTTGAACTTGGGCTTCTGAACCTGGACCCTTGTGGCAAATTGACTATACCACCCTTCAAGAGAAGAGGTGGTCTTGATTAGGCCATTCTTTACCTGCTTAAAGCAGTTCCATGTGATTGAGTCACTGCCTTTTCTGATGTGGCGTGCTCCTTGAAACACTCCAACCCATTGAGTTTCAAAATACTCTATGAATGGAGCAAAAGCTGCCTGGTTGGCAATAATGTAGGAATGGCAGAGGAGGGCGTTATAGAAAGCATTTGTCTCCTTCTTCTGCACAAGGGCAAGGGCAGCAAAGCAGTTAAACACGTCCTTTGCTTCCTTTGTGCCTTCAGTGTATACCAGCTCATGAAGTGCAGAGCACTTTTGAAGGCAGCAGCAGAGTGCCTGCCAAAAGTGAAAGTAGCATCACTGAGGGGAGCTCTTTAAGACTCTAATAAAAGCATTGGCCTGAGCCTGCTCAAAATCTACTACCAGGTATTCATGGTATGGAAGGCTTTCAGGCTTTATCTTGATTGGGGTGGCTTCCTCTGACTGGGCCTTTTTCTTGCGCCCTCTAGTCTCCTTTGGCTCCTCTTCAATAGTTAGGAGGATCTCATCCAACTTGGCCTTTAATATTGTTAGAGCCTGGACATAAGTTTTCTGCTTCTTATTTGGGAGGAAAAAGAAGACCAGGGGAAGAACAAGATTGCCAACCTGCCCATGGATATTCCAAAGCTGGCTAAAGAGCTTTGGGAAGGTTGAGAATGTTCCATCTGCAAGCCAGGTCTTGCATTTTAAAAGGTTGCAAAGATCCTGGGAGGTAGCAAAGCAGATGATCCGCTCTGGGGCATGTTGCCCATCATCATGAAGGAGAAATCTCTCCTCATGCTGTGAAAGCTTTTGCTCTTCAGTTAAAATCAACTGGTCAATTGATGTAGCACTGACACCTTCAGTGCTCAGAGCATATCTCTGGTCATTGAGATATTTCTGAAGTTTTGAGGCGCCACCAACAGTTGCCAGTTGGGTATCATTTAGATTAATGAGCACATTGTTTACGACCTCAGTTACAGTTTGGTCTTTGGTGGTTGGTATGACCTGGAAAAGAAACCAGTGGATCAGTTGATACAGAGGATTGAAAGGCTTGGCACAGTCATGCCCAATAGTCAGGGCTTTAAAACAAGTGAACCCATAGGTGGTAAGTCTAGCTGGACAGCCAACGTTATCACATTTGAAGTGATGCTGACAGATGGGCTTCTTCTTGTTGCAGCTGAAGCTTTAGCCCTTGTGGACAAAGCCAGCACCCCCTTTCTTTGTCATAATTAGATAGCTGACAGGGTATGTGGCAGGCAC
>QTSX02002266.1:0-233290 GCA_014839935.2 Entomophthora muscae
CCGCAGCATTTTACAAATCACTTAGGCAGCGCAGCGGCGCTTTTAACCTAATGAATTTGCAAACATGGTGCTTTCAACCCAAAATCTGGGGTTCTCCTATGGTTAACCTTAACCAAGCCTCTTGACACAGTCAAGGCCATTTAACCAATATAATTAAATCCTCTTTAATTATATTCCTGTGTATTTATTAATTAATCTTCCCAATTAATTAAAAGTTTTTGAGACATACTGTCTTGCAGATTGATGTGGCCAATCTTGCCTTCCTTTATTGAACCTAGATATCCGGCTTTCAGGAATCTTAACCTTAAGACTTCCAATCCAACCTATCTACATGCAATAATAAGAAAAACAGAGATAACTTTATTTCAGAGCATTTATTTGGCCAAATACTCAATAGTGACTGTTGTACAGTCACAATGTGAGAGAAATTGCGGGATAGTATGAAGCTGTCTCTAAATGGTGGGGAATTAGCACCCAAATCCACATTGAATTAATGATTAGCCACCAATGTGGCTTCAGATATTGTTTTGTGAGATTTTAAAAATGAGATACTAGGATCAATTAAAATAATTAATCCTAACCAGAATAGCCAAAGATAAATAGCCTGTGAAAGCATCAGAGTATCTTAAGAATAAAATTAAGGACATTGAGATACAACAAGAGTTTCAGCTTTGATGGTAGGAGGAACAACTCCAAGATTGGCGGGCATTGAATTAAAATTTAGCAGAGGCAATAACAAAGTACTGACAGAAAGCCCCCATCTTCCAGTGTTGATCCGGCTTAGAATCAGATTGTAGGGAATGTAGCACAATAATTCAACTACAGGATCCATTTTAAAAATGAAAATTAGACCAAGGAATATATGATTTTTATTGAGTAAATTTTTGGGAGGACTCAACTCTTAGAGTTGAAATAGTGAAACTTATTCAATATACATCAAAAATCAACTAAGCAATACCACCTAGATCCTGGGCTCCTCTTCCTTCCACATTGTCAAGTGAGTATCTGGTCCAGATTACAAAGAACCCTTGGTTGACCAATTTCTGACAACCATGTTGATCAATAAGTTCATATATGGTGACCCTTAAGTTATGTTGATTTATCAACGTCAACTTACAGGGGAGAATGGGATTTGACTGGCAAACTAGAGAAGCTGTAACCCATTTGCAATCAACTGTTTGATTCAAATCTATTAAATCAGTCAACTTTGTTAAAGGTTTTCTGGCTTTCTGAGCTTTCCTACTTGGCCAAATAATATCTGGCATTATGGATTTATTGTGACATAAACGGTAGCCTATCAGAACTCTTGAGAAAATAATGGATGGCAAAGCCAGTGACACATGGTTAATATATAGAAGTATGAGTTATTAGTATCTTGGTTAAACATCAACAAAGGAACATGCTACTCACTATTTTAGCTAACATATGGGTACAAACCAGAGATATTCACCTGCAATAACCAACCATATGTGAAGAATCCCTTGGTGAAACCCCCCACAGTGGAACAGGCCCCAGAGCTATAACAGATATGCCTCAAAGCCAAACTGGCAGAGATAAAGAGACTCAAAACTCAAAAGGTAACCTTAACAGAGGACCCTCTCCCCATCAACTCCCCTGTCTGGGTCCTTTTCTGGAAACAGAAAAAAGCTGGGTTCAGTACACAGAAAACTGGGAAGGGTTGTCAAATACAGAAAAGACAGAAACACCTACCTATTCAAGTTCCAAGGTGCCAAAGACCCTATCATCAAAAAGTATCACAGATCCCGCCTTTGCCTCAGCAAAGGGGAACACTTGAATTGGATAGTACCCACTAGCAAACAACTACAGGAACATCAGGCAGCAGCTGTCAAGACAAAGCCCCCTCCTGATGTACCAGAGTAACCCCTTAAGGGAGGGGTGTGTTGAGGAGCTGGATGTACTGATATTCTGGCTGTTGCCAACACACTTAACATCCAGTCATTGCCTGGTTTGGCGCCAATCCAATATTCAGTTCAACATTCTGGAAATTGAAACAAACCAATATCACATGACTTGTCCAGGTATCTAGCAACTTGAATCCAACCCGCAGATGACCTCCCTTATCTTTGATCCAACTTAGTTCCCCACCAAAGTGTAAGCTATATAAGTCTAAATTATTATCCAATAAAATATACTTCTCTTCTTCTTAAATCTATATTTAAAGCTTACTCATAAGTTGATCTTTATCAGTAGTGTACTTTAATTATCTGAAAAGCAGAAGAAGAATTTTTCCTTTTGGTAAAAGAAAAGAGGTGCTGAGGTAAATAAAACCAACACAAATGTGGATAAGAATATCTTTATTAGAAATAGGATCAGGGCTTTTATAGCTATTAATAGAGATGATTGCTCATTAGGAAAACAGAGGAGGTACAGGTGCCTACCAGAATACCAGGACCAGAGTAAATCATGTGAAGCAATCCATAATGTGTGGAAAATGCAAAGCCACAATCAAGGAAATGTAGCTGTTATTGAGATTAAACAAATTCTGTCACATCTTTGAATTTATCACAATTCAAAATGATATTTAAATAGTGTGAATATTTTAATTCACAAGAGACCTTAATAACTAAATTGTGTTTATAATAATCCAGATATCAGTCTTCATGAATAAATAAGGGATCTAATTCAAGACTCCATTGATATAGAATCACAATAGAACTCTATAGCTGGGGCTAAAAAGAGGCACTAAAGTATAGAGAAAGACAATATGGTACAGCAATTTGAAATTGATTTCATTGGGTAATAGAAATAGAATTTATGGTGTTCAATGTAGCAAAAAACACTAGGTAAATAGTTTGGGCATTTTTCATACAAATAGATGAGGCAAAAACTAATGAGGATATTAAAGGCAAGGAGAATTGAAAAATGTCCTTTTTAAGGGAAAGGTAATCTACCAAAGAGCAAAGGAGAAAGATTAATTACCACCTTCAAGATTTGAACCAGATGCAGGCAAATAAAAATATTTCTAAATGGGACATTCACAAATTCTCTCTTGATTTTCATGGTAGCCTTCTTCAGTTAAAATCAAAATACATAAAGCTTTAAATCATTGAGGGAAAGCAACTATTGTAAAGCAGCATTATTTATTATAATGTATTATTTTTATGCCTTTTGAGATATACTTGGCTGAGTATCACTACTCTAAGAAATATGATCCAGGTTATATCATGAGTCTATGAAGTCACTGTATCATTTGGTCTGTATTCTTTATTGATAAGATCTATAGGTTTTAAACCCTTAATAGCAATCCAAAGACATTAAGAAACCATTATATTGCTTTCAAGAGCATATAATGCTGGTGGCTTGAAGTATTCTAGACTTCCTTAATCAAGATCCTGAAGAAACTTTATATTCTAAATATCACTTTTCAATGATTAAAACTGGGAACCAGCTGATCATCTTCCTTGAGATACAATTATCTTTACTTTTTTGTGTTCTGAGGTGCAGCACCGACACAAAACAGGAAATCCTAACCTTAGGATTGGATTTGTACTAAGCCTCAGGTTAGTTGGCAGGAAAGATGAAGCAATTACCTTGTGGCCCTGAATAGTAAATCTCTGCTAGTTGTGGCTATAGAGAAGCGCCAAAGTACTAAAAGACACAAAGACAAAAATATGAATAGAACTTACTTTTTATTGGAGATAGTGAAATAGAATATATATTGTTTGCTGTTACCACAAAACAATATAGGGACAGTGGGATCACTTGCTACAGGTATGAGTGGGGAGAGTCAGTTGCGCAGAGAGAGGAAGATAAAAAGCTGTATTTCTATCTTTGGGAATCAACTCATTTGAGAGGCAAAGGCAAAAGCAAGAGATTTGTCCTTGAAAGAACCCACCAAAGGCAAAATCAAAAGAGCGTGAATATGGGCATTCACAACATAATTGACACTGCTGAGCCAATTTCAGCCTAATGATTAGCTTCCCACCAATCATATTTGGGGATATAACATTTAAATCTAACATCTGGAATTAATTTAATGACCCATACATACCAAGTCTCTTAATATTAATTTCTCAAATCACATAATTGGTCTATCAGTCAGTATGACCTGATTAATTACTGGAAACTCAGCATTCTATAAGATTAATTTCCCTGGTCCATCACCGGATTTATTCATTTTCTATACTAAGGAAGCATCTATATTAGGAAGATTTAGTGAATGAGAATTACCATTTAAGAAGTTTTTCCAATAACTAATCACAGGACAATATCCCAACCAATGGAACTATAAATTCCATTATTTTATCCAAGCAGAAACTCTGGGCAACAGTAGTACAGTAACACTCTTGGTGATGTGTAAGGCAAGTACATTTTACACATGGCAGAGACTTTATGGGCAATGCACTGAAGCTTTGCCCATATAATTTCATTCACAGGACAACCCTTTGTGTGGTGCAGCAACTAAGAGTGGTGGCTCCAATTCCCAATGTCTTTATCCACCAGGAGTCTGGTACCCTGGGAAACTGTGGTAAAATTGACTCACTGGTACTTGACACTATAGTAAAGTGAGAATTCAGCCTTTTCCCTGATTGACAACTGGAAATTGACACTTTTATTAACAGATCTTGATGTTCTGAGAACTTTTAATATAAAAAATTAAGTTTTACAGCTATGGTATACTAAAGTGACCCCAGAGAGCTCAAAATGCAATATAAACAGTACCTTAATCAATGATAATAAGGAGAAAAAATTTATTTCTCATTTTACTATGTAATTTACACTCTTTATTATAAAAATATTTTTGATTACCTAAAAATTGAAATTCCAGTGAAAAAAATAAACGCAAAAACAACAATAAAAGTTATTCAAAATATAAAGAAATATTAATACTTATTTGATATAGTTTATATAAGTGCATGTGAATATCTTATGTTTTTTTATAAATTAACAAAAATTAAGACATTTCATTCACTTTCAACTATAAAAATTCATCTCAAAATCACCATATATACATAAAATAATTGGTAATAACTAAACTAAATAAAATTGTAAATAAGTTAAAACTAAAACTAAATGATCAAAACTAAAAAGTAAAACTAAAGCTAAAAAAATTAAAAGTTAAAACCATAGAAGCAAGCAAGTTTACTATTTGCCCTTCTTCCCCTTTTTCATTTTATCCCCTTCCAGGAGGTCAATGGCAATAAGCTCAAGCTGCTTCTTAAGCTCAGAGGCCTTGTATTTGTGTTTAGATGCACCCTGGATGGCCTTGGTGAAGAGGCTGGAGTGGGTGGTAGGCTTGGTGGGGGACGTGGTTGGCCAAGTCACACAGCTTAGAGATGGTTTTCTCCTGCTTGTGCTGCAGAAGGGAGAAGAACTTGTTAAACTTTGGTTGAAGCCCAAGGTTGGCCTTGAGATGCTTGTGATAAGCCTCTAGCACCAAAGTGGTCTTGAGCTCACCATTCACCGCCTCCTGGTACACATTCCAACTGGCCTTGGCTCTGGCCTTGCCTTGCCTCTGCATGACAACCTTCCCAATCCACTGGGGCTCAAAGTACTCTAGGGAAGGCTTGAACTCTGGATGTTTTGCTATGTAAGGATTCTTTGAGAGAACCTCAAAGCCCTGCGCAGTGTTCTCTGGCTTTAAAAAAGCCAAGGCACTGAATTGTGCCAGCAAAAATTTGCAGGTGTCCAAAGTGACTTCCAGCTTAACCTAATAAGCTCAGCTTGGGCCTGCACATTGCAAGCAACTGATTGGCGGAAGTGGAAGTGGCACCCCTGCACTTCCCTGCTAAACAGCTGCTCAAAGCATTGAACTGAGCAGGCTCAAAATCCATTATGCACATGTGAGGCCCTAGAGCTCTGAGCCTTACCTTTCCCTCCAAGTCCAGGGTGGCCTGGTCCTTGTCAGCGGCAGGAGGGTTAGCGTGGGTGTGGGGGGTCTTCTTGGTTTTGTTGTTGTTGTCAGGGGGAAGGAGGGAAAGTGCCTTTAGAAGGATAGAGAAAGCATGCGTATATATGGCCTCAGCAGCCCCAGGGAGAAGGAAGAAGACAAGTGGAACTACCTGGATATCAATCTGGATGTTAATCATCCAGAGATGTTTGAACACCTTAGGTCAAGTGGCAAAGTTATCATCAACTAGCCAGGTTGAAGCCCTTTTCAACTCCAGAAGGCTCTGCTGAGTTGCGTAGCAGATTATACAGTCTTTGGTGCTGGGCCCATTATCATGAAGAAGGAAGCACTTCCCACTTGTAAGCTGCTTGAGCTCATGGGTGAGCGTAAGCTCTGATAAGACATCTGAGGCCTTGGGGGAGGGGGATTGGCGGCAATCTGCTTATTGATGATAAATTTGACCAACTTCTCCTGTGTTGGTACCAAATTAAGATTGTTGGGTTTTAGATGCTGCAGGGCCTTTATGGTCAGGTCAGCATCCTGGAGGTGAGAGGAGGTGGGGATTACTTGAAAAAGGTACCACTTCAGCATCCAAGTGATTAGATGATTGGGGGGCTCACAAGTGTGCCCCTCCTTCTTGGCAGTTACCCGCCCCCAGCCCTTGGTGTTCAGCCGGGCCCCACAAGTCTTCACAAACAAAGTGCTTGTTTTTACTTTGCCGCTTTTGGTTGTTGCAATTGAATATGTAGTTGTCAGCAATGCAAACAGGGCCGCCCTTTACAGACATGATAGGGAAGTAGAAGAGAAGCGCTTGGGAACTTTGAGCTCCCTATCTACATTACAGATGTTGTGTATGACCAGTGGATCCCAAGCCATGTGAACAGAAGCTTTGAGCTTCTTGAAGTACTCCTCAGGCTTATCTTAGGGATCAGATTAGGGAGGGGGTAAGAGCCATCAGGAGGGGGAGGGGAAGGGTTCTTTGAGGCCTGCTTGGATGCAACCTTTTTCTTACCAGAAGAAGAGGTGGGCTCCTTGGCAGCCTTTGAGTTCTTGGTACAGCGCTCCTTGATGGGCTCAGAAATGGCCTCTGAGTGGTAAAATGAGTGATCAGTGAGAGAGTCATCACTTTTATTTGAGGACTTGGGGGGGAAGTTGAAGAAGAGGGTGGAGGGGGGAGGAGTGGGAGGAGATGGAGTAGGTGAAAATGGGGTGGGGGGAGATGGAGTTGGAGACTTTGCCTTTTCAGGCTTCTTGGCACACTTGGGGGTGGAGGCAGTTTCTTTTGAGCCCTTTGAGGCCTGGCATTTAGTAGGCTTGTTGTATTTAGATGATCTTTGCTGTGAATACTGCTATTTATCATGTATCAATTTTGCCTTCAGTGGGCTATTTCAAAGATAAATCTCTCACTTTTGCTTTTGCCTCTCAAAATGAGTTGATGGCTGAATCAGGAAATACACTTGTACCATTTCTTGATCCTGCGCAACTCACTTGCCCCACTCATGCTGGTGGCAAGTGATCCTACTGTCCTGGTAGTGTTTTGTGGTATTCCTAACCACTATATATTCCATTTCACATTCTCCAATAAAAATTAAGTTCTATTCACATTTTTGTTGTTGTGTCTTCAGTACTTCTGCGCCTCTCTCTAGCCACAACTAGTAGAGATTATTCATCCAGGGCTGCAAGGTAAACACATAGCCTTCCCTTTCATCTAACTGAGACTTAGTACAAATCCAATTCTAAGGTTAGGATTTCATGTTGTGTGTCTGTGCTGCGCCTCAGAACATGACAATCTTGGCTAAAAAAAGTTTAGTTTTGTAAATATTCCAGTATGAAAGATATGAAACACAAAGAGGTAAAGAAAAGCAAAAGTTAAATGAAAATATGCAAATAAAATTTTATTTATCAAGAAAAAACATAACAAAGTAAATAGAAGTAAAATAGAAACTCAAAGTATAGATATAAAGGTTAAAACATAGAAAATGAGTGAATTTATGATGAAGCATCAAAGATGTTAGGTTCAGCATAACATTTTAGTGCTAAATCAATGTAAAAGTATAATTAAAAAACAAAAAAGTATAAAAATTATATGGAGAGTAGCAGGAGAGTAGTAGATTATAATTACAAAAATTATTATGTTTAATTTTTTATTGGGTTTTAAAAAATCAAAACATAGTAAAGTGTCAAGTTCAGCACTGTTGATCAGCCAGAAAAAGCTGAATTCTCAGTCAAGTATACCAGAGTTGAGCAGAAACATCAAATTTACTATGTTTTTTATATATAAAACTTGCTTAGATTTAAAATGGGTTCAAAAATTAACCCAAAAGCAGGGCAGTTTCATATGCTCATAAATAAAAAATACAACATAAGTTAAAAAGTAAATGTGTAGGAAGGTGTTTATTAGTGATAATATTATGCTGTGAGGAACTGGGAGCCAATATTTTACCATAGTGTTGGTTAAAACGTTAAGAAGCTCTCTGTAATAATCCCAAAGTTAAAGTGTCACATGGATGGGTGTTGAGTGATGCTCATAGTACGTCACTTATTAACTTAGCTTTAATTCAGAGCCTTTGATTAGTTAAATCCAAAACCAATTATGTGGCAAGTGGATAGAGTTGAACAGAGGGGGAGTCAAGTTTTTGGTTTTTTATAAATTACATATCAAATCTCTTAATAAAATGGGCTTAATTTATGTGGCACCACTTAATCCACAAACCCAGAAATGACATAATTTAGAACAAGTGGGGTATTTGATTAATGTCTGTCAGGAATTTATACTGACTTTGTTCTACCCTGTCAATTTTACTGGCCTACCAAGCCATTAATTGGAGAAGCTTCTGATATATTACCAGCAGGCTTAATTGATCTGAGAAGCCTTAGTATTATAGATTTGGATCACCCAGTACAAGAACAACCAGAGATAAAGTGGCCTTATAATTATGACTGGTTCTCAATTGGCTAGAGTTATTATGTAATACTCTGACAAACCGCCTGGTTAAAGAACATGAATTTCTCTGAGGATCCAAAAGGGTTGTGATCAATTTTCACTGGCAACCTGCTGGTGCTACTGCAAATTCCTGCTAGGGAAGGCACTTAGGAATGGCATACTATGCGCTAAAATTAGAGCCATATAATAGCGCCACCACCGCCTGCATGGTCACATATGACTATATTATAACCAGTGTCCTGCACAAGATCTAATATATTGAATCACATGCAATTGCATGGATGCCTGACTCTGGGGGTTGATGCTGGTGGTATGGGGATGGAAAGACTACCAAGCAAGAGTTAGATGCGCCAGATGATCTTATCCTGGCAAGAGAGCACTAGCTCTATAAAAGCCCTTCCATTGGACTAATGGGAGGCAGAAAATTTTGAAGATCCTACTGTAGAACGTTTTTGCAGTAGAAGAATAGATCCAAGTTTAAAGACCATAGTCAGTGCTCAAAGAAATTAGCAAGCCGCCAGTGTAGAAAGTTGCTTGCTAGTTGCCTTCCTTACATTGCTAGCTGTCTCCTTGCCAAGAAAATCCCATACGTTACAGGAACACTTGTCTTCATAAAAGCACTTTAATAAACACAATGTCTAAGATTTTATCTATACTTAATAAAGCAAATTTTAATCAAACCGCCAGGTCAGAGAGCAGAACCAAAAGTTCTTACAGTGGTACTCACTTACAAAATGAGTTATCTGCACTGTCGGTTGTTGGAAAGTCTTTTCCCCACCATTTCAGCTTTATTGATAAGTATGAAGGGGCTACATGAAGACTAGAGATGCAGAACAGGATGCATCCCTCTGCTTGGAAATCACCCCTTACTAAGTTCTAGAAGTACCAGTGGACAAAATAAGCCTTGACATCACTGGTACAATGTTTTAACACAAATCACGGAGCTACACAATTGAGGATGTGCAGTCACTTATGAACACCTTGATGCAAGGCTACAAATCCACTGGTGACAAACAACAGGATAGTAATTACACCCTGTTTATCACCGCAAGATCCTCTGAGCACCTGTGGTCCACCTTCAGAAGCTACCAGGAGGCCAGCAGCACTCAGCTTGGCCTACTTCTGAAGAGAGAAGGGATTGACAGAATAACCAATGCTCTTTCATAATTTTTGCACCCTGCCATCAATCATGTATAGCACTTGGTAACCCGCCAAAACCTTGACCTTGAAGAGATGAGTTGTTTTAGAATTGAGATCCAGCACACTCACGCCGCCCTGGTACACCAGTTGAACTCCAGCTTCCACACCGTCCAACAAGCTGTGGGTAGAATTAATGAAGCTGCTTCTTTTGTCATATTTGTGTAGATAAGATAGTTTCCCAGTTTAAAAACCAGGTGATACAAGTGGTGGCTGGAATCCTGACTCACGTGGTCTGACCCCACAATGGGCTTCAGACGTAACCCACCACAGCATTAACCTAGCTGAAAAGGTTTGTTTCTTGGCCCGCCAGTCCAGCTTGGACAAGATAGAAGATTGAAAGGACAAGCTTCACAGTATGGTCTCAGAAAATAGATACTGCCACAAGGAGCTCCAGAACAAGATCATCTACTGGGTAAATAAACTGGTTGAAAAGGTGAACAAAATGAAGGGAAAGCCAGCTTCTTCCAACAGCTCTCCTATTTCTGATCAGAACCAGGACCAGCACACCTGCTGCCTAAACCATGAAGCTTATATCAATAATAAGCACAATTTTTGGGAGACCATGGAGACCCTCTGCACCCTGATCAACCAGCTATATCAGGACTTGGAAGATAATTGCGCGTAGTTTGCTGCCCTTGAACATAAATTGGATGCCTACAACAAATGTCTAATTCTGCTAGCCTCCACTACTTTGCTTATGAAAGGAAACCATAGCAGCCTTTTGGAGCAAGTACAATCTAACAACGCTGCCAGAAAGGACTTTGAGGCCAACATCTCTGCATAACTCAGCAGATTAGAGCAGGCCATGCTATCTGATAACAGCTTGTCTGTATAGGATAAGAAGAGCCCTGTTCTAAACTCCTCTCCTGAGGAACAAAAGCGTTTTCCCCTGAATTATTTGACTTTACCTTCAAAAATGGTACTGAAAATAGCAGAGGAACATGTAGTGGTCCCATAGGAGTGGCTGCCTTGCCACCTCTCATTCCACTGACTGGCATTTGCCCCATCAAACCAGTAGTGGAAACTTGTAAGGAAACAACCATCTCCAATCACAAGTTCAAGCTCTTGAACTTACCAAACTTTGACCAAAAAGGTAACATCAAGACCTTTATTTGACTCTTTGAAATGTCAATGTGTGGAGCCTCCAACCACATGAAGGCAAAGGCTCTGATCAACGCACTTGACCCCCGCCAGTGTGGATGTAATCATGCCTTGACTCCTGACAGAAGAATGGTCTTATGAGGATGCAAAAATAGCTGTAATTGAGGAATTTGGTAACAAAACCAAGTTGCAAGAAAGAAAGGCCAAATTCAGCAACATCACTTTCAAGAAATATGAGAGTGTTCAAGATTTTGCTGACCGCTTCTATCATGAAGTACAGACACTCCTGGTGGCAGGAGTACTTACTGACTTGGATTGTTGCATCACAATGAGTAGAGCTCTCCAG
Organism: Entomophthora muscae; assembly: GCA_014839935.2. Taxonomy (NCBI): domain Eukaryota; kingdom Fungi; phylum Entomophthoromycota; class Entomophthoromycetes; order Entomophthorales; family Entomophthoraceae; genus Entomophthora; species Entomophthora muscae. The sequence continues at coordinate 11,443 of QTSX02002266.1, forward strand.
CCATATATAGAGCTATCCAATGTGATGTTCCCAGTACTAGATCAGGCCAATAAAACCCAAAAAATTACCAGTTATTTAGATCAGCTTGGGGCCCAATTTGACGCTCCCAATAAAGGAATGACCAGCTGTAATGGGTCTGAGAATCAAGGAAGAAACCAGGATTGCAACAGATCAGTCAATCCGCCTGAAGGGGAAAAATAAGCTACTGTCAAGCCTGCAGGAGAGGGTAAGACCTATAATTCCAACATTACCTGCCAAAAGTGCAACAAAAAGGGGCACTGGGCAAGCCAATGTTGTTCTAAAGACAACCCTCCTGGGTCAATTTAGTAGTGGAAACTGAAGAGAAGAGCCAGGGAAAAGCAAAGGTGGGTCAGTAATGGAATATACTGTACCCACTATTCCCTTGAATATTCCAAAAGAACCTGACAGAGATAAGCCCAAGCACCCTGCTAAGATTGTCAAGGAGACCGCCCAGACCACCAAGGAACATGCCAAGCCCACCAAGGACCTCACCCTGAAAAAAGAATCTCCTGAACTCTTTGCTCTTAGTCAAGACTTTGAGGAAGACCCTGTACACCTATTGATTGCCAATGGGCTGTATGCCATCCCTGCACATGGAAGAGGTAGACCCCAGAAGACTACTGCCAATGCAGTTAAGGTAGTCTCCAAACCTTATGCCGTGCAAGTACACAAAGCCTGCTTGAATAAGAACCCAAATGTTTCCAGTGACGTTCCCAACCTCAAAGACGTCTAACTGACAATGCCACTCAAAACTATTGAGAAAAACTTTCCTGAAATAGGACAGATTCTCAAGCAATACTTAGACACCCCGGCTCCTCTTGGAATTCACCTATTAAACTTATATTATGAAACTTACTCCAGGTGTACTTATGCAGACATTTTTGTTAACAAGGTAGTAAGAGTCATAATTGACAGCTGAGCACCAATCAACATAGTTTCAACCTGCCTGATTCAAAAGTTAAGATTGGTTTCTGATATTGTGCACAGCAGAGTTTATGAAACTGTTGGTGTTGCAGATCCTAGATGGATTAGACAAAAAGTTGTCCATCTAGGGATTAAGTGATGGAAAAATTGCGCGGTTGCGCTATTGCATCCTAATTCTACTAGTGATAAAGATGTTTAAAACGCCTCTAAACAGGTGTTTGATTTGCCTTTCAAATGCGCACAAGGCACAGGCTTCACTTCCAGGACTATAAATAGAATGACAAAGTTATTTATATCTACCTCCTTAATGAAGCCACGAGAAAGCAGTTGTTCTCTTGCACAGGACTTTTAGATGTGTCAACCCACTCTCCTCCATTTGGAAAGTTCTTCTGTCTGTGCTTCCCTGCCTCTGGTGATAATTCACCTGCCTCACACTATATAAGTGCAATACTATCTAAATAAATATCAGTTTTGTCTATACACCTTATTATTCTTCTGTCCTTCATAGGCTGCCACTATACCATCAACAGGTATAGTATTAAGAATTAAGGTCACTGACTAACTGTTTGTAGAAACTAGCAACCCCTGCTGCAACTTTTACAACAGTTGGTCTACATACTACAATTTACAAAGGAGCTTACAGTACTATTCTAATGTGATTTGGTTCCATATCTGTTTCTTTGCCTGTTGTAGTTCTGCCCAGTCAAAATTACAATATTTTGATTGGCACCGCCTTCATGCGTAAATATGTAGGGAAAATCAATATGGAAAATGACATCTTCACCATATTGAAGCAGACAATCCCGCTATATTCACCAAAGATGCCGCCAGTGTCAAAGAGAAACTGACAATCAATTTGGCATATAAGGACAGGTTTGTAGCGGTACTATATGAGAAGAAGGGAAGAAAGAGCAAGAAATTGCTAACCCAGATAAAAGAGCATAAAGGAATTCCACTTTGCTCCCTGGTAACCTCCACTCTCAAGTCTGGTACACAGTGTGTTGTACCAACAGGATTGACCCTAGAAACTCCTAAAGGTTTATAGGGAGAAATACATCAGTCCTGGTGAAGATCAAGGTTCAAACCCTGCATAGCGCCTGGTATAATTATACTGGGACACAGAGAAGTGCACATCTTACTTGCCAATCTGCAGGACCAAAACATCCACGTGAAGAAACATCAGATAGTAGGATTTGTGCATTTTCTGCCAATTAATGAATTGGCCGGCTTTGAATGTATTGGGGACCTAGCAGAAATGGAGCTACCTGATCAGGTCAAAGCCAGTGCCTACGTGAATACCCCACTGGCCAACCTGTCCTCTTTAAATCAAGAGCAACAGGAACAAGCAAGTACCCTGTTTGGGAAGTGCAAGTGTATCTTTTCTGAGGATGACTTCAACTTGGGCTGTACAGTGGACGTCACCCATCATATCAACACTGGTGATAACAAACCTATTTGACTCCGCCCCATTTGATGATCAAAGGCCAGCAAGGAGACTGTCAATGAGGAAATACAACAGCTCCTGGATAGAGGAATTTTGATACCATCAAAAAGTCCCTGGGAGTTGCCCATTCTATAGTAAAAAAGAAGGATGGAAGTAACTGAGTAGTCATAGACTACCAACGTCTAAACCTTATCACAAAGAAGGATTCCTACCCGCTGCCAAGAATTGACAACGCCTTAGACTGCCTGGGAGGCGCAAAGTTCTTCTCTGCAATAAATCTGATCTTTGGGTATTGGCAGATCAAACTGCCACCAGAAGAACAAGAGAAGTGTGACATTATCACTTCTCAAGGCCTTTTCTAACCAACGTGCATGCCCTAAGGATTATGTAACACTCCGGTAACTTTCCAATGAGCTATGGACAAAATCCTGGGAGATCTCAAGTTATCCTGTGTTCTTGTGTATCTGAATAATATTAAAGTCTTCTCTAGGACGTTCACAGATCATTCAGAGCACTTGGAAGCTGTTTTTAAGCAACTGGTGGATTCCAACTTGAAGATAAAACCTAGGAAATGCCAGCTCTTTAAGGACCAGCTCAAATACTTAAACTTTGTAATCAACACAAAAGGACTACAGCCACAATCCATCAAGATTGAGGCCATCACTAAGATGAAGACTCCTGAGAGCAAAAGGGATATTCAGGTGTTCCAAGGCATGGTAGGTTACTATTTTAGGTTTATTCCAAATTTCCTGCATACAGGTGAACCTCTCTTTCACTTGCTTAAAAACAGAGTACCTTTTACCTGGACATTTTCCTGTCAGTCCACTTTTGAATTGTTAAAAACCAGCCTGTCTGGCAATCCAGTGCTTATGTATCCTGATTTAACTAAACCCTTCATGGTCCATACAGATGCATCCTTGAGCGCACTAGGATCAGTATTTTCTCAGAATGACAATGACAGTGAAGAACATCTGGTTGCTTACGCCAGCTGTTCCATGAACGTCCATGAGCGGAATTACCCTGTGACAGAACGTGAATGTTTGGTATTAATATATGCCTACAAACAGTTCCAGGTGTATCTCCATGGGGTTCACTTCACAGTTGTGACTGACCACGCCAGCCTGAGCTGGCTTCAGAACCTACAAGAGCCAGAAGGTTGCCTAGCACAATGGGCTCTAAAGCTGCAGGCATTTGACTATAAGATAGTGCACCGCCCAGGAGCAAAACATCAGAATGCCAACTGCTTGTCCAGACTCCCAACTGTTAATATTGTATCTTCATAGGCTGATGTACTTTATGATAAGATGTTACCTGGCCAGTTTGAGGACAAGCCTGACAAAATCCAGGCTATCCTCTGGAAACTGATGAAGGGACTGTAGGTTAGAAGATGATAAACTATACAAATACCATCAAGGGAATAAGTACATTTTCCCCGCCCTTTGGAAATATTGTCCTTGATTATGGCTGCCCATAAGGCTTGGGCCATGGAGGTCTCCAAAAGACAGTACGCCAGTTGTAGCTCCACTACTACTGGAAGTCCCTATTATTTGATACCAATGAAACCTTGACTTGCTGCGCAGAGTGCCAGAACAAGAAGCCATTTGTGCCCAAGTACCAATATAAAGCTGTTGAGCCCAAATTTGCTTGATACACCTCCAGCATTGATGTGGTTGGCCCTCTCCTGATGTGTGTTGGTCAGCTTAGATACATAATTGTAGCCATAGATTACCTTACCAAGTGGGTGGAGGTGAAAGCCCTTCAGCACGTCAGTGAAGAGGCCACTGCAAGGTTCATCTTAGAGTAAATTATTCACTGCCATGGCTGTTTGAAATTCATTCTTACAGACAATGGCGCCAACTTCACAGCCAATGTTATTCCAAAGCTAAATGAGCTCATGGGCGTGAGGGGAGTGCTCTCTACTCCATACCACCCAGAAGCAAACAGGATGATTGAGAGAGCAAATGGCACATTGGTGAATATCCTTCAGAAACTGGCAGATAAGTGTACCTCTGAGTGGTATCATTTTCTGCCAGCAGTTGTGTTTGCATATAACATCTTTATCCAAAACACGACTAAGTTTTCTCCATTCCAGCTGATGCATGGTTGACACCCTACCATCCCGCCAATCCTGTTCTCTGCTATGGGTAACCCTGGGGAGATCACTTACAACCAATACATGACGAGATTAGCAGATATATTGATTAAGCTTCAGGCTGAAGCTTTCACAGAGACTACACTGGCCAGAACAAGAGGACACCAGCAAGATAATTCCAACTGCTGCACTATGTCAGAGTTCAAGGTTGGAACTCAAGTTTCCTATCACAATAAAGTAATAGGAAGAGCACACAAACTCAACGCTATCTGGAAAGGTCCATTTGAAGTCATTGAAAAAACAGGTCAAGACGCCTACACCATCAAAGATGTTTTGGATGGGTGACTCATTAATAGAGTCCACGCAAGTTTCCTTAAACCTTTTCACACTTTGCCAAATAATGGCATCTAAGTTAGCTTCTTATATTTTTAAGAATACAAATAAAGATTTTTGAATTGATTTTTATTATAAATAAGCAAAAAAGGGCAAGACTAAAAATCATCCTCCTGATACTTGTTGTTGTTGGTCTCCTCCTCATCTTCTTCTTCTGTTTCCTCTTTGTCCTTGTTGGAATCCTCTTTGGGATTGGCCGTGCTGGGGTGTTCAGGCACAGAAGTCACCATAGACATGTTGGGCTCTTGGTCCCCAGCTAGAAGAGCTATGTCTTAGGGAAGTGACTTGAATGCAAGCTGCCAGTTTTCAACAAACAGGAAGACAGCCACGCACAACCACAACTTCTTGTGGGTAGGAGAAAGGTGGGAGAAATTGACCAAAAGAAGGGGGATGAACTCAAAGTCCCAATCAACCCACCAGAGGCCACCCTCTAAGGAGTATCCACACCCCAGAACAAGGCAATCCATTATAAAATTGTCAATGAAAAGGTACTCATCAGGTAGTACAGTCTTGATATTCCCAACGGTGTTCCTAAGTTTTTCCCAATGGGCAACCATCCTATTGAAGCTGCCCTGGGGAAGACGCAGGTTGGGCATAAGCATTATGTTCCCACATAACACTATGGACTGTACAGCGGCTTTTTGATCTCCATTGGGGAAGGAATCCTAATAGCAGCATACTACTTTTCCCAGGAGACTATCCTACTGATTGTGGTTGTCAACCTGCAGCTTCTTATACACTGACAGGAATGGCTGGAGGTGATAAAACCAAGATTGGATAATCTGGTCTATGATTTTGAATGACAAACCCTCAATCCAAACCATCCAATTGCTTGTTGGCGCATGAAGCCTCAACCAGGACAATGAGGTTGTGGCTTAGGCGCTCCTCCAATATCTCATCATCCACAGAGAAGAAACTAAAGCTCAAATAGGTAATCCATGCCTTGAGATCCTGCCGGGGTCTTTGTTGAAGGACAACAAAGAGAAATTGACAACACAATTCATAGCCAGAAAAGAGAACAACACAATTAAAATTGGGTACATCAATTTGGTACTGAACAGTTGGCAAGTTGCCAACTGGAGCATGTGCGGCTGAAGACCCCTGGATCAAAGCCCAGGTGTCAATGAGCTGCTCTCCAGAAGGAGCCAAAGGGATTTCTGCATCCTGCCAGGGTGACACCTTGTGAGTTGGCTGTTTGGAGGTGGCTTAGGTCCCTGATGTGCCTGCTTTTGAGGAGGTTCCTTGTGACCCATGCCAGTAACAACTGTGCTGGTGTTTCAATTGCAAAGCCTGCAAATATGTGCCTTCTTGGCATCATAAGACATTTCCTGGAACAGGGCATAATCTGACACTGACATGGCAGCAATGAGGCTGTGGGCATCTGTAACTTGGGAAGTGTTGGAAGCGTTGCTGGGATGCAACATTATGATTGATAATTCACTCTTGATAGTATAACTAAGTCAAGTTGGGGGAAATGTCAGGAATTTATACTGACTTTGTTCTATCCTGTCAATTTTACTGGCCTACCAAGCCATTAATTGGAGAAGCTTCTAATATTAACAGCAGGCTTAATTGATCTGAGAAGCCTTAGTATTATAGATTTGGATCACCCAGTACAAGAACAACCAGAGATAAAATGACCTTCCAATTATGACTGGTTCTCAATTGGCTAGAGTTATTCTGTAATACTCTGGCAAACTGCCTGGTTAAAGAACACAAGTTTCTGTGAGGATCCAAAAGGGTTGTGATCAATTTTCACTGGCAACCTGCTGGTGCTACTGCAAATTCCTGCTAGGGAAGGCACTTAGGAATGGCATACTATGCGCTAAAAGTAGAGCCATATAATAGCGCCACCACCGCCTGCATGGTCACATATGACTATATTACAACCAGTGTCCTGCACAAGATCTAATATATTGAATCCCATGCAATTGCATGGATGCCTGACTCTGGGGGTTGATGCTGGTGGTCTGGGGATGGAAAGACTACCAAGCAAGAGTTAGATGCGCCAGATGATCTTATCCTGGCAAGAGAGCACTAGCTCTATAAAAGCCCTTCCATTGGACTAATAGGAGGTAGAAAATTTTGAAGATCCTACTGTAGAACGTTTTTGCAGTAGAAGAATAGATCCAAGTTTAAAGACCATAGTCAGTGCTCAAAGAACTTAGCAAGCCACCAGCGTAGAAAGTTGCTTGCTAGTTGCCTTCCTTGACATTGCTAGCTGTCTCCTTGCCAAGGAAATCCCAGACGTTGCAGGAACGCTTGTCCTCATACAAGCACTTTAATAAACACAATGTTCAAGATTTCATCTATACTTAATAAAGCAAATTGTAATCAAACTGCCAGGTCTGAGAGCAGAACCAAAAGTTTTAACAATGTCTATACCACTAAATTCAGTATAGTAGTTCTTGGGAGCTTAATCAATGCCTATGTACACTAACAATGAAAATATAATAGTAAATAATAAAAAATTTATAAGTGCATATGTGTTTTATTAATAAAATTAGGATTTGACTTAAAAAGTGTTGAGCTGACCACTTTTTGTTTTGGAATGTTATCACAGGTTTTTTATACTATTAAGTTTACTTATAAATTATCCCTTAAATTGGTCTTCTAGTTAACCAATTTATTAAACAGAGTCAAATCTGAGTAAATTTAAATTTGGGTTTTGGTTTCAAACCTCTATATCACTAGTAAAAATTAACTTAAAATCAGTTAAGCCAAAAATACTAATAAATTCACATATGAAGTACCCAACTCCCTGGTACTCAGCACTTTGTTGAGTACCAGGGAGTCAAAATTTACCAGAGTTACCGTACCCTGAGGGTCTCCTGAAGTAATGGGGCAAACTAAAAACAAATAATAGCTGTAGCAGTTTTTTTTGGATTTCAGTTCCAGAACCCTTCCCTAGCCCTGGTATAATGACTTGATATTTTCACCACATCTAGTATATATTATAAATAAAGCCAACTTTTTTGAATCAATACAAAGTGAGTTATTGAGGATTATTTGATACCTTTTGGGCCTCTGTTGTGGTGAACGACAAATATGTAAAATTGGTAGTAATTAGTCAACCAAGAGATGAAACTTTATTTGCTTGATTCAACTATTTAAAGGGAGATTTGGGGATTTTGAATAACAGTTGTTTAAATGTGTTCACCACAATACTTCCTCTTTCATTCTAAGCTTGGTATGGCTTCAAGCGGCTGCCGCTGACAGGGAGGGGGTGTTGGAAACCCGCAGAGTTCTTGAGGAAGTAGCTGTGATGTTGTCCAATAGCGTAAATGGTGTAAGGACCCTTCCATTTAACTTTGAACTTCTTAGAGCGGGTAGTATTCAAAGCACTATTGAATTTTAAGACCTGTTGGCCATTCTTGAACTTAGGTATGTGATGGTTGATCCCCTGATGGGCTGCTGTAATCTTGGTGGCAGTGGAAGATATGTTCTTCTTGGCTTGGTGGCAAGTTTGCTTGCAGTCTTTTGAGTCCCAGTGTTGGTTCACCTTCTTGATGACGCGGGCTTGGTTGGGTTTAGTTCCAAACATGGCTTCAAATGGTGTCATCTTAGTAGTGTTGTGGACCTTAGTACAATAGTTCCAGAGGACTGAGGGTAACATGGCTTCCCAAGTAGATGGCTGAAACTTGGTGGTCTTCTTAAGGCATTCTACCAATGTGTGGTTGAATCTCTTGGTGAGGCCATTACAACAAGGGTTGTACACAGTGGAAAACTTGTGAACAGTGTTCACCTTATTTGTCAGATCAGCTACCATGCAATTTCTGAAGTGGGATCCTTGATCAGAAAACAATGTAGTTGGAGGGCCAAACTGGGTCACAATGCTGTTGTAGATGAAAAAAAGCCGCAGTCATGGCTGAGTTATTGTTGCAAGCCTGAGCAACAGGCCAACAAGAGAGGTACTTGGTAGCAACCAGGATGTAAGTTTTTCCAGATTTTGAAGGAGGTAGAGGCCCAACAAAGTCAATAACCCAAATTTCAAATATCTTGTCAGCCACAATAGGTTCTACAGGATTGGTGTGCACAATCTTCTTACTGAACCGTTGGAAATTCATGCAGCTGCAGGTGTGGTTATAGGTATCTGTATACATCCCTGGCCACCAGTAGGTCTCTTTGAGGTGCGCTAGGGTAGCATCCCGGCCAAAGTGTCCAGCGCCATTGTATGCTTCCATCAAGATACTCTCCCTGTCCTTCTTGGGTGGGATCATCTGGAGCCCATTATCTGTCTTATTAAACAATGTGTTGCCTATCACAGTGTACTTGGTTGAGTAGACAAAGAACTTGTGTAGGTAAGTTTCAGTGACAAGTGATGTGTGCAGCCGGGCCATGTCTTTGAACTGGGCCAGAAAGGGTTCATATGTCAATTTTTCAACCAACAAACAGAACTGGAGGGACAGACCATCTGCTACAGAGTTCAGTTTCCCAGGGATATGCACAATCTCAAAGTCATACTCCATAAGTTCCAAGAGCCAGCGCATATGGTAACTGGAGGGGATCAATGTATCAGTGATGAACTTGACAGCCCAGTTATCAGTATGAATGGCCAGAGGGTGGCCAAGCACATAATAGTGGAACTTCTCAAGAGCCTTGATTACAGCCAGGACCTCTTTGTCATATATAGCGTGGTTGTACTCAGCAGGTATAAACTTTTTAGACATAAATTCAATGGGTCTAAAAACATTGTTTATTTCCTGGCAGAGTACCGCGCCCACCACATTGGTGCAGGATCTGAAAAGATATGGAACTTGCAGTTAAAATCATGGTAAGCAAGGACTGCATCATAAGTAATGGCAGCCTTAAGAGCCTTGAAAGCATCATCTTCAGGGAGCTCTCACTTGAATGGCATCTTCTTTTGTGTCAGATTGAAGAGAGGGGCGGCCAACTCACTATAGTTTTTGATGAACTGATGGTAGTACCCTACCAACCCAAGGAAGGATGACACCTGGTTGGCGTTGGTGGGGGTGGGCCAGTTTGAGATTGCATCACACTTGTCAGGATCAGGGTGTCTCCCAAAGGCGTTGACCATGTGTCCCAGGAGTTTCAATTGCTGAACAGCTAGGATGGACTTCTCAGTATTCACGCTTAAGTTGGTGCTCTTGATATGGTCCAGGCATAGCTTCAGGTGTTGCAGGTGCTCATCAAATGTCCTGGAATAGATGGTTTTATTGTCTAAATAGACAGTGACAAAATCACCTATAAGACCTTCAAACACCCCATTCATAATGCACTGGAAGGTACAGGGGCGCCTTTCAACCCAAAAGGCACGCAGATGTATTCATACTGTCCCCATTTTGTAACAAAGGCAGTCTTTGGCTGGTTGGCTTCTTCTACAAGGATCTGGTGGAACTCACTAAAAAGGTCAATATTTGAGAACCACTGTGAACCACCAAAGGAGACCAAGATATTGGCGATTCAAGGCAGGGGGTAATGGTTGGAGATTGTCACCTTATTCAGAGGGATGTAATTGATACACATGCAGAGTATATTTCCCTTCTTGGGTACAACCACAATGGGAGAGGCCCATGGAGACTTGCTGGGGCAGATCATTCCTTATTTCAACAGCTTGAGGATTTTGATGTGTACAAACTCCTCCTTGGACTGGGGAAGGCAGTAAACCTGTGAGGCTACATGCTTAGCATTACCAGTATCAATCTCATGGGAGAATCCAGGTTCTTCAGGCAGGTTGTTGTAGTCTGAGACAATATGGGAGTTGTACTTGGATATCACCTCGCGGAGCTGGTCTTGTTGGAAGTTGTTCAACCAGGTGTTGTCCTTGATCTAGACAGCTAGAGGCTTGCAAAGAAAGGAAGGACCAGTAGGACTTTCAAATGTTACCTTGAGATTAATCAATTTGTTATTGTGCTCAAGTGTCCAGCTCTTGCTGGTAAACCAGGTGGTCACGCTCAGGCCGCTCATTGTCTTGCAGCCAATGAGCAGAGTATACCTGTCATGGTCAAAGATGGCAGCTTCAATGACGCTAAAGACACCGCCTAACCACAACGCAACCTGATGGCTTTGCCAAGAGAAGTCTTGCAGCTCCCATTGGTAAGGATGAAGCTGACATCAGACGAGGTTACCTCTGGCCGAGGCAGGGATTCCAGAAACATCTTGGAGATGATGTTGCTGTAAATGCCGCCATCCAAGATTATAGATATATGTACACCGTTAACAGTACCTGTGATTCTCGGGGCGCCTGTGCCTGTTAGGAAAAGGGTTTTATACTTTCTTGGGCGTAGCGCTGATATGGCCTGGTGCATCTTCTGGCAGAACTTGGGGTTCTCAGTGCACAGGTCCTTGAGTGAGATAGTCATCATCAGCTGGCGCAGGATCTTCACAGCTGAGAGGCTGGGTCTCTCTTTTGGCCCATCTGATTGGGTGTGGCCTTGGTGCCACTTACCAGGCTTAGAGGGGGAACACTTTGCATTTGGGGTTACCCAGGGCTTACCTTCCTTATCAGGCTGGTTAATGGCCACCCAGAATGGGTCAAACCATTATGGTGGCATGTGGAAGGTATCCATAGGCTCAAAAGCGCTGGATGAAAACTGGTTTGGCCAGTTGGGGTCCCTTTTATACTTGGATTGGTTGGCTTGGGGGTCAGGACAACCAGTTTGGGCAGTATTAGTATAATTTGCACCAGCTGCGCCAGTTCTGATTGGGCCATCTGAATTATAAGTATTGTACAATACATTGGATGTATTGGTTGCCATGGTGTTGCAGGGTCTGATTGGCTCATTTAAATTGCAATTATTGTACAATACATCGGATGTATTGGTCACCATGGTGTTGCGGGGTCTGATTGGTTTGTTTAAATTGCAACATTTATCAGGTGCATGATGTGTTTTGTCATTGCGTGCAGGTCTGCTCCTGATTGGCTCATTCAAATTGCAATTATTGGACAATGTATTGGGCAAGTCAACTTCTGTAGCATTGTCCTGTCTGATTGGTCCATTTAAATTGCAATTATTGTATGATGCATTGGGTGGGTTAACTTCCATAGCGTTGTCAGGTGTGATTGGCTCATTTAAATTGGAAGACTCACTTGGAGCCCTATGCATAGAATTGCATGTAGCACTGGAGCAGCTGATTGGCTGGCCCAAATTGTAGGGATCATACACTTGTGCTGCCCTCTGGAATCCTGGCGGGCCCACAATCTGATTGGCTGGTTCCCAGACTCAACATCATACAATGTAGATTCCGCGTTAAATCTATTGCTGGGAACAGATCTGATTGGTTCACCCAAATTAGTAGGGTCTGCCAATAAGCCTTGCTTGACTTCCCCAGCGCTCTCAAGGGACCTGATTGGTTCAAACCCAGGGGAATTTGCCTGGGACACCATTGCAGGGCCCATATGGGCAGGATGGCTGCAATGATGGCCCTTGAAAGCTGTTGAGCTTTTGTCCTTGCCTTCCTGGCCAGTGGCCCTGCGTCCCCAGGCTGCCGCGCTGCAGGGGACGCTGCTAGGGAGGGCGTCCCAGAAGGTAAGTTGGTAAAACCACCGTCAATGTGTGGGGAGTTGGGGACAGACTCCACAGTTACAATATTGTAATGTGGGTTGTTGTCAAACAGTAGGAATTCCTCAAGGTCAGGTAAGCACAGGTAATGATCTTCAATTTCAATCACACCCTCATTTTCCAAACTAACAAATCTATTAGGATGGCAGGGATTCCACTTGCTGTCACACATGTACATGCAGGGCGGGGAGGGAGAGGATGGTGGTTTGCGGGGCAGGTCTGGGTTGGTGGGGTGGAACACAGATGGGGAAGGCGCGTCCTTGCGGTCTGTCCGCTTCATGGGTGGGGGAGTCAGTTCACAACCTGGGGAGGGGCCTTGGGAGCAAACTTGGCATTTACAGATCAAAATAAATGAGAAACTGGGGCCATCAGGGTCAACAATGTACTCAAGGTTTGATTTTTTATTCAAAGGCTATGGGGTAGCAGAGGAGGAGAGAGCATGCTTCCCAACATCAAAGTTTTGTTCAGCCATCATCAACCCTTGAGGCTTGTGGTCATGATTAATGGGGTTGAACTCACAGATGAAGTTAGAGTGGGAGAGCTCCTTACAGATGGAGCAGGGCGCAGTGCAGTCCTTGGAGATATGCCCTACCTCAGAGCAATTGTAACAGTGGGGGTTATACGGGTGGTTACAATCTCTTTGATAGGTGCGGGGGGAGGGGGGTTGGGTTGGTGTCCCTGTTCCTACGCCATGAACATGGCATCAAACTGGCGGGTCAGGTCCTCCAGGTGGGCCTTGACCTCCTGGGCTATTTCATCAGACTTAGCTTTTCTGCTTGTTGGTGCAAAGGGATTACACCTGGAATGCTCCTTGGTATGTACATTGGTGGCGCAGTCCACCCAAATGTCATACTTCTCATGGACCAGGATAATTGCTTCCTCCAACAAAGTGGGCTTAGCAGCCTGAACCATGGCAGAGTAAGAGTGAATAAGAGCATTCAAAAATGCGCAGATAGAGACAAGGCTGTGGAAGTTCTCAATGGTGGTCTTGCAATCAGCAGAGCTGTTGTTTTTGAGGTGTTGCTTTAAAGCCTTGTTGACAGTTTTTTGAAATGCATTCAAAAATTTGCATAAGGATTTAAAGTGCACCATCTTCAACAGGCCCAATTGGTGAATTGCATCAGGTTCATGTTCAGCAAAACAGAGTTCAGCTTGGGCCTTCTAGTTGGCCCAGGTGGAGACCTGAACATCCTGGTGCCAAACACGGGCTTCACCAAGGAGGAAACAGCTGACCTCATGGAGGTGGTCCTCATCAGAGAGCTTGAATTGCTCAGCATAATCCTCAAAGGTATACAGCCAAGCCGTATACCCAGTCTCTTCAAAGCGAGGGAGTTGCTGAGCAACCAAGAACTTGGACAAGGGGTCGCCAACAGAAGGGGTGATGGGGGGAACAGCAAGGGCAGAGGCAGCAGGAGCCCAAGCAGGGGAGCCAACAGCAGGTTTGGGGGCGCGGGAGCAGACATTGCAACAGTAAGCACACAGGCAACAAACAACAAAAAAACAGCAATACAAGTTTGTGGATAGAATGACCTCCAAAATTTTGTTGTGGTGAACAACAAATATGTAAAATTGGTAGTAATTAATCAACCAAGAGATGAAACTTTATTTGCTTGATTCAACTATTTAAAGGGAGATTTGCGGATTTGCGGATTTCAAATAACAGTCGTTTGAATGCGTTCACCACAACAGCTCCTAGGTTTCACCACATTTTTATAAAATCTAATCTACTAAATCTATTTTAATTAACTGGCTAAAGTATCATTCAACCCATCGTTGGCTCAAATCACACGGTTAAATAACAGCCAAAGTTTTTAAAATATTTGACAATATATTCTGTAAATAGTTTAAAAATTACACCGCCAGCCTTTTCATCCTAAAAACTAACTCGTATATTTGAGATGTTGTCCCAGCTCTGTCTCTGTGATTAACCGTACAAATATCATTTACACCTGTTTCGCAATCATATGGTCTCGTTGCAATCGATTTTTAGCTGCGATTTTAAACTTATAAATCCTACAGGGGGTTGAAAGCCATGCAAAATGTTTCATTCGATTTCAATTAACTCTGTTGCTCATTGATTTTGATATAAGATCGATATTAAAAGTTAGATTTTTTCAAAATTATTTCTTTTGTTAGTTTGATTTAGCTTTGATATTGAGATTTTAAGATTTCAAAACGCCTCATGACTTTAATCTATCAAAATCAAGGCCTTTTCAAACAAGGTAACACAGAAAAGAAATATAACCCATTTTCCAAGATTTCCAAATCCCTTAAGGGTTTACACATCTGGAATCACAGCTACAGAATCAACTGCAAGGATATTAGATTGTCGTGACAAAAGGTGTATCCTTGTCTTTGACACAAATAAGATTTAACGAAGATCGATAATATAACCTTTATTCTACCATAATAAAGCATGGGTATTCAATTTATATCCCCTCGCAACTATTATCAAAGCACCATAGATTATTACTTGTACGCAAACTTTATTGTACGTATAGACTAGAAAGAATAGATTCCATTGGAAAAGGCGAGCACCACCGCAGCAAGAGCTAAAGGGGCTTGTTCTTGGCCGTGGCTGGTGGTGGATCGGCCAACTGGGCTGGATGTCGCAAGCTTCTTTACCTCAGCAGGAGTCGGGGTGATTGGCTTGGAGCTTTCCTTCGTTGTACTAGGAGCAGCAGATGCCGAAGAGGCCCTTGCAGAGCTAGATGAAGAAGGATCTATGGCCAAGATAGCGAAGACAAAGGAGGTTACAATAACGATTTTCATGGTGCGGATTCCTTTCGCTCGGTTGTAAATATATAGTGCCAATTCGATTTGATCAAGCTAAATAAATTATTCGCTTTGTATTGGTTCAACTGTTAGTTTAGCATGTACCCCTTTAGTGCAACTTAATCAGAGTTGATCCAAGGGATGCAATCAATTTTATCTTCTGATGATTTGCAAACTGGGCTGATACATCCAATTAGCTGTGTTGATAATTTTAATAAAACAAACTAGTTACTAGATATAACTACATCCATAACCCCCAATTGGTTAAAAATCCATTACATTTAGGATTTATGAAGCATTAACGTTTTCCTTGGAGCCCTCAACGTAAAACATTTGTAAAATAACTCATTGGCTGCTATTGAAAGTACATCAATACCTGTAAAATTATAGAGCTATTATTTATTCTGAAAGGCTTAAAGACATCCACATATTACATACACCTATCCAGAAATAAATAAATCGCCGGTTTTAATTTCACAAGAAGGAACTTTCCTTGCCAAACAGTTAGTTTATCTATTTCGGCCCTAAAATGGCCATAAGTATTTTAAAGAGACGTGATTCTAAAGCTACCGCTGAAAATCTGACTCTCAGCTGTGATACCATCACTTCAGCTTTCCTAAAGCTAAGGGTTTATTGATTATACAAACTCCAAAACTAAAGCTTCTTTGGGGGTTTATTTTATAAGAGCAAGCTCTTTAGATAAAAGTTCCTTATAAATGCAAAAATTGAAAATATCAAAGATGGAAGTGCAAAAATTGATTTTCCAGAGTTAACTTTGGATCCATAAATATTATACTCCGTATAGACTTTAGAGACCCCAAGGAGTTCATTTCTGCAATAAAAACTATATACTGGATAATAAAAAAGTGCTTGAATTAGCTATTCTTCAAAGAAAAGAAGCTTTACCTTTAAAAGCAAAATTATACTATAATTTATATAAAATTTTATTCAATTGAACATAAGAATAATATACTACACAAAAAAACCACTTTAAAATTTATTTAGAAATTAAATTGTTTTATTGTCACAACATAAAAATAAAAGAAAGTTATAAGCAATTCAAAAATTTATTTAGATCTTAAAGAACCTCTGCAAAACTTTCTCAAGATTAGTCATACAGCAGGGAGAGCTGTAAAGAAGCGTGAGATTTTGAAAACCATTTCAAAGCTGTTAAGATCTTTGTACTCTGGGATAAACTTCAGTGTAAATCTAAAAGGTGCTGGTATGGAGTTTCATTTGTTGCTGCTCAGCTTTGAGTTTGGTCAGGACATTGAGCTTGGATTTCTTCACCTCACATAATTGAAACCCTTACTGTGCCAGCCTTCTAGAGAGGATTCAATCTCCATGCTCTTGTCTTTGACAAACTTAACCTGGTTTCATCCAATCTTGTTCTCTTCTTGCTATGGCATCTGTTACAGAAATTGTTGGATAGTAGGAAGCTGTCTCTAAGTGGTGGGGAATTACCACCCAAATCCACATAGAGTTAATGATTAACCACCAACACAGCTTCAGATACCATCTTGTAAAATTTCCAAATGAGATACTAGGCTTAATTAAAATAATTAATCCCAGCCAGAATAGCCCAATATAAATAGCCTGGGAAAGCATCAGAGAGTCTTCAGAATAAAATTCAGGACATTGAGATACAACAAGATTTTCAGCTTTGAAGACGGGTGGAACAACTCTAAGATTGGTAGGCATTAAATAAACATTGGGTGGTGCCAACAACAAAGTACCAATGGCCGGGCCCCATCTGCCAGTGATGATTCTGCTGAGGATCAGATTGTAGGGGATGTAACGCAACAACCCAAATACTGGATGAATTTCTTAAAATAAAATTAGACCAAGGGATAAGTGATTTTTATTGAGTAAACTTTGGGAGGACTCAACTCTTAGAGTTGAAACAGTGAAAATTATTCAATGTATATCAAAAATTGACAAAGCAATACCTCCTGGATCCTGAGCTCCTATTCCTTCTACATTTTCAGGTGAGTACTTAGTCCAGGTTGCAAAGAACCCTTGTGTGACCAACTTCTGATGACCATGCTGATAAATAAGCTCATATCAGGTGATCCTTTATTACGTCAATTTATCAGCGTCAACTTACAGGGGGATCAGATTTGACCAGTGAACTGGGACAGCCTTAACCCATTTTTGATCAACTGTTTGATTCAAGTCTGTCAAATCAGTCAGTTTTGTTAAAGGTTTTCAAGCCTTCTGAGCTTTTCTACTCCGCCAAATAATTCCTGGCATTATAGAACTTACTGTGATATTACCCTCTGCTTTAGCCCAGGGCACAATGTCACCATCTGGAAGATGGGACAAGGTAAAGTTCTTGTGGGAAGGGGGGAGTTTCATCATGGCCGAGGTAAGCTCATGGTGACCAATGGTGGTGGGGTAGCCATTGTAGATCTCTTGGATAAGAACTGGGAAATTGGAGCAATCATAGTGAGGAACCCATGAGTTTTCAGAATTGGGATAACCCTTCCATGACACCAAATACTCTAGACAACATCAATTCTTACATAAAGCCAAAATGCAATTCAACTCATACTCAGGTTCTCCTTCCACCAGAATGGGTTGGGAAGAAGGAATCTCAGTACCCTTAAAAGGAGTAAGTAAGAATTTATGGAAGGTGTGGAAAATCTTAAAAGCCAAGGGTAAATCTAGTTGATATGCAGAGGGACCAATTTGACGTTCAACTTTGAAGGGACCAACTTGCCTTGGACCTAATTTGCGGCAAGGGACCTTTAGTTTCATATTGCAAGCATCCACCATGACTATATCACCTGGCCTGTAGGTTGGACCTTCCTGGCGCTTGCAATCTGTGTATTCCTTGTAAGTTGTCATGGCGGCAGCAAGAGTAACCTGAAACTCCTGATGAACCTGCTTCAATGCAGCAGCTAGATCAGCTGCAGCCTCCACGTTGCTAATCAACTGAGGACCCATGTTGGACAAGGGATTGTAGCCCACATTGGCATAGAATGGCAAGACTTGATTTGATGTGTGTGGAGCATTATTGTATGTGAACTATGCCATGGGTAGGTTATCACACCAGTTGTCTTGCCGTACATTAGTGTAGCAGCGTAGGTAGAACTCCAAACTTTGGTTTAACCTCTCTGTTTGCCCATTGGATTGGGGGTGGAAAGCTGTGGAACAACACAATATGATACCTAGAATTCCAGTGAAAGCTTCCCAGAACTGGTCAATGAATTGGGTCCTGCGGTCACTCACAATCTCCATTGGGATGCCATGTTGGGAGAATATTCTATTCACAAACAACCAAGCTGTTTCCACCAAAGTAATTGTGGTTGAGCAGGAAACAAAGTGTGTCATTTTTGTGAAGTAATCAACCACCACCATGATTGCATTAAACCTGTTAGAATTTGGAAGTTCTCCAATAAAGTCTACTAACACTAACGTCCAGGGGCCTGCAGCTGGTTGTAAAGAAACCAAAAATCTAGTCCTCTTGTTACTGCTTGCCTTGGACCAAACACATACCAAAAACTCTCAAATGTAAGCCGCCACCTGTACTGTCAAACCTTTCCAAGAAAACTGTCAGCAAATTATCCCCACCGTTTTGTTCTTCCTTGGGTGGCCTGCCGTGGAGCAGTTGTGATGGGCCTCCATGATTTTGTCTCAATTAGTTCCCTCTGGGACCCCCAAGCAACCTTGATTATATAGAATTGGTCCTATCTTGTATTAACTCTGAAGCTGAACAACCAGATGTGCACATTCTAGTTCCAATAACCTATCATAACCTTTGGACAGGGGCTGCAAGAACTTAACCTTGGAATATAAGTATAAGTCTGCGCCCTTGGTTAAGGGCATGGTAGCAAGCGTAGCCGGCAGGGTTAACACAAAAGAAACCACACCCTTGTCCAGAATCATTGTGTGTGTTAAACTTGGAGTCCATGCCAACATCCAGGAGATGGGAAGGATCTCTGCTCAATGCATCTGCCAGATGATTATCAGATCCCTTAATAAACTTGTAACAGAACTTGTATCTTGTAAAATCACCATGCCATCTGGATTGGTGACCTGACAAAATCCTGGGCTGAAAATAGTACAGAAGAGCTTTATGATTGATTATCACTACAAAAGGATGATGTGCTGACATAAGATGGTGATGCCAATGCTTCAGAGATTCCATGACTGCCAACAATTCCTTGTTGTAAATCACGTGATTGTGTTCCTGAGCCTCCATCTTCTGGGAGAAGTAACCCACTGGTCTTTCAACAACATCATTGGCTGTTTTTAGCAACACACCAGCCACAGTATATTTGAAGGCATCTGTGGAGACCACAAAAGAAATCTCTGGGTCCACATGTTGCAAAGCCACAGAAGACAACAAAAGAGCCTTGACTGCTGCAAGCGCTTCTGCACACTCAGGCGTCCAAACCAGAGTCATCTTCCCACTAGCTGAATATAAAGGGGAGGCCACTTCTGACAAAAGAGGAGGGGATTTCTTCAAGAACGTACAGGTACCCAAGAAACTACGCAGTTGGGATACTGTCACAGGTGTATCATATTCTCAAACTGCAGCTTCCTTGTCAGGGGCATGTCACAGTAGGTTCTATCATGCCGGGTATTATCCGCCCAGACAAGAAGGCTCAAAAAGCCGGAAAAAGTTTATCAAAATTGACCAAGTTAACAGATTTAAATCAAACAGTCAATTGGAAATGGGTTATGGCTGCTCCAGTCTGTCAGCTGAAACTAGTTCCCTCTTGCAAATTGACATTGATAAATTGGCGTAATTTGAGGGTCACCCAATATGAGCTTGTCAATAAGCATGGTTGTCAGAAACTAGTCACACAAGGGTTCTTTGCAACCTGGATGATATACTTACTTGACAATGTGGAAGGAATAGGAGGTCAAGACTAATGTGGTATTTCTTAGTCAATTTTTCTGATATATATTGAATAACTTTCACAGTTTCAACTCTAAGAGTTGAGTCCTCCCAAAATTTTACTCAATAAAAATCATTTATCCCAAGTTCTAATTTACTTTTTAAAAATGTATACTGTGGTTGGGTTGTTACAATATATTCTGCATAATCTGATTCTCAACAGAATTATTTCTAGAAGATGGGGCTCTGCAGTTGAAACTTTGTTGTTGGTGCCGCCCAATGTTAATTTTGCGCCAACCATATTGCAGCTCCTCCCCCCATTCTTGAAACTGAAAATTGTGTTGACTCCCAATGTCCAGAATTTTATTCTGAAGATTTGTTGATGTTGTCTCAGGCCATTTATCCTGGGCTACTTTGGTTAGGATTAATTGTTCTGCTTAATCCTGGTATTACAATAGGAAATTTTACAAAAAGATATTTGAAGCCACGTTGGTGGTTAATCATTAATTCTATGTGGATTTGGGTGGTAATTCTCCATCACTTAGAAACAGCTCCATACTATTCCGCAATTTCTGTCACAGGGCAATGGTATGGCCATCCTCAAAGATAATATTACCCAGAAAGTAACCTTATATTTAAAGAATTCACACTTACTCCTTTTAATGATCAAGTTTTCCTGGAGAATGCGCTCTACAACTGCTGACAGCTGGGCCTTATGTGACTCCTCATCCAGAGAGAACACCAAGATGGTGTCCATGTACGCAATGGCACAACACCCAGAAGATCCCCCAAGACCAAATCAATTAATTGCTGAAAGCAAGCCAAAGCATTCTTCAATCCAAAAGGCATTACATGGAACTGGAAGATACCCATTTTGGCTCTGAATGCTGTCAACCATTCTATTGCCTCTGCAATCCTAATCTGGTTGAACGTGTTTAACAGATCAAGTTTTGAGAACACCTTTGACTTCTCCACACACCTAGAAATTTGTGCCTCAAGAGGCAAGGGATAGGGATCAGGAATTTTAATGTTGTTTAAATTCTCATAATCAACACAAGGGCAAAGAGACCCATCAGCCTTTTGAACAAACAACAATGAGAGCAGATTGAAAAAGCCTTCTGAAATATGTATTCCTTTGCCAACATGTCCCAAGTCCATTCTTTCAAACATGAATCCTCCTTCAAGGTCAAGGGGTAAATAGGAGACGCAATACAAATCAGATCAACAGTAACCTTAAAATTAAAGTTGAACTGAGTGTGCTTGTTGTGAATGCCGCCATTCACCATGTTTTGATTTTGCCTTTGTTGGGTTATTTTGAGGACAAATCTCTTTCTTTTGCTTTTGCCCTTCAAAACAAGGCTGGCTCTGAATTGGGAAATGTAATTGTTCAGTTTCCTGATCCTGTGCAACTCACTTGCCCCACTCATGCCTGTGGCAAGTGATCCTACTGTCCTGGTATTGTTTTGTGGTGTTGTAAACAACTATATATTACATTCCCTATTTTCCAATAAAATTAAGCTCTATTCATACTTTTGTCTTTGTGTCTCCACGTAATTTAGTGCCTCTCTAGCCATGTCTAGTAGATATTATTCATTCATGGCCACAAGGTAATCACATAGCCTTCCCTACCATTTTAACCAAGGCTTAGTACAAATCCAATCCTAAGGTTAGGATTTCCTGTTGTGACTCTTTGCCGTGCCTCAGATCACAACAAAAATGGTCCTTACTGCAGGCGCTGGGAGCCCTTTGGTTATCTCTTTTGCAACAACATTTCAGGTCCTTGCCCCCTCCTATACAAGAGCCAACTTCACCTGAAATCACCAGTCTTCCTATTGAGGAAGACATTGTGGACCCACCAATTGTCTCTACTGTGCTGAACTTTAGGAGTGGTCCCCCCTAGTGGCCTACCCTTTGGGTACCCCTGACTTGGAACAAGTCATGGCGGTAGCCCTTGGGATAGCCCCTGATGGGGCTATCCCTTGCCTCCAGCTTCAGTTCAGCCAAGCAGAATACTACAAATTGATTTTAGCTCTACAATTTCTACAGCATCTCCTCTCAGCAATTGGCTCTTCTAAACACTTATTGTTATCCTTTGTACAACCTGTCTTAGCCCATCATCAAATGGTATTAGGGCTCCACGTTCAGGAGATTTCATTGCTACAGGCTGCCGTCACTCATCACTGGGATCAGTTTGCGGCCTACCAGCAGTAGATTCACTCCCTGTTTTCCTTGATATCAGACAAGCAGCGCTGCTCTGTTACCTCCTGATCCTGCCTGGTTGATTCCATCAAAAAATGCGCCAATCCATCCCCAAGTATGTCAGAGAGCGCCTTCATGAGTTCCACCAACTGGAACAACCCTGGCTTCTCCAAGTAGACTCTACTCTAAACGCCTATCTCACCAACTTTGAACAACTTGTACAACAACTTAATGAGTTCAGTGCTTATTCCTCTGACCAATTGCAGCAAGTAGCGGTCCATGCTGCAAAGAGCCTCTGCAAACTTGGTGAGGACTTTAATCAGGAAAGGGCTGCTACTGCTGCCACCATCACCAAACTTGGACTCAAGTAGATGAGCTGTCTGCCTCCAAAGCAAATGCCCTGCCTTTTCCTCCATTTGATGAGCTAGCAGATTGAGAAAAGACGCTCTGGGATGACATCCAAGATTTAAGAGCATATACCCGCAGTCAGAATTGCCCCCCAAGGTCCCTCAGCCTGACCCTCAAGTGCTTGCGCTGACGGCTCAGGCTGCTAGATTACAACAAGAGGTTGCTACTTTGCATGAGACAATGGTGTCTGTAGTTAGTCCACCTGAAATTGTGGGCATAGATGATTGTTGCCCTGGCTTTTCAGGAGCCCCCCACATACATTGTGCTAGAGAGTTGATATCTCTAGCCAATGAAGTGGACCTCCTGAAGCAAGATCACTCTGAACTTGATAAAGACGTACAAGAACTAAGTGAAGTGGTCAATTCAGTAAATGACAGGTTCACCCCTTGCCTTTTGGTGGGCCTGTCTCTTACTTCCCAACTGGCTGAGCTGTCCTCAGTAGTAACCACACAGGGCCAGCGCCTGGATGTTACTGAGCAGCAGACCGCCCTAGCTAATAATACCAGCACCCGCACTGCTGACACCTTGACTACCCTTGAAGATAGTGTTTGCCAGCTGTGGGCCAGGCAGTCCCCCACTGAGTCAGAGGAAGAATTCTCCCCACGCATAAATGTAATCAATAGCAACAATGGTGACCCAACTCCAGAAGTACATTTCAAGCTTACCTTTAAGCAAGTCTTTGACCCCAAAACCTTGAACATTGCAGCTTTCCTAACTATCTATGAAACTGCCATAATAAGAGTTTTGGATGAAGTCAAGAAGGAACACATTCTGACCTGTCTACACTTAACCTGCCAAGAGGTAGTTGTGCCAGAGCTGCCCAACATTGAAACCTGGGAAGATATGAAGCAGCTTCTGATTGATGAGTTTGGTGGTGACCTTAGTTTGGAAGTGAAGAAGAACGCCTTTGTGCACATTGCCTTCAAACCAAAGGAGACCCTAGCTGAATTTGCAGATAGATTCTACATTGAAGGACAACAACTGATCACAAGCTGCCAGTTGACTGCACATGAAGCATACATGGCTTGTGCTCAAGCCCTCAAGGTTAACCAGCTCCTGTGTCTTCACTTCAAGGCCCATAAAGCCATGCTTTCTTCCATGAAGAGCATAAAGACACTGTTGCAGGATATGCACCTTACCCATTATGGTGCAGTTGTACGGGAGAATTTTGCTGCATCTACTTCTGGTTTGTTCTCATGTGGTCCATGTATCCTTACCATGAACTTGCAGAATCCTCCTCAACAACAGGGTTGCCATAACTGTGGACAAATTGGTCACCATTCCCAAGTCTGCACCAATCCTTGAGTTGAAGGAGCTGATCCCAAAGAACAGGTGGGAAAAGAACAGTCAACCTAGAGGTGGAGACGCTCTTGGTTGACAATTCTTCCCAGTCTCCTCCAATTACCCCCTTCATTGCTGACTCTGAGCCTGCTGACAATGAGGCTCCTTCCATCCTGTTGCTATTCCACAACATATCTGATGACTCTGTCATAGACAATTCTGATGTAGAAGATCCTGATGCCTATGGGTACTCCATCCTGTCTGTCCCTGAAACTATTACCGTTCCTTACAAGCTATGTTCTTGGAAAACTACTACAACTACCAAGCCTCTGCCTGAAGCAAAGGAGGCTGTCTCTTGCCCTTATCTCACCCAAGCCAAGAGGTCTCCTGTGCTTGTCAAATCTTCTTAAGAAGCTGCCAAGGTTGCTCACGCTGTGTTCAAGAACGTCTCCGTCTTGCTCCCCCTCCAGACTGTCTATAAGGAGTTCCCAGGCCTCAGATGCATGATTGAAAAGTGGGACAAAGAACTAACAGATGCTCAAGACATTCTGGATGTCCTCCCTCCCTTTGGTTGCACCACCACTTGTGTTAAAATATCCATCCAAAAGGTGAAAATTAAGGCTGTCTTAGACACAGGGTCTCCAGTTAATGTTGTCTCCTCAAAGCTGGTCAAGAAACTCAAAACCTCCCCCAACCTTAGCTATCATCAATTATATGGTACAGCTGGGCTGTCCAGGACTTGCGCTATAGGGACTTATTCTGCTTTGCTCATGCAATTTGGCAAGCTTCTCCTAGCTGCGCCAGCAGTTGTCTTGGAAAACAAGAGCTATAACCTGCTAGTTGGTACTTGATTCCTTAGGAAATATAATGGGATCATCAACTTAAAGGACGGCTTCCTCTCTATCTTGGGATACAAAGTTCCTCTGATCTTTGAAGAGCCAGTTAAAGTTCTTGGGAAGCGCCTCAAGACATGTGCCTTGAAATATCCCACTGGTGTTTTCACTTTAAAATACTGAACCCTTCCTCTAACATGAAGTGTCCTCCTATGGCTTGCCCCGCATCAGAAAGGATTCTTCTCTTGGCCACTTCTGCTGTGACTATTCTGCCTGGGTCTCAAACTTTCCTAGACTCCCAAATATTGTATGAGCTACCCAAACATACATTCCTAGAGTTATACTCTCCTCCCTTGCTAGGGCGCAACAAACCCTATCTCTGTCCAGGAATCTTGGATGTCTCTCATAAAGACCCAGTTCAACTGCTAATTGCCAACTTGAATGCTCTCCCCATACATGTGTCTAACAGGCAGGTCAATGGATATGACAGGTTTTTGAATTCTCCTGACGTCCTATCACTACATCTCTTTGGTACGTTTTAGGACTTTAACTTAACTAAGAATGAGCCACAAGTCCTATTGTTCTTCACTGCCCAAGACTTTCTGCAACTATCCCTGGTTCAAAAGAAAGAGGTACTTGACCTACTGGACCTGTTTTCAGATATCTTTGCTAAAGATAGCATGGATTATGGGTTAACCAAAGGTGTCATTCACCATATTGATACTGGTGATGCTCCTCCCTTTTGTGCTAGACCCTACTGTTGCAGTCAAGTATAAGATGCTCAGGTATCCAAAGAGCTTAAGCAACTTTTAGATGCTGTACTGCTTGCTCCTTCCCAAAGTCCATGGGCCTCCTCCTTACTCATACTGAAGAAGAAGGATGGAGGTCATCATATTGTGATGGACTACTGACGCTTGAATTCCTTAACCAAGAATGACTCTTACCCGTTACCACACATTGATGATGCTCTCTGCCGCCTTGGGGGCTCTAAGTTCTTCTCTGCCATGGATCTAGCTTCTGGATACTGGAAAGTTGATCTCTCTCCCAAAGATAGAAAGGCTGCTCTCATCACCTCCAAAGGATTTTTTGAGCCCACTCAAATGCTGCAAGGGCTCTGCAATGCTCTAGCTACTTTCCAACAAGCCATGGATGACATTCTCTGTGATCTGAAACTCTCATGTTTTAGTGTACTTAGATGATATAACTGTCTTCAGCACCACCTTCACTGATCACTTGGACCATCTCAAGGAGGTGTTCATAAAGATTTGTGAAGCTGGACTTAAGTTAAAACCATCTAAGTGTGCCTTCTTCAAGAAACGCCTTGAATTCTTGGGGCATAGGGTGACTCAGACAGGAAATTGCCCCATGACTAAGAAAGTTGAGGCCATTGACAAAATGCTTCCGCCCAACAACCTGCAAGAGTTCCAAGTCTTTCTGGGTATAATGGGATACTATAGACAATTCATCCCCAATTTTGCTAACACTAGTGAACCCCTGGTCCAGCTGTTGCGTAATTCACCTTTCAAATAGACCGCCAGTCAACAACAAGCCTTTGAGACCCTCAAGCAAAAACTCAAAGAGGCTCCTATTCTAGTATATCCTGACTATGATAAAGAATTCATCCTATATACCAACACTAGTGACCTGGCTATTTGGGCTATCTTGGCTCAATTGGATGACAAAGATGTGGATCACCCTGCAGCTTATACCTCTTTTGTCCTGAATAAGAATGAGAAAAATTAAAGTGTGACCAAGAAAGAGTGCCTTGCTGTGCTGCATGCTGTCAAGCAGTTTTGCCACTACGTGTATGGCACCCATTTCACTGTGGTTACTGACCACGCTTCACTCAAATGGCTACAGCAACTCAAGGAACCCAAAGGACAACTAGCTAGATGGGCTCTCTTTTTATAAAAGTATGACTTCATTGTGTTGCACCGCCCTGGGATTCAACATCAGAATGCTGACAAACTGTCCAGAATACCCATCCTGGCTCTACATCCTGCTGAAGCTGATCAATTGTATGAACTAATTAGATACCTTTTGTCATGGGAAAGCAAGAAAGAGGAAATTTGAGTTGCCTTTTCTAACCTATCTGAGGACACCCTCATTTGTGACAATCAGCTTTTCAAGAAGTTACAAGACCACTACTTGCCCTATGTAAGGCCTAGTCTTTGCCTTTTGTTGTTGCTGCAAGCCCATAAGGAGAAGGAACACGGAGGCGTTGCAAAGACCCATGCCTGGCTCCAGAAGAATTACATCTGGGAAAATCTTTGCTTGCTGATTCCAGATGCTATTGCTAGTTGCCATGACTGCCAGCTCCAACGTCCTAAAGCCGCCACTCATGAGTTCAAGCTAGTCCCCCCTCAACACGCCTTTCACACTGTCAGTATTGACATTGTAGGGCTTTTCCCTTGCTCCCGCTCTGTTTGCTGTTTTATCCTAATTGCTGTTGATCATTTTAGCAAGTGGGTAGAAGCTCGTCCTACTAAAGACATCACTGCCAAGACTACTACCCCCTTTCTGCTGCAATATGTATTCTTCTGCCATGGCTGCCCTCGGGTGTTGTTGTCTGACAATGGGACTAACTTCAACGCCAAGTTAGTGACCTCAGTGGTTGAAGCCTTGGGGTCTCACCAGTCTTTCTCTGCCCCCTATAATCCTTCCACCAATGGGGCAGTTGAACGAGCCAACTCAACTCAGGTTTCTATCATGAGGAAGCTTACTTACTCTGACGCTGCCAACTGGGATATGTACTTACCTGCTGCTCTATTTGCCTATTGCCTTAGCAAACATTGTGTCACCAGGTACTCCTCTTTGCTATGCTGTATGGTTGTAAAGCCACTGCCCTGTTGCTCCTGGGGGCCCCCTACTCTCCTCTGATAAGGCCATTAACCCTGATGAGCACATCAAAGATCTAGTCAACCACATCATTGATATACAGGGGCTGCCTAAATGTTGGCCTATAAGACCAAGCTGCTGGAGCTCTCCCCTGACAATGCCGGGAGATCCTCCCTGCCTGAGTTTGCCATTGGAGACCATGTTCTGTATTATCAACACAGAGTAGGAGGACAAGCCCATAAGCTAGACTTGTTATGGATTGGGCCCTTAGAAGTAACCTTTAAGCAAGGATTAGAGTATACAGTAAAGCTTCTCTCTAGTGGTTGATCTTTTGCTTGTGTGCATACTAAGTTCCTCCGCAAGTATCACCCCCCTAAGGCCAATATAGAGGGGGCAATGTTGTGAATGCCGCCATTCACCATGTTTTGATTTTGCCTTTATTGGGTTATTTTGAGGACAAATCTCTTTCTTTTGCTTTTGCCCTTTAAAATGAGGCTGGCTCTGAATTGGGAAATACAATTGTTCAGTTTCCTGATCCTGCACAACTCACTTGCCCCACTCATGCCTGTGGCAAGTGATCCTATTGTCCTGTTATTGTTTTGTGGTATTGTAAACCACTATATATTCCATTTCCTATTTTCCAATAAAATTAAGTTCTATTCACATTTTTTTCTTTGTGTCTCCATGTACTTTAGCGCCTCTCTAGCTATGTCTAGTAGATATTATTCATTCATGGCCACAAGTTAATTGTACAGCCTTCCCTGATATTCTAACCAAGGCTTAGTACAAATCCAATCCTAAGGTTAGGATTCCTGTTGTGACTCTGTGCTGCGCCTCAGATCACAACAGTGCTTAGGAAGGACCTTGCCCCTAGTGGCGTCAAATGCCACAGACCAGGGTTGAAGGCATACCAGTAGATCTGAACTCATGGGTGTGGGATCAGGAACTGACTGGATTTTCTGGAAAGACTGTTCTAATTCAGACATATCCAACAACAGAATATGAATGGTTATGCCTGAAAAATGGTTTACTTGCAACTCATTTTCCTTTAGCAGGGTTGATACATTATGGTCTTGCCACCAGCCCACTTCTAAAAAGATTGGATACATAAGGGTAGAGCAAATAGAGAATCTTTCAGTAAAAGATTGACCCACATCTAAGAATTTCACTGGCTTTTTGAGCTGGAACAAGGGGAAAGCTTGACAGTTGTCACCCCTAACCAGCATTCCAGGATGATACTTGAGTTGCAGCAAATCTGCAGTCTCAACACTCATGAAGTTCCCAGAAGCACCTGTATCCAACAGAATGGCTGGCCAATAGATAGTTTGACTGTTATCTATACTACCATAAAACAAGAAGTAACCAGAAGTAGATTTATTTGCCGCAAGTGTTGCCACTTCAGTGGGATCTTGCTTCTCTTTGGTGGTACAGACAGCAGCTAAGGAGGCAGGGTGCTCCTGAAAATAATGTTCAATCATTTCTTGGACGGCATCAGGGAGGACAGGACAATCACAATCAATAGGAACAAGAGGCAACTCCTCGGGCTCAACTACCAACAACTTTTCAGAGACAACATGCTGAAGCATAGCCAACAAACTCTCAGGGACAGCCACAACTGGTGCTTCATTTACCTTGGCAGGTTTATTCAAGATAGCCAATTGAGACTGGGAAGACACACAGGGATAACAATCCCAACTCTGGCTAGATGAAGCCACTGCAGAACAAGTACCCAAAAACCAAGAATGTGCAGTGAGTTTGGCTTCAATTTCCAGTATACCTTGTTTGGGAGTTGACAGATTTGAGACCAGAGAAAGAATTCAGCTTACCAGGGCCTCAGTTGTGGTTAATGGGGAATCCCAAACTGCCAGATCCTGGGCAGTCTGGTTAACTGCTAACCACAACACTGAGAGTTTGTTCACATTGGGAACATTGATAGTACAGCAGTAGGCTAGAAACTGAGGAAGGAATACCAAGAGCAAAGTAGATCCTGTTGTAAGGCGTACAACTTATGATATACTTTGAGCTCCTCAATAGATACACACAAATTTTTTAACAAAGGGTATAAAGATATACTTTCAGTTAAAACATGTGGATTGCGCTCCACCGCGGACAACAACCATTTGCGAGCATCTTCCAAAAATTTTGTCATTATGTGGTAAACTTGGGATTTATGACTAAGGCTCAAGCCAGAATAGAATGATAAAGCTGACTTAACTTCACACAAAATTTCATCAGTAGGTGGAGCAGGAAAATAATCCAGGTGCCAAAACAACATGGCATAGCGGAAATAGGAAACAGAAGATCCAGTCTCAACAACTGCAACCAGAGATGGAAACCAAAAATTAAAGAAAAGTCCAAACTGAAAACTCAGAAAATAACTAATACAAATAAACATGGTAAACACAGATATCTCAACAGAACAGGAGAAAAGAGAAATATGAACTCTTGACAAACTGCTTTCAAAAACTCAGACATAGAAGAGTTGAGTAAGGTGACAGAAATTGCGGAATAGTAAGAAGCCATTTATAAGTGGTGAGGAATTACCACCTAAATCCACATAAAGTTAATGATTAATCACCAACGTGGCTTCAGATATTATTTTGTAAAATTTCCAAATGAGATAATAGGCTTAATTAAAATAATTAATCCCAACCAGAATAGCCCAAGATAAATAGCCTGGGAAAGCATCAGAAAGTCTTCAGAATAAAATTTAGGACATTGAGATACAACAATATTTTCAGCTTTTAAGACAGGTGGAACAACTCTGAGATTGATAGACATTGAATTAACATTGGGTGGTGCCAACAACAAATTACCAACAGCCAGGCCCCATCTGCCAGTGATGATTCTGCTGAGGATCAGATTGTAGGGGATGTAACACAACAATGCAACTACTGGATGCATTTCTTAAAATAAAATTAAACCAAGGGATAAGTGATTTTTTTGAGTTAATTTTGGGAGAACCTAACTCTTAGAGTTGAAACAGTGAAAATTATTCAATATATATCAACAATCAACTAAGCAATACCACCTGGATCCTGAGCTCCTATTACTTCTACATTGTCAAGTGATTACTTAGTCCAGGTTGCAAAGAACCCTTGTGTGACTAACTTCTGATGACCATGCTGATAAATAAGCTCATATCAGGTGACCCTTAAATTACGTCAATTTATCAACGTCAACTTCTGGGGGGAATCAGATTTGACTGGCAAACTGGGGCAGCTGTAACCAATTTTCAATCAACTGTTTGATTCAAGTCTATCAAATCAGTCAGATTTTTAAAGGTTTTACAGCCTTCTAAGCTTTTCTACTTGGCAAAATAATTCCTGAAATTATGGAACTTACTGTGACAGCATCTTCTTTCAAGCTTTCCAATATATTTGTGTTTTTAGTACTCAACAAATATAGTAAATAGAGATGTGTTGACCTCCATGCTCTTGGTTTCTAAAAGACCTCACAAATCTTGCTTTGTCCTGTTTTCTCACAAATTCAATTGCAGAAAAGAAGTTGAAGGCCCCCTAGGCTCCTGGGAGGTGGATCTAGCAACTAATCTTCTAATCTCAGTTTAGCTCTAGAGCTTCCTATAAGGCATTATCTAAAGTGATAGAAGAGGCCATGGGGTTTTCTATTAAGAGCCTCTTTAAATTTTCAGCTTGAGCAGGGTCAAATCCAACTAGGAGATGTGTATGATAAGTCACTGATGTCTCCTTCTCATCAGTTTAGCTGGGGCTCTTGACTTCTTTGGCTTGGGATAGAACTGGGTTCATCACTGGTGGAGAGAGCTTGGAATTCCCTTTAACATTTCCAAGGTAGGAGTGTGATCCTCCTCATTTTTCCCTGAAATCAGAAGTTATACAGTTTAGTCATGTCATCAATATACTCCTCATGAATTTTCCAGAGTTGGAAAAATATCTTAGAGTATGGTGAGAAGGTCTCATCAGCCAACCAGATATTTGCTGTCATCAATCTCTTCAGTTTTTCTGAGTGATATAACATATTGTTCTCTTATGCTCATCAGGACCATCATCATGGCAGAGAAACTGTATATAATTATAGGTGACTCTGATATCATTGGGGATATCCAGTTCAAGGAGGGAGGTGGCACTTCTGTCCACATCTTCAGACTTGCAGTGATTATTGCTCACACAATTTTGAAGGAGTCCAAAAGTTACAACAGCTATCTTATGGAAACTAGTAAAGCTGTGAAGGGCCGTGGTGACTATCTCCTGAGAAGTAAAGCCTATATTGAGAGGCTGCTTCTGGTGCAGTTACCACTTTATCAGGCGCCAATAGACCCCCTGTGGCTCCTGACAGGCATGCTTATTGTTAAGCTTATTGAACTGGGTGAATCCAGTGGTAGTAAGGCAGGCAGGGCAGTCAGGCCCCTCACACTTGAAGTGATGAGGCATCAGGTGCTTCTTCTCATCATTGCACTTGGACATGAATCCATCATGGTAGAGCCCAGCATTGCCCTTGGATGACATTATTGGGAAGGAGATGTGTAGGACATCTAGTAATTGGAACTCCTCTTCATATTTGCATATATTATGGACTTTCAGGATACCCTAGTGTTACAGGCTATCTCCAGTGGGTGTAGCATCGCCAGAGCTGTACAGGTCTATACAGTCTTCCTCTGAGATGTGGGGGTGTCTATTCTTTATTTTCCTGGATATAGACAAACTTGTGCCCAGTTGGGCCCTTGGAGGGCTGGGGGTAGGTTTCTCTTCAGAAGACTTCTTTTCTGGAGAGGGGGTGGGCTCATGGGGCTTCTTGGCAGCCTTGGTGGGCTTCTTGGTAATCTTCTTGTTGGCCTTTGGATCAAATTAATTGGTTCTGGAAAGTTTAACCTTCTTTGGGTTGATGGAGATAGACTTAGGGATCATCTAGATGGCTCAAGGGAGGTATTTTGCATGTTAAATAGGGATATAATTTTTAATAATGCTATTGCTTTTTACATAAAGATAGCTGGAATGAAATCAAATATCAATTTATATAAAAGTGAGTCTGTCTATCTATCTCTAATGTCACCTCAAGTGGGTGCAAGCTGTTAGGGATTTGACTGAATTGATTTTTCTGTAATTTAATTTTAAAAGTTGATTGTTAAGCCAAAAGCTCAATTTGGCTCATCCTTACATTCAATCCCTTACATGCATCTTTGAAAGTACATAGATTGAATTAAGTGGAGTGTGGTCTAAATCATGTTGAACTGAAATATAAGCCACTCAAAGTTTAATAAAGTTGTATTTAATTACTTGATATTTAAATTAGTGGCTCACCCCATTCAACCATATCAAAGTGGCTTATCTGTATAGATTATCCGACTATAGAATGGGTGGATTAAAATTAGAAAGGAAGCAGCAATTGTTTAAGATCCTTTTATATGATTGGATATTTAAACTCTGCTGATGATTGAATTGGCTGATGAAAAGAGAGCTTGATCAGTTTTAAATATATTAAATTGAAAAAGATACAAAAAAATTTAGTTTAGTGCAGGATAGTTGGCTTGGAAATTTCGGATCTATCTATTCTAAAGTGAAATAATAGAATATACCACTTGGATGCATCAGCTGATCCAAGTGGCTGCATATTGTTTCAGAGTAAACCCTGCTTGCCATAGCTTCATCCCAAAACGACATCTGTGGAATAAACTGGCTATGATAAAATTATGTTTTGATATAATGATTTTCATGAAACTTAGAGGACATAGATCAATTTTTCAGATGATTCTGATCAAAATGGTACCAAACATGATAGCTCTAGATGCTGAGATATATAGTTAAGTTCTGGAATTGGGTTCACGTCATAATCAAAGGCTCAGACTCAATTTGATATTATCTAAATTTACTTTTAATGCACACTAAAAAACTAAAATCAATGCATCTCAGTGATTACTAAGCCAATTTTGATGGCTGATAGCTTATTTTAAAGCTGCAGATTAGCTCTACATTTTGAAGGGTTTTAAAAATAAATTACTAAATTTTGAATTATTTTTTACCCTTACTAAACTTAATAGTGATACTATACTTATTTAGTTTAGTTTTTATTTTTACTTGGAATATACAATTTTAATTTTAAATTTAAATAAATACAATTTAAAGTACCTTTTAATAAAGCACTCAAATAAAAATTTAATTAAACATGTGATAAGTAATCCAAGCCTAAAAATACAATAAAATATATTCAATTGATTTAAAAAATTCACATTTAATTCTGTCCTTGGATGGGGCAACCACCTAGTATAATTTAAGCTTCAGTAATTTTTTACTGGTGTGATCAGCTCTATAAATTTTAAAAAAGGAAAAGAAGGTTTTATCATAAATTTAGCGATTATCGATTTTGGCACTTTGATTTTGACACCCCCTAAAAATGTAAGGAAGCATGAAATGTAATTTTCAGAGCTGTTGATATAAAGAAAATTCAGAAAAGAGTAAGGAAAAGCTATTCATAGAAAAAGAACTTAGCTGGTGCATGTTTTTCATTAATTCAGGAAGAAATAGCCATTAAATATTTTACTATGACACATCAAACATATCAATGATCAGAAAGGCATAATCACATTCAAAGCAAATGATAAACAATAGAAAAACTGACACATTAAACTTTTATATTTTCTGTATTTCAAATGGCACTCAGATATATATTATTCACATATAAAAAGCTTGCTAAGAACACATAATCACATAATAAAAAGCACATAAAGGTTGAGAAAACACCAAAAAAAACTAAACAAACAACATTGAATTTCAGTTTATTTTGGATAAAAAAGTTCAAAAAGGAAAGAGAAAAAACCACAAATAATTAAGCTCATTTTATTTAGGAAATTGATGTATCAATTTAAGCCCCAGCATCTTAATTGAATCAATCAAAGATCTGGTAATAATTTTTTATTAAGATTCAAACCACATTAAAACTATGAACAAAGTTAATTTCTACCATTTTTAAAGAACATATTAAATCTTAAAATGAGGTGTTCAAGTGATAGTAATTTTTACTTATTAACACTAAGTACAAATAACTTCTGGCAGTCAACATTCAAGAGCAAGTGGCTATTAATTATCCTCCATACACCCAGTGCATTCATTTAATCCAATAGAAAGAAGACATGATTTTCTTTATGTTGAGACAGATGCCCTATTTTTTAGACACCACTTGGAGAAAACCAATTAACAGGGTAGCACCCTGTCTAGTGCACAAGAAGAAAATGAAATCAATCTTTTACGAGCCAATGAGACCCCCTATGGTACTTTAGAGGATCCAAGAAATTCATGCTTTCTTTTTCATTATCCCAGTCTGACTCTTTTTGGTATAACAGAGAACTAGTTATGTGAGCTTTGGTGAGCTCAGATTTTAAGTGAGTAATTCAGGCATATATCTTCCTGCCATCTGATGATCACATTCATTCATTTCACTTTTCATAGTCTTATCTGCAGACCATTTATATATTATTTCATGGTATAATTCTTCCAGTTGAAATCAAAATTTACAAAACTTAATTATTGAGGTGAAAGCAACAATTATTGTAAAGCATCATTATTAATAATATCCATGTTTCTATTGTATATCATTTAGGGTATAATTGGCTAAAAAACACATCAGTTCTGTAATCACATTTTGTATCCTATCACATGATTCATTACTTAACAACGTCATTGAATCAATAAATTTACAAAAAGATCCACATGTTTACAACCTATAAGTACACCCAAGTACATTATGAAATTACATGATTCTATTTGTGTACATGTCTTTCAATAGATTGAAGTATTCCAGACTTTCAGAGCCAAAGCCTTGTGGATACTCCTATTCCTAATACAAGCTTTCCTTGGCTCTAACTAGGAAACATCTGATTTGTCTAATAGTGACACCATTGTTGCAACTTGACACAGCCAAGCCCACTTTAACCCTATGATTAACAGCATGCTAACCATATTTATAGGATTTTATTACTTTATATTAACCATTTTTACTTAGTTACAACACATTTACCCTATTATTAACTTCCTGTCAATAATATTAAAGGGTATCAATTAAACTTCCTGGTCAAACAATAGGTTTATAGACAACTAGTATTATAATAATTTTTGGTCATATTTTTTATTAGTCCCTCAATTAGTAAATCATAATTGATTCCTGAGTACTTCATCACCACTATGATTTAAACAACTTAATAAAGGGGATTTACTTCTGTTAAATCCCTCTTGTAGGGTCTTTATTACCAGTAAATCCCTTCAAATTGAGCAAAACACATCCAAAAAACATAGTTTTTGGTGAATGTAATGGTAGGCCAAGGGGTTTACTACTGTCAAACTATTCCAAAGATGAGGATTTTATTCCAGAAAATTTTCCTAAACCTTTTAATAAAAACAGGGCAAGAAAAATTTAGCAACCAATCCTATTGTTTTAATTTCAACTTATGAAATTAATCACAATCCAAAAACTTCTGTTCACCACAGCCCATAGTTGTCACAGCAGATTCTATAATGCCAGGAATTATCTATCCAAGTAAGAAAGCTCAAAAAGCTGGAAAACTGTTAACAAAACTAACTGATTTGATGGATCTAAATCAAACAGCTGATTGAAAATGGGTTACAGCTGCTCTAGTCTGCCAGTTAAATTTGATTCCCCTTGCAAGCTGATGTGGATAAATTGACTTAATATGAGAGTCACCAGATATGATCTTATTTATCAGCACAGTCATTAGAAGTTGGTCACACAAGGGCTCTTTGCAAACTGGACTAGGTAATCATTTGACAATGCAGAAGGAATAGGAGCCAAGGATTCAGGTGGTATTGCTTAGTCAAATTTTGATATATATTGAATAATTTTCACTGTTTCAACTCTAAGAGTTGAGTCCTCCCAAAATTTTACTCAATAAAATCAAATATCCTATGGTCTAACTGTATTTTAAGAAATGCATCCAGTAGTTGGATTGTTGTGTTACATCCCCTACAGTCTGATCCTCTGCAGAATCATCACTGGCATATGGGACCCAGCTGTTGGTACTTTGTTGTCAGCACCGCCCAATGTTAATTCAATGCCTACCAATCTTGGAGTTGTTCCACCCATCTTTGAAGCTGAAAATCTTGTTGTATCTCAATGTCCTGAATTTTATTCTGAAGACTCTCTGATTCTTTCCGAGGCTATTTATCTTGGGCTGCTTTGGTTAGGATTAATATTTTTACTTAATCCTAGTATCTCATTTGGAAATTTTACAAAACGGTATCTGAAGCTACATTGGTGGTTAATCATTAACCCATGTGAATTTGGGTGGTGATTCCCCACCACTTGGAGACATCTTATTACTATCCTACAATTTATATCACACTTGTGGGTTCTAATAATGACTGTGGCACCTTGGTATGCTGCAGCTAAACCAATGTTCATGATATGCCAGCCAATGTCCTTCCCCCCAGGTCCTAGTGTGCAATTTTCCAGCCATTTCACAAGTATCACTGAAAATGATGCCACCAGATCTCTAGTGGCACAAAAAGGATAAGTATTCCCCAGTAAGTATAAATAGTGAGGAGGAGGAGACTTCCTCACTGTTGACATCTTAAAAAAACAACTTTTTTGCCAAGGACTCATTATTTTCTTGTAGGAATTATCTATTTTTGCACCAATATAATCATTTGGTTTGCATCTATTTGTGAATCCACTACACAATACAACCACGCCTATCTGTTCCCTCCTGGCTCTGCTCCTGTCACTTTGGTTAAGCCACCTTGCGCCATCAACTTGGAGTTCTTCCACCTTCACCACCTGGATCTTCCTCCTGGACACTCTAGAGTGCAAACTTTGTCTACCATGAAGGAGATCCCCTCCACAACTCCCTTGCCTAACATTTACTTCTCAGGACTTCAGTAAGTTGGGGTTTAGTCATATCACAGCATTGGAGCTGGCCAACCAGGTTGTGCCCCATACTGGGAGTTGGTGTCCCCTAGCTACTGCAGTCAACTACCTGGTCAGGATTGTGTCTATTGTGTACATGACCTTCCAGGCCCGGCCTGTCTCTCTGTGGGAGTCCATCCAGACTCTGGTATGGGTCGGGACAGGAACCCAATACAGATCTTTTGAATGCAAAGTCATGAATTTCAAAATAATCCCAGAATCAATTAGTAGTGATCCTTTCAGATAAAGATGAAAAACTATCCACTGTAAATACCCCACCCCACCCTCTCATGAAGGTGTTCCTCTGGAACTGCTGATCCCCCTTTTCCAGTGGTTAATTTTTGGCTTTTCTTATTTTTATGACTGTAAGGCCCATTTAAAAGTCAGATATTTCTGAGCAATCTAAATAAAGAAATTAGGGAGGAAAACACACAAACTAAATTTCTAAATATGATCAATCAAACCCTCAAGGAACTCTTAAATACCCTATATTATCTTTTAAAATCATCACATTTTTAAACACCAAATAGTGCTATCTCACACATGTGAGCAAGACATTTGATCAATTTTCTAAACATAAGCTGTATACAAAACCCACTAAATTTCAGTTTATTCAGAAGGAACTCTTGGTCCTGTGCAACAACTTCTCCACTGATAGCATCAATGTCATGCCTTGCTTTAGAATATTAATTTCTTTGAAAATTATTTTTCCTTTAAGATTTTCTTTAGGAATCTAAGTTGAATTTTAAAGTTAGTATTTTAAATGAGTCTTTTTTACCAATTCTTTTGCTTGACTTTTGCTTGGATTTCAAGAGCTACTCTATTGATGATTCAAGAGTTATACAACCACTGTTTCTTACCTATATCTTCTTCAAAAAGAGTGTAAGCTTTGTTTTGGTTTAAATATTTTAAACTTCCCCTATCTCTTATTTTCCTTAACTTCTTGTTGCAGGTTAAAACCTACTTAAATTTAAACATATAAATAAAACACAATAAAGAAGAGTAGGCTTCAAGCCAAAAAAACTAAGTTTTTTCCTTGCTTCAGGTTTTTATTTTTAACACTTTAAAGTTTAAAGCTATAGATTAACTTCAATTTAATTTTGTTCTTTTTTTGAAAGATTTTAAATATCTAAAATTTACTTAAATTACATCTTTTAATTCACTCTTACTCTTTTCTAAACTTAAAACTTTCAAAATAGTTTTAAAATTCCAAGTTAGAAATTAAGTTACCTTATAATTCCTTTAACCATCATTTTCAAAAGTTACTAAAATCACTTCAGAATTAATGCGGTTAGATTTTTTTAGTTTAAAATTAAATTTTAGTTACCATGGAGAGGTTAAATCAGCAAACTGCTGCTTTACTGTCAAATTTCTTTAATTTTAAGGATAGCTTGTATCAATTTATGACCTGCTATTCACATGGTGAATTTATGAATATTGATATACCACTTGCAACTACTAGAAACTTATTGGATATCTTATCTTACCTTATAATTTGGGTTTTTTTAAAGACCTCATCTCCCCATTTTACAAATTATAAACTCTTGGAAGTTTCCTTTAAAGTTTTATTCCAAACTATGCCTACCTTCTTATAACTCTTAAATTTGAACCCAGTAGCTCTTTATGCTTTTTTATACAATTTTGTTCCATATTGGGCAAGGCTTTTCAATCAAAGCAGATCCATAAAAATTTAAAGCTATTAGTAATATGCAAATACCAACTTCCATAAAATATTTTAGATGATTTCTTAAAATGATATACTGCATTTAAAAGTAGATCAAAGACTGTTGCAAGCTCAAGGCACTAATCAATGACATCATAAAAGGCAGTGCTAAAAAGAAGCTTATTTGAACCCTGAAATATTATAAAAATTAGCTCTTCAAACAATGCTAGTTCAAGCCAGAAGACTTATAATACTTAAATAAAAATGAATTAAAGTCTTTAATCAGGTGCAAGAAGAATTGTATACTTATATTGTTATAAATCTTTCAGCCAGGGCAAAAAGCTTTTTTATCATTATGTTATGAAAGTAGAAAAATAACACCAAGCAGCAATACCCAGTACACAATAAAAATTCTTGCAATCTAACACACATGTAAGAAATGAAGATGATACCTTAAAAAGCATCTTGATGACAAAGTATTAATTGATTAAAAGTCACCCATTTACTTCAAAAAAATAAAACATGCTTGGGGTCAAGCCAGATGAATATCCCTGCTGGAACAGCTAAACCTAGACATCTGGTATAAAAGGGATAAAAGCTGTTCATGGCTAATGTCCTCTCTGTAATTTGTTTTCTTATAGAGGATCATTCAGATCACCTGGACCCTGATTATTGTAACCTATACACAAAAGGCTATAAGAACAAGGATAAGACCATGTCACCCACTAATATACTAACTATACATTAATAATTGCTGCACCTTTTGCATTACTGCGCCACAATTATTTGAGATTATAGGGCACAGTGCATTTGCTTGAATACAGTCATATGTGAGGTTATGAGTAGTTTTATATCAGAAGAGCCAGGATTGAATAGAAACATGATTATTGCCCAGAAGTGGCTTCTGATCACGCATAAGCACTTAAAGATTAGGATCAAGGTCCACCAGAATAAAGATATATCAAAGATGGTTTAAAGATGACTTTATTGTAATTGATTAATTCTTATTATACCTTCTGCAAGGTTAATCTCTGGGCTTCTAGCAATGTCTTCTAGGAAATTCTAACACACCCCTTATCTGGGTAATTATTAATCTAGGTTTGGCGCTTATTTCACGTCAACCAATAGAATATCTTCATCTTCATCCAGCACAGGTGATCCTTGCTGGCATGGAATAATTTAGTTGCTTCAGGATCACTTCCTACCTTCCTGGCATCTTCCAAGCTTAATGCTTAATAATATGATTAATAAGGGAATTTGAGATTATGGGGAATCAAACCCAACGCCTTGCCGCTTGATATAAAAGTAAGGCAGCGTCTTGGCACTTGTAATAATTTTCAGTTGGCGCAGCGGCGCTTGACGTAAAAGTAGTTCAGCGCTTTGGCGCCTAATCCAATTTCTAGGCGGCGCCACGGCACCTGTATCTTTTTAAAGTAGTGTGGTGGCAAATCAAGGATCACTAAGCGCCACAGTAGCGCTTATCATTGGCTAATTTAAGGTTCAGGTCAGCAGACTACTTCTGATCCAATATGCATATGATTTATACTACCAATTTATGTTGTTTGGAAGCATTAATTCATATCTGTGAGCTCTGCCATAATTAGCATCATTGGTTTTTATACTGCTAATTTATGGGTTTGGTTGCAGAAACCCCAATCTGTGAGCTCTTTCATAATTGGCATCATTGCTTGTCAAAATTCCCAACAATAATAATTAAAAAACTTTCATTTATCAAGTAAAACAGTCTTCCACATTAAAAATGGCAATACCATCTCAAAAATTACCTTAGCTCAAAGTGTTGACACCATAATAATACATCATGTACTATTAAGGCATACAAAAGCCAATAAATCATCTTACATTGAAAGAAATAAACTGGTGCCTATAATTAAGTAAGGCATCATAGATGTAATAAAAAGTTTAATTTATGTGTTAATTATACTAGCACAAAAGCACCCAAACCTACCATCAATCCAGTACTCAATCTAGAATCATTTTTGGTTTTGGGCCTGAAATTAATATGTTTATTCCTGTTGATTAAGTAGGACAGCAATTATTAATTACAACTGTTGTAACTGTGCTGTTTTAGCAGAGTTACAAGGGGAAAAATATTTAGAAGATAGATAATAATCTTTATTATGAGATAGTGATTATATAGTATATGTGAATCAAGGATAACAGGAACATGATTGGTGATCACACAGCTGGATGGTGAAAGGGGGTGGCTTGATCCTGGTAATGAGTCAAGCGCCAAAGCGAGGCATCCACCATAAAGGATCATCATCTATTCATGTTGTTGGATTTGGTAATTTGAGTTGACTTCCTAGTCTGGCTTTGAGTGACTGGATAATTGGATTGCGTGTCACAACCTGCTTGGTTAGAACCTTGCTGCCGGGTTGAGTCTGCGGTTTCAACACAACCATCAGAATTTTCACACATGGATCAATCTTCTGGGTACAAAAATACTATAAAGCAGAAACAATAAAATTCCTCATCAAAAAGTCATCTGCCTTTGACTATGGCACACTAGACTACATTATAACTGTCAGAGCCCTCAAATTAGCAGGAAATATAGTGAACATCAACCTACAGAACAAAGCAATAAATAACTCCATAATATCTCTATGTTGCCTCCAGGAAAATTAAATTGTAGAAAGACTGGATGGTATGCTCACACTTACCTTGGAAAATATCATTGATGGCAAAGACACATGTCCATAATATATCAAACATGAATTTCTAGTACCCATAGTTAGAGTTTATTAAGGGACTAGTTGCTCCTCTTTTGAACTCACCTATGGATATAATGCAGAAGTGGTATCATTAATAATCAGCCCCATATGATAGCTACCAAAGGGAAACTGCCCACATAAACACAAAATCCTACACTCAAGAATATCAGGCTCTAAGAAAAGTTGGCAGCTACCAAAAGTGGCCCCAGAAAATTCACCTCTAAGGATAAACCTTTTGCTCCTACCACCCTAGTCAGGGTACTTGCTGAAAAACCACAATAAACTAGACTCAGCACACAAATGATAAGGAAGAGTTATTAAACACCACCTAGAACACAACATATACCTTGTGCACTTCTAAAATCTCAAAGAGTCTGTCATCAGTAAGTATCACAAAGCAATTCTCTGCCCAAAAGAAAAGAAGACTATTCTAGAATCATATTGGCCACTGTTAGCCAACTAAAGAACTATCAGTAATATTTTATCAAGACAGAGCCTCTACCTGATGTGCCTTCCATAGAAGACTAACTAATTAAGTGGGGATTTTGTTGAGGGATAATATTTCAAACCTGCAACATTCCATATTGATACTAATTTTCATTCCCTTTGTTGTGTATATAGTTCAGTCACATGACAACCAGCTACACTATCTCTTCTACTCATACTTGATCCTTTAACATTATAAGGATCAAGCCACAATATATTTAGATTAGAAAGCCAAGCTTATATAACAATAAAAATATTATTATCTCATTTTTTATGTTCCCCTCTATAGGTTGCCTGGTTGGCATTTCACTGAAAAGTTAAGTTCTATATTCAACCAACTGGGGGCTAAGACAGAACAGTTAATAAAATCGTTACAGATGGAAATTATGTATTCTTTATAGTTTTTCTGATATCTTGTTAATAAATTTGTCTCATGTGTTCAGTAAAAAAATCATACTAGTTAACTGATCGGGGTGCTCCTAGGGGTGGCAGAGTACCAAGTAAAAAACCACCCTGGCAAGGCCCCCCAGAACACTCATATATCTCTTTAATTATTATCACCAACTTGGTAGCTCAATACTTGGAATCAAAGGTTAAGTTTCCAGAAATGGAAGCTGGGATTTTTATAAAGTTTTCCTATCCAACAAGCAATTTGTGGATTTAAGATTCAACCCTAACCCTAGTTCTCCTAATTTTGGTAGCTTTTGAGTTTAAGTTTTCTAGGTGGACCCCAGCGATTTGAAATGGGTGTTGTTATATACAGATGTTGCAGTTATATTTAAACAGCTTATTATCTTCATACTACATATATTGTTTGTATTAATAATTAGTGATAGTTACTCGTTTTAAAGACGTATTCCTTGAGAGTTTGAACCAGTATTTCCTCTAAGTTGGGACTGTGATCTTGTTTTGGCTGTAGAAGCCATGCCTAATCGGCTACAATGAACTCTCACTACGGTTTACTCTGATCAGTAGTCTTGAAGCTTATGCGAACCATCATAAAGCCCAATTCAAATCTTTTCTGGAAAAAAGTGGGTTCATTTTTCTCACCAGCTTTAAAAGCTGCTAAATCAGGTGCCTGGGGGTTGCAGAATAAATTAGACGTTTATTAAATAGACTCTTAAAGGGGGTCCGCTGCTTTGCGGTCACAATAGACGGTGGCTTGGGTTTTGAAGCAGTAGAGATCGGCTGGGCAGGGGCGTAGCTTCCATCTGCCATGATCACATGTTGCAAAGTTTGTACCTGCACAGGCATGAAGGACGTCGCATTTTCCTCCATTAGCTGGATATGTACTGTTGCCCGTTGTGGGGGGAGGATTAGTATTGTTAATAGGGGATGTATAAGGTGGTATAGTATGAATTTTTCTCTCTGTGTGGGAAGAACATTTTCTGGGAGTTGTATTGTCACGGGAGCCATAAATTCTCTCCTTAATTACAGGGACCTTGGCATGTGAAGGACTAGCTAAACTTTTCTTGATTACATCGCTCATCCGCTCGCCAATGCGACCAGAGTTGGAGTTTTGGGAGGAATCCCATAGCATGACGCCGCCAAAATGGGTGGATGTTTCCTTCACGTTTGCCACAATCTTGGCGACTTCGTGAGGGGATACATAGCCAAAGCCAGCTGCTTTGGGTGTTGCAGGTACATCAAGGAAAAGTTTGATATCCTTGTTAAAGGACTCACCACTAGCCCAAGCTCCCCACATGTTCCAATTCCAGGCATTCTTGTTGTTGAAGTTATGGACGCCACACCAGTTGTTGTAAAACTGAATGAAGACAGCGTCAATTGGGTTCTCTTTCATGATTCGCTGCAGGTTAGCGTCAGGGAAAAAGCATTGTGGAGCTGCGGTAACGTAGTATTTCTTTTGCTGGTCAACCTGGAACTTTTGTCTCAGCTCTTTGAGGAAGTGGTCGTAATTGTCTTGGCTTCCGCCCTCGAGGTCAAGATCAATCACATCTAGAATGGCATCGCCAAATGGGCGCAGCTGATTTTTACCGCCCAAGAACATGCCCCAAATATTTTCAGCAGCCATGACTGCCTTCCTGGGGGAATCAAGGCT
This sequence comes from Entomophthora muscae, assembly GCA_014839935.2. Classification (NCBI taxonomy): domain Eukaryota; kingdom Fungi; phylum Entomophthoromycota; class Entomophthoromycetes; order Entomophthorales; family Entomophthoraceae; genus Entomophthora; species Entomophthora muscae. The sequence goes on from QTSX02002266.1 coordinate 55,851, forward strand.
TGTTTTTGCATTTGCACCGCCTATGGAGAGCAGTACAGTCTTACCCTTTCCTTGACAGCCTTTGATTTCTTTTCCGATCTCCGTACAGTTTAGTACGCTAGTCCCCGCAAACAAAGCTCCACAGTGATGGCTCAAGTTGATCAAAGGCAGTTTGCTGCTCAGGTTGGTCAAAGATGAAAGGTTGACGACATCTATTGTTTCGTCTTGGCAGACTGAAGCAAGCGACTGCTTCCATGGCTGGCCAGGATGGGTTGCTCCATACGAGTTCTGTCCCCAATAAACAACCACATTCTCCTTGTTCAAGTCCCATTTGGCCAAAGCAAGTCCTACAAAGATAATTGATTTCATTTATGAAAATTCAATCACTCACTTGGCTTAAATACTTATTTTTCACTTGAACATTATACCCTGTCTTTGATTTAAAATCTCAATATTCTTCGATTTTCGCCACCTAGTGCTTTGAAAAGGTGGATAAATTAACCCCAACCATCCACCAACAAAGTTGAATAGTTAAATTAACATCACGCTGTATTTGAAGCATTTAAGTCTATTAATAGCTTTCCACTTTCTGCTTTAGCCGCATCCTTTTAACAGCCCACAAGAATTCAGACTCCACTTGGTACCGAATAGCTTGGCCAAGAACGTCAATTCCCGACCCATTCTGAAATCCCCAGAGCCAATCAGATCAATTAATATATAAACTTTCGAGTCAGTCTGTCTTTTATGTCACTTCAAGTAGGGTTGCAGCAGATCTCAAACGGTGGCTGCTTTAAAAAAAGCAGCCAGCCGTTTGAGGTCAGGAAACAGTTCTGGATTTTGTTTAAAATAAAAATCTACATGTTTTCCAATTTTTAAAAATTAACTTTAAAATAGAACTCAGATTTAATTTTTGCTAAAAATAAAAGATATTGAAAATATATTAAAATCCGGCACGTTTGTAAACCAGAAAGCTGGATTTTACCTTTTTTTGAAATTTTGGATTCTCCTATTTTAGGGGAATCCGAAATCCGAAAACAGTTAGCTTGGATGCGCTGATTACGACAAATGCCATAATCAGCACATTTTTAATCTGCTGCAGCCCTAACCTCAAGTGCGCTCAAGCTGTAAGAAATTGAATTGATTTCCCCATATTATTTATATTTAAAATCAATGGCCAAGCCAAAAGCTTGATTTAGCTCATCCTTACATGCAATCCATTACAAGTAAGATTGAAAGTATGAAGGTTGAATTTGATAGAGTGTGGCCTAAATTATGTAGAAATCAGAATATATGCCACTCAAAATTTAATAAATATAAATTTGACTGGTGGGTTTAAATCAAGTATAACTCTTGCAACCATAACAAAGAGACTTATCTGTGTATATCCAATTTCAGAATGTATGGATCAAAATTGAAAGAGGGCACCAGTCTTTGACATACTTTCATATGATTAATGTTTAAACTCTTTGCTGAGGATTGAATTGACCCAAGAAACGAGAGCATGGTCAAATTAAAGAGATAGTTCAAATTAATTATATAAATGTTAGTTCAAGTGAAAGATGGTTGGCTTAGACATTTTAAATTTATTATTTTTCAAGTGATAATAGAATATTACACCCAGATGCATCAGCTGATCCAAGTGGATGCAGATTGTTTCAGAGTTAATATTGCTTGCCATTACACCACCTAATAATAATTTCAGTGAATTAAACTGGAAAAATAATATTAAGACCTAATAGAATTTTCTTGCGAAGTTTAAAGTATGTGGATAAGTTCTATAGATAATTCTGGTAAAAATGGTACTAAATGTGATAGGTCTGGCTTCTCTAGATGCTGAGATATAAAGTGAAGTGCTGGAATCAGGCTCTTGTCATAGCTGAAGGTCTAGATTAAACAGATCCATTCAAATTAACACTTAGTACTCACCAAAAAAACCAAACTCAATGTATCTCCAAGAATACTAAACTGATCTTAATATTAGATAGCTTGTTTTAAAGCTACATATCAGCTTTATATTTTGATAAAACTTGGTGAATCAGATGTTAAAATTTTTAATCTTTATTTTATCTTTTCTAAACTTAATAGTAATGCTCAACTTATTTAGATTTCTATTTTATATTTATACTTTAAACATGCAACTTTTTTAAATAAATTATTTTGAGAGCATTTTTTAAATCAAAATTTTTAGATTAAATTAGTGATAAATAATCCCAACATAAATGCAATAAAATATTGAACTAATAAATTAGATTCAATTCTTTACTATCCTTGGATGGGCTATTCACCTAGTATACTAATATTAGGGAAGTGATTCAGTAAATGGGGGATATACAAAGCCCAATTTCTGGGTTCATAGCTTTTATTAAGTACATTTGATGTCAGCAATTTAGGTAAGAAAAGGATTAAGCTTTAAAGCCCAGCTTATAAATTTATGAATCTTTTGGCTCTGGGTTGGTCTGTAATAGCAAGAAGGAGGGAAAATATATTTCTTTGGCTAATTCAATCAAATTTGGCTGCAGTGGCAAGGAGAAAAGTGACACTGGTCAGATCTAGTGACTTTCTATTGAACAAAGCATCCACTTATTTTGGCTTTTACTTAATACTCACATTGTTGAGCTTCTCTGGGCTATTAAATGAATAAGTTACAGGGAAAATAGAGAGAGTTATTTTTGGAAAACAGTATATAAGAGAGGAAGTGGTGCTGAGAATTGGAGTAATATACTTTTATCAGCATATGTATGTTTGGCTCTTGATCTCTATTCCAACAAACAGACTTTAGCTTCTTATTATAACCTTCAATTTGATTATCTCTGCAGCTACTGCTTGATTACTGTTAGAATAAATGTGGATTTGAAATTAAGCTGATTATATTTCCATTTTTATTGATAAATTAATTTTGTGATCAATCAGTTGATCTGGGAATCCAGAGTTAAATTGGTTTTTTACTTGTCAGGATTTCTGGATATTGACTAATTAAATGATTTAACCAATTAATGTGGGCCAGCATTTAATTGCTCATAGGAATGGTTTCAACAAATTAATGTGGGCTGCATGTTTGTGAAATCAATGACAAATCATATTCTGGCATTAATAAAATCCCTATTCCTAATTAATGAGCAAAACATGCAGATATTGTGCAATTAATTAGTCCACCTCAACAACCCCCTCAAACATGCTTCTCATAATAATTACTATTCTAAACTTTAATTATATCTAGAACAAGGGCCATCATATAGGCCATCATCTGAAACACTTCTAGAAGAGTTCATCATAGACTGGGCTGCCAGGCCAAACACTCTAAGATAAAAGGCTCTGAGCTTATTGTATTAGAGTAGCTCTGATTAAGTGAAACAATCATCTCTGTGAAATAGTAGCCAGCCACTGACTAGCTAGCCCTGGAAGTGGCCCAGGCAGACAGAAAGGATACCAATTTGTGAAAGATGTCAAACAAGCTTCCACCAAAACCAAACCTGGCAAGGATAGACCTCCTGCTGTGTTGCCCTAATGCTACTTCAGTCTCTTCTAGTGTTGTGAGCTAACTCAGATAAAACGCAGGCAGGCAGGCTACCTTAAATCCAGTTCATTAGAATAAAAGACTGATGATTCCATATTGACCTGATGATTTATCCATCCTATTTCCTTAATGTGATCCTCTATTAGGCTTTATTAGTAGAGCAAAAGATGATACTGTCATCATATAGTATAATTAGCTATAGTAAAATGTAGGGACAACAACTTATGAACCTATATCCAGAAAATATGAAGAACTGTCCCAAATCCTTTGGGCCTTGGGCCCTGTCAGACTTGCTACTTCTGATAACAAAATATTCTAGGCCAAAGGTTACGCCAAAGTTACAGGTTCTCTGTACTTTCCTGATTCTAGAAGGCTTAGGATATCATCTGGCGGATGATAAAATACCATATTCTGCAATTTTCTGACACTTTTTATTCTTAATAATGGGCACTCAGACTATCCAGTATATGTGTAGAATGCTGTATTTCTCTTCTCCAGGTGAAATACACCATCTAGAAAAGGCCATCTGGAAAACTTTGTGATAGAGTTGGGATTTATATCAGCAAAATTAAAAAAGTCAATAAAAGTTTTTAATTAGTTAATTTTTACATATTGGTTTCTAATACAGCATCTAGAAAACACTATCAAAAATTGAAATAAAAAGAGTGTTATCCAAATAAATTTTTTTGAGTACAAAAACACTTAATAAATACCCTAAAATACATCATCTAGAAATAAAGCATCTAGAAAGACGGCATCTGGAATCAAATAATAATTATACTTTTATGTGATAAATCCAAGCCTCTCCCTTATTAACTGGGAATAAAGTGTGATATTAATTTATGACCATATATAATAAATCAACTCAAATCACCGCCACTTTGATAGTACTATCTCCCTGTAACAGAGCCATTAAAAAACCACTTTTAATATACTGGTTTTATTCCTCATTATAGAAGGATCTGTAATATTTAAATTTCACCTTTAAGATGTTTTATTAATAATTTTATATATGCAAGGATAGTGACTCCATTAACTGGAACTGCTATAATCAGGTTAAGGACAATGTAACTAAGACCACCTCATCACTCAAAGGTTAGTACAATCAATTTTCCCTCCTGGTTAAGGTATAGAAGCCCAGATTTATTGTGATTATCAACAAGCTGAAGATCTGGTATGTCCATGGGGACCAGCTTTACTCTCAGGACATCAAAAGCAAAGCTTTTGTATCCAAGAATATATACCAGTGTGACATAACTTGAGGGATAATAATAAGCTGTCTCCATGTGGCAGGGAATCACCCACCAAATCTACATAGAGTTAATGATCAAATATCAACACAGCTTCAGATACCATTTTGTGAAATTTCAAAATGAGATACTAGGCTTAAGCAAAATGATTAACCCTAACCAAAGAGCCCTAGATAAACAGCCTGCAAGAGAATCAGAGTGTATTCATCATAAAATTTTGGACATTGAGATAGCACCAGAGTTTTAGCTTTGACGGTAGGAGGAACAGCTCCAAGATTGACAGGATTGAATTAACATTTGGCGGAGGCAATGACAAAGTACCGACATCAGGGCCCCATCTTCCCGTAATAATCTGGCTAAGGATTAAATTGTAGGGAATGTAGTGCAAAAGGCCAACTACAGGATGTATTTAAAATAAAAATTAGACTAAGGAGTATTTGATTTTATTGAGTAAATTTTTGGGAGGACTCAACTCTTAAGAATTGAAACAGTGAAAATTATTCAATATATATCAAAATTTGACTAAACATTACTGCCTAGATCCTGGGCTCCTATTTCTTCCACATTGTCAAGTAAGTATCTGGTCCAGTTTTCAAAGAACCCTTGAATGACCAATTTATGATGAACATGTTGATAACTAAGATCATATCAATTGACCCTCAAATTATGTCAATTTATCAATGTCAGCTTACAAAGGGATTTTAGATTCAACTTGCAAACTGGGGCAGCTGTAACCCATTTTCAATCAACTGTTTGATTCAAGTCCATTAAATTGGTCAATTTTGTCTAAGGTTTCCTGGCTTTCCAAGCCTTCTTACTTGGCCAAATAATTCCTGACATTATGGAACTTACTGTGACAACCAGTAGGTCAAGTTTGCAAGTGTTATTAAGGAGGTTTTGACCTATTACACCAGAGAAGGATGCCTTACCCATCTCAAAGGCATTTCCAAGGCTCTTGGAGCTGAAGCCTGATCAATTTACTCTTTTATTAAATACTTTACTTCCAAATATTTAACTTTCAATTTATTTTTACTTTATTTCTATTATTTAGATGCAAACATAGGAACAAATTTCAATATGGAAATATCACAGTTTTGTGATATGTTAGCTTTGGAGCTTTGCACTCTATATTTATTACTAGCTGACCCCACATTTTTATTGCAGATTTGGGATTCTTGAATGATTTTGAGTTTAGACATATGTTTTTTTTGTTATTTTTATATGTATATATATACATGTTTGATATAAGGTCAAAATTTAATATGAAAATATCACAGTTTTGGGGTGTATTGACTTTGAAGCTTTGCAAACTATAGTTAGTACTGGCTGACCCTATATGTTTTATTGAAGATTTTAAACCTTAGATGATTTCAAGTCCAGATATATGTTCTTTTATTTTTTTAATGTTTTGGGCTTTTATTAATATTTCAAGTTAACTGGTGCAGTTTAGCCATAAATTTGAGATAGGGTTTCTAGATGGCGTCTTTCTAGATGGCATTTTAGGGCACATTTTCTAGATGGTGTCTTTCTATATGGTGTTTTCTAGATAGAGTTTATAAATGGCGTCTTTCTAGATAGTGTATTCCACCAAAGACACATATGATGGTGTAAGGAATATTCCTGACATTAACTAAATCTCTGCCAAATCACCAAGTTGGGAAAAGATAAGAGTACCATACCAAGAAATGCACAATTTGAATTGGATTTTCCCCAATTATTAGGGAAAATAAAATAAAATTAAAATCAAAAACAGGACTTGGCCAGCCCCAAATTAATTTATCATCCAGGCAGGCGCCCACCAGCACCCAGCCAGCTGCCAGCCTCCCACCTGCCAACCTCTCACCCGCCAGCCACCTGCTTGCCTAGCCAGCTACCAGCAGGCCCGCTGCCAGTCCCCCACCCACCCGCTTGCTCCCCGGATCCCAGCTGACTGTCAGCCTCTCACCTAGGCCCTAGTCTCCACTTCTTAGCCAATCAGAAGGCCTCATTCAATACAGCCAATCAGTAAAAGTCTCTGGCTGCAAGGCAAAAATTCCTGAATAATGCCACCCCTTCAGAAGAAGGGAAAATTCAGGGTCCAAATTTTAAAAAAAATTCTACTCAAAACTAATGGGATTCAGAGAAACAAATCACATGCTTGGGTCCAAGCATCAACCAAACCATGCCCTTCAGTGTAAAATTAGACCCTGAAGGGTTCTTGAGCCTTTGCAACCACATGGCCCAATGCCACTAGAAACTATTGGCTCCAGTCAAGAATTGCCAAACCAACAACAGATTGCAAGAGAACAAGAGTTAGGTGCTCTTCCCAAACCCCAACTGCCATTCCTATCTTCAAAACTTTTGGAATCCCCCATTTCCTGCTTTTCACTCCCACTTGCAAATCTTTGCACAGTGGGAAACACTATAGATAAAGGATCCTGCCTCAGTAATAGCTTGTGCTATCATTGAGTTTAATACCCTCAATAAAGCTAATTTCAACTCTCAACTTCCAAGTCAACTCTTAGTTAGTTTTCTCCAGCCTATAACCTCCAATCAAGGAAGATGAACCACCTCATCTTCACAGCTGTGATTACAGCTTTCCTTGGAATTGGGGGATATCAACAGGGACCAGAATTCTTTGGGCCTTCACCAGAAGCATTAGTTCATGATTACCACTATGAACCTGGACAACTCAATTTTTCAAACACTGGTTCCTGGCCTCCTCTTGTGTTGCTACACTCTACCCTGTCTATTGCAATATATACCTCCCTGTAATATGTGCTGACCTACTTTGCAGTGAGCTTTGGGAGGTACACCATCCACATCAAGATTTTCCAGTGGTTGATGACCATCTATCTGATTGTCACTGCCTTTACTGACTTCCAGTTCTCCAATCTCTAGCCAAACCTTCTTCAAGTAGTACCTATAATGTCTGGGTATTACAGATGGATAACAAGAGAGAGAGCCTAGATGAAAAGCATCTAGATGATCAAAAGAGAGAAGATACAACAGTCTTAAATGAAAGCCATCTAAGGACCAAACAGAGAAGAAAGAAACATTCTAGGGGTAAGTCACTAAGATTGTTTTGAAACAAGAGAAATAGATTGGGGAAGAAAAGAAGATTGGGGAACAAATAAAAATATCAAGAGTAGAAGGATTAAAATATAGATTAAAAGATATAAAATAAAGAATAAAAAATAAATAAAAAATAGGGTTAATTTATTTAAAGAGGACTCCAAAAGCAGGAAAGAAGAGATTGGAAGTAAAGCAGAGAAATGTTGAAAACCAGAGTGAAACATTTTGATGTCCACCATTAGGTAGAGTGAGAGCAGGTCAACAATTGCCCAGAGTTTTTATGGGTCCAGATGCCAATGGGGAAATCACTAGAGAAATGTTGAAGAGAACAGGAAAAGTGTTAAAACAGCAAATCACATGTTTTCAGAGTTTCACTGTACATTGGCAGTGTCTTATTAAAACAAAAGACAAACTCAACTAGCAAGGCAAGCCGCTTTAGATGAGGCTGAGTGATTCAGCCATCTGATTGACGGAAGTTGGGACTGATTTAAATGATGATTCTCATTGATAAAATAGAGAAAAGCTAAAACAATTAGGGGCCCTGACAAAAAGGTCTGCTAGGATTGGCTGGAGCAGATCAACAAAGTTTAATTTATTATAGAAAAGAAAAGAAGAAATGATTTTAGCCTGGAAGAGAAAACCAGCTCAGAAGGAAATCAGAATGAAATAAGATGGTATAAAGGGGTTATTAACTGGACCAAAGAGAGAGGATCCAAAGCATAGTGAAGCCAGAGAAAGAGAAATAACAAAGACAAGACCAAAAGCAAAGGACAAGGACAGAGACAGGGCCAGATCAAGCTATACTACAGAAGGTTTCTAAGGGGGTTTATGTCTGTTTGAGTAAAAGTTATTCACAAGTCCTAAAAAATTACCTTTCTTAAGTCCAAAATATATAATATAACACATATATGCTATCCTAACACAGGAGAGAAAGATGTGTGCATATATCATTGCAGGAAATTTTCCAGACTACTGAGGAAGAATATAACAGACTGTCCAAAAGTCTGAAGCTGACAGCCAGAGGCAGAGGCAGAGATTTCTTGGGCAGTGGGTTTAAGAAACTCTTCCAAGAGCTGTATAAAATCAAGGAGGGAAGCACTTCATCTAAGGTTATGGTATAAAAAGCAGAGGCCAGGATGCTGGTAGAAATGGTGTTTGAGGATTTCTCCATCCTAAAAGCCAAAATCAAGTATTTAGCCCTGGAACATGCTCATCAAAGAATAATAAGCCCCCCCCCCAGCCAGCATCTGGCTTTGATCAAGGACATGATTTGGTGTCCTTAGAGAAGGAGCACCACAAACCTTTTTAATATATTTGAGGGTCTAGTAGCCTTAGCTTTATGCCACATTGTAAAACTTCAAGAAATTTTGATCCCTGTAATTAACCTAATTTTTTTAACTTTTCTTTGAGCTACAATTACTGCTAGGGCCCAGAAAGCCCTGGACAACCAGCTGGCCTTCTTATAGGCCAAACTACCCACAGACTGGAAATTTTACCAATTGACTCCCAGAGCAAGAAACCCCCTTTTAATTAACAAATGGCTCAGAATTCAAGAGGCACATCAGCCTCAAATCCCTGGCTTAGATTCCATTAACAATTTTGGCCCTCTTAATTATTGGGAAACAATACTTTGGGAGCGCAAATGTTTGATTGTGCAATCAGGCACTCAATTGCTTGCAGATTCTATAAATAACAGTGATACCTTGGCTTGCTGAAGCCCAAGAGAGATTCCTGTTATACCAACCAATGAGCATCCACCTTCAGGCCCAAGTACACAAATTCCAGTCAAAATTGTAAGTTTAACTGAAATTGATGCCATCAGATCTCTGGTGGCACAAAAGGCCACAAAATTACCAGTAAGTATAAGTAGTGAGGAGGAGAAGCCCTCCTCACTGTTGAAACCTTAAATAAAACGAGTTTATGCCCAGAAATCATTATCTTCTTGCAGGAAATATCTATTTTTGCTCAAATTTAATTATTCTGTTTGCATCTATTTGTGAACCCTCTACTCAATATTAACTGCCTATCTATATCCTCCTGGCTATACTCCTGCTACTTCAGTCAATCCACCCTGTGCTCTTGACTTGGAGCATTTCCATCCCCATTATCTGGATCTCCCTCCTGGTTGTGCTAAAGAGACCATCTCACCTGCTATGAAGGATATTCCTACTACCCCCTGCAGAACGCGCATCCTTCTCAGGACTTCAGTAAGCTGGGGTTTAGTCATATCACAGTATTAGGGCTGGCCAACCAGGTTGTGCCCCATACTGGGAGTTGGCGTCCCCTAGCTACTGCAGTCAACTACCTGGTCAGGATTGCATATATTGTGTACATGGCCTTCCAGGCCTGGCCTGCTTCCCTGTGGGAGTCCAGCCTGACTCTGGTATGGGCTGTGATAGTATGTCAATCATAAAAAAACTAGTAATCTTGGGCCACAATTCTTCTTTGATTATAGGGGCATCGTATATGCTTTTATTTTTGACCTCAGCTTGCTACCTAAGATAGTATATGACCAAGAAACAAGAAACAAACAAAAGACAAGAAGGAATTGTTGCTAAGCCATCTCAGGTCCAGACTGTGACAATATCCACCTTGAACCAAAAAACTGCTGCCCCTACAACTTTTCCTGACCTGCCAAAAATGAACTTGGCTGGTTTCAGAAAAGGAATGATCATGATAAACACCCTGTTCTTTGCTCACCCTGAGAGCTTCAGAGACAATGCTCAGAAGGTTATGATGATGGCTGCCCAAATGAAGGATCACACCAGAGAAACCTTATTGATCAGCCTAGAGGAAGACTCAGATCCTATACTCTCTTACAATTAATTCCTGGAGAAAATGAACTCTGCAACCACCCATGCTGGGGCCAAGATTCAAGCCTACATGGGGCTCATCTGCCTGACCCAAGGAGCAACAACCTGGAGACCTACATATAAGGATTCCTACGCCTGGAAGAGCCCACCAAGATTCATGACAACATATCAGGTTTGCATTTCAGAAACAGTCTGAACCCACACCACGCCAGTCTAACTAGACACCACCAATGCAACCTCCCCAAAGACAAGCTCCTGGCTATTGCCAGAGGCATGGAATTCAGCCAACCACAAGAATACCACACTGATCAGCCCTGGAACAACCAAACCCCTGGTGCAAGTAGGCTCCATTTGAACATGAACCCAGAAGATTACTAACACCACATCAGAAGTGGGATATGCTTATATTGCACCAGAGTGGCCACTTATCCTAAGATTACACTAACTGCTCCAATGGAATCCGAGGAGCTACCATTTCAGCAATAAACAATGCTTCACAGTCTTATCCTATCATTGACACTACTTTATGTTACCATGACCATGAGGTGAACACTGTAGCCCTCCTAGACAGTGGGGCAACTCTCAACTACGTAGAACATACCCTAGCTGAGAAACTAGATGTACCAATCCAGGGGAACTCCTAACTGTTAACTTTGGATAAAAAGATAACCAACCTGTCCCACAAATATAAAGAGACCGTCTACCTGAAGCTAAATGAGAAAATCCTGCCCACCAGATTCTACATCATGGAGAAGCTTCCCAAACCTGTAGTGGTAGGGTTTTAATGATGGGTTGATCACCAATTGAACTTAGACTATAAGAAGCATCAGGTGACTGTCACTCATGAGGGCCAAACCTTAGAGGTTCCCTGCTTTAATCATCAACAGACCCCTGAGTTAAACAAAATTTCCATGGAATTTTGCAAAGCTGAGATCCCAAAATGTTTGAAGCCTTGGATTTCTGTCTTCTCAGAAGAAGAAGCCACTGCCTTGCCTAAACACAGTCAGTTTGACCACATCATTGACCTTCTCCCAGAAACAACCTAAGAATGGTTCTGTCTGCAGTGTTTCATGAAGGAATAAGCCACCTCAAGAGAGTACTTGGATAAGATGTTGAAGAAGGGATATATAAATTTCTACAAATCTTCTTGTTCATCCCCTTTACTGTTTGTTAAAAAGAAGGGCGTTAACTTATGTCCTTGTGTCAATTACCAGGACCTAAACAGCATCACTGTGAAAAAAGATACCCTGTACCCAATGCTGAAGACCTCTCAGACCAGCTTTCAGGAGCCAACATCTTCTCAAAGGTTGATTTAAGGGATGCCTTTAACCAGATCTGGATCAGGCCTGGCCAAAAATGGAAGAAAACCTTCAAGATTAGACAAGGTCTCTAAAAATACCTGGTTATGCCATTTGGGCTATGTAACGCACCCAGCACCTTTCAAAATATGGTGGATGTGGTCTTGGGAGCACTTGAGGACAGTGTTGTGTAGCCTACTTAGATGACAGCTTCATCTACAGTTGCACCTCTAAAGAACATGTCAATCACCTTCAAGCTGTCCTACAACACTTCAAGGAACATAGACTCTTTGTTAAGCTCCAGAAATGTGAGTTCTTTCAAGAAGTAGAGTTCTTGGGTTACAATGAAATGAAAGAAGGATTTTCTATAACACCCAACAAAACAGAGGCCATGATGCCATGGTAAGAACCTAAGAACCACAAGGAGCTCAGAATTTTCATGGGCCTGGCAAACTTCTGCCGTGAATTTGTGCAAAACTTTTTCTTCTATCTGCTTGCCCCTGACTTGCCTTAACTCTAAGAAACACCCCTTGGTGTGGGATGACGCCGCCAGATCTGCCTTTGAGTTGCTAAAAAAACACTTTTGTTTCTTCCCCCATTTTGATAATGCCAGTTTACAATAAACCCTTCATTGTGGAGACATAAACCTCTGAATTTGCATTGGGGGGTGTTACTTTAGGAGGGGCATGATAGTAAGATGCACCCTGTAGCTTACTACTCAAGGAAGTTCACTCTGCCTGAGTTGAACTACCCCATCTACAATAAAGAGATGCTTGCTATCATCCAGTCCTTGAAACATTGAAGAAGATACTTGTGCAATGCCAACTACCCAGTGAGAATTATGGCCTATCACAAGAACCTGACATACTTATTCAAACTGCAATAAATAAATCAGCGTCAAGCTAGATGGGTCCTATTCCTAGCAGATTACAACTTAGCAATCAGCTGAAAACCTGGCAAGATCAACATTTTACCTGATGCTCTAAGCCAAAGAGCAGACCTTTTTCTAGCGCCAAAGAGATTGAATAATTCAAGACCAAATCCTTGCTGTCTCCAAACATAATTGAGCCAATGCTCCTATTCCAGGAACTAGCAAGTAGAAGGGAAGAAATCCAATCAGCTCAGACCTTATAAAAACACTGGGTATTTATCATAGAAGACTTAAGGAAAGATATCAACAGCCAATACTATCAAGCAAGCTACTCTTTACACAAAGCACCCTACAACTACACAGACACACCTACGTATCAGAAGGTCCACTACACTTAGAGATACTGAGGGAATGCTAAACTCCCCTATGTCAGGACACCCTGGGCGTACAAAGACTCTCAAAGGAATCCAGAAAATCTACATGTGGCCCAGGATAAAGCCAGAGATTGAAGGATACCTCAGTGGTTGCAAGACATGTGGACGTACCAAGCCTAAGCAAGGAAAGCCAGAAGAATTACTAAAGCCCCTCCAGATTGCAGAAGGCCCTTGGAAGTCAGTATTCATGGACTATATTGTGGAGCTACCTAATTCAAAAGGATTCAATGTCATCCTTGTAATTGTTGATTGGTTCACCAAAATGGCTCACTTCATTCCAACAACAACCAAAGTAACTGCAAAGGAAACAGCCACCCTACTCAGGAACCAGGTATTCATGAACCACAGACTCCCACAAGAAGTGGTCTCAGACAGAGACCCTCAATCCACCTCCAATTTTTGGGCCCAAATTCTAAAGGACTTGGTAATAAAAGGATTTTTGTCTATGACATATCATCCTCAGAGCAACAGGCAGACCAAGAGAGTCAACCAGGTCCTCAAACAGTACTTACAATGCTACCTACACTCAGAACAGAACAGCTGGGTAACACACCTGCCAATGGCTCAGTTTGTGTACAACAACCAAGACTACAGCTCCATTGGTATATCTCCCTTCAAAGCTAACTACAGATTCAACCCCATATGAGACGCCCCTCCCACAGAGGAAGCAGACAACCCAGATGGACGTGATTGGGTCAGCAACATCCACACATGCCAAGAAGAATGTACCCATAACCTGAAAAGAGCAGTACAAGTATACAAGGACTTTTCCAACAAAAAACAAAGCCCTGTCCCCCAATTAAATTAGGAGACCTTGTGTACCTCAGCGCAAAAAACATCAAGACCACTGCCCCTTGCGCTAGCTTGAGCACCCAACAATAGGTCCTTACAAGGTCTTACAGTGCATTGGTACCGTAGCCTAACAACTAGAACTGCCCTGGATGGAAGATTCACAACATATTCCACCTCTCCCTGTTATCAAAAAAGAAAGGACCTTTTCTCCTGTACCAGATAGTGAGAATGGCTCCCCCACCCATCAAAGTAGGAAGCTTCACGGAACAGGAGGTTGAAGCCATCCTGGGACACAAACTCTGATACAAAAACCCCCATTTCCTGATCAAATGGAAAAGGTACCTCAATTAAGAGAATACTTGAGAACAAACATCCAACCTTGAGAACGCCGCTACTCTGCTGAAGAAATACAAATCTTGGAATAAAGGGTTGTGCTCTGCAAGCTCAACTATGGTAGGAGATGGTGTCAGGGCCCAGAAAGCCCTGGACAACCAGCTGGCCTTCTTATAGGCCAAACTACCCACAGCCTGGAAACCTTCACCAATTGCCTCCCAGATCAAGAAGCCCACATTTCAAGTAACAAGCAGCCCAGGATTCAAGAGGCACATCAGCCTCAAATCTATGGATTAGATTCTATTAACAATTTTAGCCCTCTTAATTATTGGGAAACAATACTTTGGGAGCGCAATTGTTAGATTGCGCAATCAGGCGCTCAATTGCTTGCAGATTCTATAAATAGCAGTGGCACCTTTTGTTTTTCTTTAGCCCAAGCAAGGTTCCTATTATACCAACCAATGAGCATCCACCTCCAGCCCAAAGTATGCAAATTCAAGTCAAAATTATAAGTTTAACCAAATTGACACCATCAGATCTCTGGTGGCACAAAAGGCCATAAAATTACTAGTAAGTATAAATAGTGAGGAGAAGAAGCCCTCCTCACTATTTACACCTTAAATAAAATGAGTTTATGCCCAGAAATCATTATCTTCTTGCAGGAAATATCTAATTTTGCTCAAATTTAATAATCTGTTTGCATCTTTTTGTGAACCCTCTACTCAATATTAATTGACTATCTGTACCCTCCTGGCTATACTCCTGCTACCTCAGTCAATCCCCCATGTGCTCTTGACTTGGAGTATTTCCATCCCCATCATCTGGATCTCCCTCCTGGTTGTGCTAAAGAGACCATCCCACCTACTATGAAGGAGATTCCTACTACCCCCTGTCAAATGTGCCTCCTTCTCAGGACTTCAGTAAGTTGGGGTTTAGTCATATCACAGTATTAGGGCTGGCCAACCAGGTTGTGCTCCATACTGGAAGTTGGTGTCCCCTAGCTACTGCAGTCAACTACCTGGTCAGGATTGCGTCTATTGGGTACATGGCCTTCCAGGCCTGGCCTGACTCCCCTGCGGGAGTCCAGCCAGACTCTGGTATGAGCCATGACAGTTACCCAAAAGGAAAAGGGATAGTAAATGGTTTAAGATAAGATTTATTGAGAAGAAAGAAGTGGGTTTATATCATATAATAGGCTATCCAAGGATGGCTTGTAGAAAAGAGCGTCTTGAGGTTGATCTTCAGTATAATATGACTGACCCTATTTAGGAAGTATAAGTGGACTAGCAGCTGTGGTGATCAATGAGATTATGGCTGGGTAGTGTATATAAGTAGTTGCCTAAATTAGGCACTGAGTTGAGCCAAGTGTGAAGTTGGATGGCTATCTGATCCTGAAGGAATTTGGCACATTGTGAAATCATGTTAACTTCACTCCTGAGGTTTAATTGACCTTTCTGGTTAATTAACCAATTCTTGGGATACCAAGTCTCTGAAATTGATTTGATCGATATTGCCTGATCCCATTAATTAGTTTGGCCTAATCAATTCTGGGGGTTTCAACCTTGTTCATGCAATTCAGGGTTTAATAGAATTACTGTTTTGGGAATTATTAAAAGCATTTGTATAAAATACCAAAATCCAATCTACAAGTTTTCTGTTTGCAAACGATTCTATTAACCTGATTACCCAATGGGACTGTTGTCCGGTTAAGATATAGTGGTTGATTATGTATGGTCTGGCAGGCAACTGAAATTTGATGCCTCCAAGGTAAATATAAAGATCAACGTCATGTTTCATGGCTTTGTTTTGGCTACATGGCGCAAGTTTTTAATAGAACTGATCATCCTAATTGGCGAAAAAAGCCTGGTTTGATTGATCGTTCCGGGAAATACGTTGAATTATAACTTTTCTATCTTGGTTGGTGCAGCTGTAGCAAGCAGGAAGTGTGATGATGTACCTGTGCTGTTTCGGCAGAGCTCTTCTTAGCGTTGGATGTAAGATGTGGTGTTTCTAAATGGCTTGAAGGGTATTGAAGGGAGGGGTTTCCAAACATGAAATCATTTGATTTGGGGTCAATAGGATATGTAGTCCATGTTGTGTATGGCAGTTGTTTACAGGCTGAGGGCATAGTTGGTTTGCGGTGCGGTTAGTTGATTAAAAAGGAAGGTTATAAATGTGTGGTTGGCAAAGTTCTATCTAAGCTGCTTTGAATCCAGGCGTTGCCAAGTCTCACGAGGTGGATTGGTGAGTCATCGGTTGGAAGCACGCTTTAGTTGATTATCTATGATTGGTGACGTTTGTTTGGCGGTGACTTGGAACCAGGGATTGATTGGTTGGTGGGTTAACGGCTTAGGTGCCCCTGCATCCAAGGATGGGTTGTTGGTGACAAGTCAATAATTTTGTAGGTTGGCACGTGGAACCAATTCCGGCGGAAGTTTGCGGAAAAGTGGCGTTTGGGATTGGTTTTAGTTTGACATGCAGTTGATGAAATTAGCTGCAGGGGCGGCAGTAGGGTTTACCAGGCCTGGCTATCAATATTGTGGATTAGGGTTGAGGAAAAGTCTTGGTTTGTAAGCGAAGAGGATGTTGCGAGGCATACTGAATGAATGCGGCAATTGCTGGGTTTAATAAATGATGATTGGTTCTGGGGTAAACAGGTTAGCTGCATCCAGGACTCTAGGGAGTTAAAGTGTTGGGACTACGCAGAGGGCGCTTGTTTCCGAGTGGATAAATGTTTTGATATCTAATGAGGCTATGGTTGAGCGGGGGTCGAATTAGAGCAAAGCTTTTGTTTAATTTAATCGCGTGGAGTATAGAGAAGCTTTAATAACAATTTATACAAAAGCTATTCAATTGTGTCGCAAGCACTTGGGAAAATACCCCTAGCCCAGTCCCTGTCCTATTAAAGGAAGAACGGAATTGAAAGGCAGCCATGGATAACAAGTGCAGCTTAAGTTTTATTCTCAACCAGCCAGCCGAGTGGACGTCGGGCAAGCCAGCCGTGCGCAGTCGCCGCAAGCACTTTGAAGTCCATCGCATCTACAAGTGCATTGCCCCTGGCTGTGACAAGAGTTACGGCACTCTCAACCACCTCAACACCCATGTACGCGCCAAAGGGCACGGGAAGAAGCGAGACCCAATCGAGTTTGTCCATGTCAGGCGAGCCAAGCAAGCCCAAGAGCAGCTCCTCCACTCCTTCTTTGGCTACACCTTCTATTCCAGCCATTAGTCTTCACTGTATTTTATTAAACATCCTCTCAAAACTCAATTCTTTAAAGCCCAATATAGTTTTAAGGACTAACCATTAAGGACTTGTGTTTGCTGCCAGCGAAAACGCGATCCTCCATCATACATCTTTAATACCTTGGGAATCAACAGCTGTCAGAAGGTAACTAAAGCACAACACTTTTCAAGACTTATGATCACTGCATGTACCATTTAACTAAAAAAGCTTTATCTTTTAAATTTAATATCATTGTTATCAAATAATCAAGTAAACACAATATCAAACGAAAATGCTTTATTTTAAAATGTTCTACAGCCCACGGTTAAATGCTGACTGTACAAAAACCAACCAACTTCAGGTCAGCAAAACCACCCTCATTCTATAGACTCAGATATCACTTATATTGATTTACAGTTCCCATTATACATGGTTTAATACCAGTGCCTTTCCTTGCAACAAAAGGCTTATCTCCAAATGAAGCAACAGCCCACAATTATTCTTATCCGGGCCTTTCAAACTCTTCCCCTTCAACAACACGCCCGAATGAGCGCTTTTAGAGTTAATGGCGACATCATCCTTTCGGCACGAGGATTTTGAACAAACTCGTTCAATCGAATTCTGCCTAACCCTACTTTAACCCACACTCTAGAGTTGACCTAATTTCTATTTCTCACCGAATTAAATTACAATCATCAAGTCCATATAGCCTGTTAATTTTAAGCTGGAACATTTCTTTTAATGTCACCGCTGCCCATATCTGGGAAACAAGGAAACCCTATCCCACCCAGCTCTCGTGATTAAATGATATACCTTTTTAAAGATAAACAAAAATAATCCACCCCTGAACTACAATCATTAGCATGTATATTCTCATAACAAAAATACACTCATATATGATCTCCAACATTCCTTGGCAGTAACCAACCTAACCATTGCTACCTGACACCCCATTACAGTTATCTTATAAGATAAACATCTAACCCTGAGATAAATACAAAAAAGATAATCCCAAAAAGTAAATCTTCAAGTTGAAGAAGCTGCCAATATTTTCCTCAAATCTCACTCCAAACCTTACCACCAGGGAGTTTGAAAGTTTTGGCAAACTCATCACAATTTACCCAGGGGATACTGTACTAAGATACAAACTGCATCCCATGCCGCACTTGGCAAGGTTGAATAACCATAAATTCAACATTGACCCCCTTACTCATATAAAAGCCATGTAAAAATACAGTTTAAACCAGCGAGACATTTCAAACTTTGTCAACCTATTAAACATAGCCCCACTCCAGGAAGCTCAAGGTGGGAATCCCACATCAGGTTTCCCTAGTAAGGATACTTTGAGGATATTTAGCCTTACATGTACCCTCTAGGCTAAAAAAAACTAAACCATAGCACTATCAACCAGCCCCACCTAAACCCAACCGGCTTGCATAATCTTTGGTTCAAACTTTAATCTGTAAGCACCAAGTAGAAAGCTTTAGATACTTACCAATGGTTGGGTTGGCTGAGGGTCAAGGCTGCACTGGTTGCAGGAACTGGTTGACAATTCAACAGAGTCACTCCATTTAAGAACCCCTCCCCTTTCATTTACTATAGCCATAGTAAAAGTCTAGCATATCCTCTAAATAGAAAGCCATAGATATCCTTGGAATGAGAAAAAGTGATCCCCAAGAGCAGATAGAAGGCCGGTTTGATAGACATCATAGAGTGAATTCTCATTCAACTGGGACAGTGCTTCAAAAAATAGGTACCAAGTGCCCAATAAAATAGCTAACCAAGACAAGACTAAAGGAATTAGGTATAGATTTCCCAACAGAAAAGTGCTCCAGGGGTATAAAGGGCTACAATAATACTTTAAATGTACCCTAAAAGGCAAGGCTGCAACTGTACAACAGTCACCTTGGGTGAATAGTTCAACAAAATCACTCAGAATTATCACAACCTTGGGTTGGATGTTGGTATTTATTTAAATAAGTTTTTATAATCCTTTGGATAGGGATTATAAGGGGAAGCAGTATCTGTATAGATAAGTTTAAATCCTGGAATCAATCAGGACAGACTAGTTAATGAGATTAAGGCAGGATCAGCCAAACCTGTCCTTGAGACTCGGTATATCATAAAACAGTTAATCAACCAGGAAGGTTAATTGAACCCCCAGGAATAGAGTAAAGTTAAGAAAATCCTTGGGTTTAGAATGTCCTGATGGTTTTAAGATGTGGTTGTGGCCAGACAACAGTCATTACAGGTGTTTAGCCAAATAAAACTTCCAATCATGGATAACAGTAGGATGATTTCTGGTTATATATAGGTTTGTTGAACTCTCTGAATAGGAGTTCCGGGATAAACCCAGTATCTGTATGAAAAAGGTGATACACTCCTTGAGGTCACATAAGCCGTACTATTCAACATGATTAAGGCAGGATAAACCGCTTTATTCTTGGAGACTAGGCGGTAAACAGATTGATTAATTAGCCAGGAAGGTTAAGCAAAAAACACCCAATAATATAGTTAATGAGAATTTAATCATAGGTCAGTATTAGTCTTGAAATTTTCAAGAGGACAGTTAATATTAACAGCTAGAAAGATGCCACAGTGGCACTAATTTGATATATGGAACCATAAATTAGTACAGAAACTAATAAATGTGGGTAAAGGAGCCTATGCATCAAAGATGCAATAAGCTGTTTTGAAGTCAAATACTGAATACATGAATCCAGGATGAGGCAATTCCACATATTTTGGTGCAGGGGATCTAAAATATCTCAAAACCAAAGTTTAGTTCTGAAAAAGGGATCAGTTATTTCCAGAATGTACTTGAACCTATCTGTATTGGTTCTGAATGCTAGATCTTCTGGGGTAAAGATCTAAATTGGATGACATAAATGTATCATAGGTTGCATGCTAGAAATCCAGGTGAGATTCTGGAACCAGAGAGGGTTTCTGCCAAGTATATCCCAAATTTTATATAGATGAAAACAAATTTAATAAATAAAATACATTGATTTGATAATTCTTGCCTCCCTCTCTTTCTATTAATGAGTCTTTATTATTCTTATTCTGTTTGTATTCAGTAAAACCAAGTTTTATAATCAAGGTTAGGGAGTGCTTTCTGTAGGAGAAGATTCCTGAGAGGTCTACATGCAAATATTAGGGTTTAGAGGCAGCCAAGCCATTCCCTAGTGAATCATTGGTGGGGGTGAAAGCTGCCTCTGAGGAAATGTACACTGAACACTTTTAAAATAGGTTAAGCCGGCACAAGGGAAATTTTTTTTGCTGAGGATTCATTGAACTTTTTGTGGGGTTTCAAAAAGATCTTTCAAGAGATAAAGGCTGTAGCAAACCAAGAAGCTTCAGGATTGAAGCTGCATGAGGATGAGGGTTGAAATGCTTTCAAAACAGCAGGTCATTAATAGGGAACTAAACCAAAAGGTGGCAGCTATAGAGGCAAAGCTCTCCAAAGATTTGCAACCAGAGTTATCCAATGAAAAGAGTCTCAGTGAGAAAGTAGCAGTAAGTGGGGTAGATAAGCCTGGATCCTACACAGCTGTACAAGGTCAAGGTTATTAAACTCCTTAATATGGTAAAAAGGTTGCTCATCATAGAGTTTACTAAAGTAGACTTGGTATTATAGAGGTAATGTTATCTCTAGGTTTGATCTGCTTGTTCCCAGTAGGAACTGTAGGAAGCTTAGATAATTAATTCAGCAAAAAAGGTTATTATAACAAAGAAAGTAGGGAATGCTTATTGCTATAATAAGAATGTCCAATTATTTAATCAAGGTGACCAGGATAAAGCTCAACCATGTTCTTTCAGGATTGAGAATAAATAATTCCTGTCAAAGTAGGATCAGAATGGGCTGGCAAGGATCTCAGGAAGGATTCTAGAGAGATCCATGTGATATCCCAGAGCAGGTGGGGGTTCAGCCAGGTATTTCTCAATCAGTATATAAATTATAAGTTTAAAATTAAAAAAAAGGTTTTGCTGGTATTGGTTGCTTTTACTCATCTATCTTTTAGTTTCATTATGCCTGCTCTGTATAATTTCAAGAAAACCAAGTATGGTATATCAAGAGCTGGAAGTGCTTCCCTATGTAAAGAAATTATCAAGAGCTCTCAGGGGTATTTAGGAGATCTTGAGGTGATCAAGATATTTCCAAGGGAATCACTAGTAGAGGTGAAAGCTGCTTTTGAGGAGCTTTACTCTGACCATTTTTCCAAGAAGTGGACGCCAGACTTGGGGAACAAGGCTTTTGCCTGGGACTAATTCAATCTTCAGGGTTTGATGCCATTTTTAGAAAAATGAAAGCTGCTACTGATAGAAAAATATAAGGAATAAAATTAAGAGCTCTAAAATTGTCAAGATATTAGCCAAGTGGAGAGATAATGATAAAGAACTTAGCCAAAATGTATACACTTTAAAGAACAAACTCCCCAGAGCTTTCATCAAGGAATGTCTAATGGTAATAGTATGCATGACAATGGGGATGATAAGTGGAACTTAAATATTATGGATCCTACACATTAAGGTACCACATGTGAATGTAAACTAAGAGCATCTCTGCTGGGACTGCTGATCAAGCTGAAGTAATTATGATGGAGCTTACAGAATAAATATTTAATATAAGCCTTTACTGAATAACAGTAAAAACATAATGTGAAACCATAAGCTGGTTCAAAACATGCTGCAGCAGGGCCAAAAGATCCAAAGCACTGACACTCCATTCAACAAAATATTCAGGCATCACACATCAACCTTTTTAGGTGCTGCAGCAGCGCCTGATTCAAATCCTTGAATTAATGAACTTTACATTACAGTTATTTCACTAAGCAGCAAATATAGAATATATATTAGGAATAGAAGATAGTGATTGTGATTATTCCATCATTAACACCACCAAGAGACATCTGTGCTTAATTAAGATGATTAAATCATAACCACTGTTTTATGATTCTGTACTACCCAAGCGTGGTAGGTACTACCTGTAGCAGGTCCAGAAGAAGATTGGTTAACTTGAACCCCGTCAGAGAAGTGACAATGGGATAGATGGTTATCATTTTTTGAACACCTTGGTATGGGTATTTTATCTACTAAAGCTACCCAAAAAGTAGGTCAAGATGTAGTAAGCAGAGGTGTACGCAGCAACAACATGGAGGAATGGGGCAACACCAGAGGAGGCCAGGAGCCAGCGTACAAAGAATTAAGTTGATTTAGTTCTTCATAATACTCTTGGCCCAATCCTTCTGACAAGGGCCCAAAGGCAGCAGGTCCTTGATGATACCCTCCAGTCCCTAGGCAAGCTGTGAGCACAGCTGTGAAGACAAAGAGGTTCATCTTCACTGGTTGGGGATCCTTTATTTATAGTGTCTCCCACTATGCAAAGTTTTACAAGTGGGAGTAAAAACAGTGGATGGGTGAACCCAAAAGTCTGGTTGGTGAGGGTGGGCATTTGGCAATTGGAATAGGGTCAAACCCTTGTTCCCTCACTATCTGTGGCTGGTCTGACAATTCTTGGATGTGGCCATGTATCCTGGTTAAAGTATTGTCAGGAGTAGAAATGGGCCCAAGTTTCCCCTCATGGTCTAATTTTAGACTAGGTGGTTGTGTTTGGCAAGGGCCTGGCCCCAACCAAGTGTTCTGGGCCCCAGATCCCCATTGGTTGGGGCCAGGATTGGTGGGCAAGGTTTTGGTGTTGTTCCTGACTAATTCAGGGCTGCAGGGCATACCCTCTATTTTTATCCCCAACATATAGGACTTATTTGATTGGTTACTCCCCTCAGTGGGTTCTGATTGACTGGAGGGGAGTGGGGCCTGGGATCCAGATGGGTGGTTGGCAGCAGGCTGGGACCTGGGGAGCAATCAAGTGGGTGGGGGGCTGGTGAGAGACCCACTGGCGGCTGGCTGGCCCGTGGAAGGCTGGCAGGAGAAGGCTGGCTGGCGTGGCAGATTCCTGCACAACTGTGACAGGCGCCTGCCCAGATGATAAATTATTCTGAAAATTCCCCAATTGTGGGGGGGTTTGTCATAATGAGAATTATTTGGGCCCACAATTCCTTTCTTGCCCCAAATGGGCGTAACTGTAGAAATTTGGTTGATGTCAGAAATATTCCTGACAGGTTCAGTGCCAAACCCAGAACACAGATTTCCTGAAATAAAGGTTTGCTAGAATCTCTTATAAGAAATTGCTAGTAGCCTAGGAAGTAACCCATAATAAAGAGAGGGGGGCTAAACTAACTAAGTTTGGCTCCTATCCTGAGGAGATGACCCACCAAGACACCAACCAGTTCAAGACTAGTATGGTCACTCAAACAGGTATCCAAAGGGAGGACACAGGGGGGAGTTGAGGAAATTAAGTATTTAAGCTTATCAGCGCTATCCCATCAAGTAGCCAGGAAGTACACCTGAGAGTGTACTCAAGAGGCACAGGCATGTTGTTGGGGTGGTTAAGATCTCCTATTTTGTGGGTGAGAGGACTAATGTATCATCTCAACTGTGGATTTCCAGGTCAGGTTCAGGGGTGGACAAGTTGATTTTGTTGCAGTTAAGACTCTTTATCAAGTTCTCACTGGTGAAAAGGAAGTCCTGAGCCCTGCTAGAAAAGGCCTCAAGCATTTACAAAAGCTTGATGGTGTTATCTCTCAAATTATGTGCAGGGGAAGAAACCTGTCCCCAGAGATTGGGAGAAGTGGACCATATCATGATTAGAACCAGAGCCAGGGCAGTTGCCATAAATTTAAGCAGTGTGAGCAACATTTCTGAAACTACCAGAGAATTTGGAAGCCTTGGGAGTAGTTGTATGTCATAAATTGCGCCATTAATGCTATTTTGATATGGCCTTTGAATAGTGATATGTGCAAAGATTTGGTTGGTTTTGCGGTAGGACACGCCATTTCAAAAACAGCACTTTGAAAAAAGCTATCTTGATTTACGCTAATTCAATTTTATAGTAAAAACGCCATTTCAATTTACAGCATTGCAACTAAGAAAAACAAGTTTTAAATTTTTAGATTTTTTGAACTCCAAAAATAACCCAAAAAATTCTCAAAAAATAGAATTCAAAAAACATTTCTTGGCTTAAAAAAGTCTCAGAATTTCAAATCTGCAATATAAAAATGGGTTTGATTAGTAGTAACATAGTTGTGTAAAGCCCAAAAGTTAAAATATACCCAAAAACAACTATTTTCATCTGTTATAACTATAAATTATTTACTTTAAAATAAGCATAGAATTGTACAAAATACTAAAAAAGTTAAAAAAATAATAAAATTATAAGGAAAGAAGAGATAAGATAAAATAGCGTTTATTGAAAAAGGGCTCAAACATTAGTGGAAAGAGCAACTGAGATGGCCTGAAGATGCTCAAGCTTGCTACCCTTGGGATAGTAGACAAGGACCACATTGCTAATTTCTGTATACTTTTTCACTGCTTTTGTCTGCTTGGGGGGTTGCCCTTGGACTTCATGCCAGTCTTGAAGAGCCGGACAGAGATGGCCTGCTGGGTTTTGAGATGCACCATTATCTTGTTAAATTTGGGCTTATGAACCTGGACTCTTGTTGCAAATTGACTATGCCACCTTTCAAGGAAAGAGGTGGTCTTGATCAGGCCATCTTTTACCTGCTTAACGCAGTTCCATTGGATTGTGTCACCGCCTTTTCTAATGTGGCATGATCCTTGAAATACTCCAACCCATTGAGTTTCAAAATACTCTATGAACAGAGCAAAGGCTGCCTGGTTGGTAAGGATATAGGGATGGCAGAGGAGGGAATTGTAAAAGGCATTGGTTTCCTCCTTTATCACAAGGGCAAGGGCAGTAAAGCAGTTGAACACGTCCTTGGCTTCTTTAGTGCCTTCAGAGTTGACCAGCTCATGAAGATCAGTGTACTTTTGGAGGCGGCAACAGAGTGCCTGCTGGAAGTGGAAGTAGCATCCCTGGGGGGGAGCTCTTGAAGACTCTAATAAAAGCATTTGCCTGAGCCTGTTCAAAATCCACTATCAGATATTCAAGGTAGGGAAAGCTTCCTGTCTGCTTTTTGTTTGGGGTGGCTTCCTTTTCCTGGGACTGAGTTCTTCTGTTGCTCCCTCTAGTCTCCTTTGGCTCCTCTTCAATGGTTGGGAGGATTTCATCCAACTTGGCCTTTAAAATTGTAAGTGCACAGACATAAGTTTCCTGTTTCTTTTTTATGATGAAAAAGAAGACCAGGGGAAGAACCAGATTTCCAACCTGCCCATGGATGTTTCAAAGATGGCTAAATAGCTTTGGGTAGGTGGATAAAGTTCTATCTGCAAGCCAGGTCTTGCATTTTAACAGGTTGTGCAGATCCTGGCTTGTGGCAAAGCAAATGATGCACTTGGGGGCATGTTGACTGTTGTTGTGGAGAAGGAATCTCTCCTCATGATGAGATAGTTTTTGTTCCTCAGTCAAGATTAATTGATCAATCAATGAAGCACTGACACCTTCAGTGCTCAGAGCATATCTCTGATCAGTGAGATATATCTGCAATTTGGAAGCACCACCAACAGTGGCAAGTTGGGTGTTGTTTAAATTGAGGAGGGTATCATTTATTTTCTTGGTGGCAGTTTGGTCTTTGATTGTTGGAAATGACCTGGAAAAGAAACCAGTGGATCAGTTGGTAAAGAGGGTTGAAAGGCTTGGCGCAGTCATGCCCAATAGTCAGGGCCTTGAATCTGGTGAGCCCCTATGTAGTGAACCTTGCAGGGCAGCCAACATTATCACATTTATAGTTATGTTGGCAGACTGACTTTTCCCTTATTAAAGCTGAAGCTGTAATCTTGTAAACAAAGCCAGCTCCTCCTTTCTTAGTCATTATGGGGTAGCTGGCTGGGTATGTGGTGGGCATAGAAAAAGTGCCATTTCAATTGTAGATACTGTGAATGGTATTTGGATCCCAGAGTTCAATTTCCCTACCCACAGGAGCACCAGGCTCAGGTTCAGGCTCCTTTTCCTCTTCAGGCTCTGAGGTGGGATCAGAGTGGCAGTTAAAGTTGAATAACTTTTCCTGGGAATCTGAAGGAGAGTAAAAAAGAGTGGGGAGGGGTTGGGCTTGTTTCCTCAGGTTCAGGGGAAGGCATGGGTGTCTTGGGGGGAGCTTTACCCTTAGCAGACTGCTTTTTAGGGGTAGTTTTGGCTTTCTTGGCCTTGAGAGGAGTGACCTTGGACTTGGAGGCCTTGATGGCCTTGGACGCAGCTTTATTGATTGACTTGGGAGGCATCTAAAAGTGAATTAGTATCAAAATATGAGCAATATGGGGGTCACTTTTCAAAGAAAAAATATGAGCTTTTTGTAATATAAAAGTAGTAAATTATTTTACATGGAATTGTAGAAAATGTTTTAACATATATTATATCAAATTTTCAATGTTTGCTTTATTTGTAAAAATAATTTTTTATTAGTAACGCAAGTATGCAAAGTTTGTGTTTTGCCTGAAAACTTGCAGTCAAGATGGTGTTTTCAAATTGACGTAATTGAGGTGCTGTAGCTCAAAAATATAGTGTTTTTGACCTTTTTTATATTAAATTAGCACATTTCCAATGGAGCTATCTCAACTGGGCCAAAGAATAAAACTTGAATTTCTCAAAAACTAGCTTACCCACTGGGGTTAAAAAGTACCCTGTTTTTTAGAGTTTGTCAAAAAATATATTTTTGCAAATTTTCATAAGTTTTCTTACACTTTTTGCTTAAGTGATTTTAGTCGTGAATATGTACTTTTGAAAAGTAGAAAGCAAGAATTGTGGTGAGGGAATCAATATAGCGTAGCCTGGCGTCACATGTAATTTCCCCTTATTTTTCCCTATCTGTTACACACATTGAATCAATTGGGTGATATGAAACTTGGCAGAATTTTAAGTGACATAAATATAAATGGTGTAATCACCCCCTTCCATATTAAAATCACTATTAAAATATTTTATTAAGAGAACCCTTATCAATGTATCCATGTATAATAAAGCTATAAATTGCATATAACAAAACTGGTTTTTTTACCCAGCAATGACAATCACTAGAAGGACTATCATAGTGGCATCTTTTTAGGCTGTTCCTTTTATAAGTGTCTTAGATTAATACTATAGAAAAAATTTCTGGCACTATACAACAGGCTTCTTTTTAGTTTGGGTCTAAGCTTATTTTAGTTAAAGATAAATAGTGTGATTTGAAATGGCGTAAAGTTGAGATGGCATAAACAGGCCCCACAAAGAGATTTAATATGTAAATAAAATTAGCTAAATAAGATTTAATTAATCTAACTTGAAGTGAGGGAATCAAAATGGTGTAA
Organism: Entomophthora muscae; assembly: GCA_014839935.2. Lineage (NCBI taxonomy): Eukaryota > Fungi > Entomophthoromycota > Entomophthoromycetes > Entomophthorales > Entomophthoraceae > Entomophthora > Entomophthora muscae. The sequence continues at coordinate 83,708 of QTSX02002266.1, forward strand.
AAAAAGATGTCACATTATAAAAGTATATGTAATTTTAGCTATTTTATTGTTTATTTTATTTTTTATGATTCAAAATCACTAACGCAAAAAACGCCATCTCAAATTAAATTTGAGATGGCATAAATTGAAGTGGCATTTTTGAGATGGTGTGTCCTACCCTCATTGGTTGATAATGGCTTTTGCTTTTGCTTTGGGGTCTTGGGGGCCTTAGAGGGACGCTTGGTGCTCTTCTGTTGCTTGGAAGCATTCTTGACTTAAAACTAAGTAAAAGGTTCTAAAATAAAGTAATGTATTTAAAAAATTGAAACAATTATAAAAACTAATAAATAAAACTTAAGCCTTAAAGGACTTTTATTGAAATTTAAAACTATTAAACTGGGGTAGATTTTTTTAGCTTATTAAAGTTTAAAATAAGAAGTTGTCAATATTTTGGGGTCTTGAGGAATTATTTTTATTAATGGTCATTGTGTGGGGGTTGTGATAGGGAACTATATGGCAACAGTCTGTAGCTACCAATTGGGTCTTAGGGTACAGCTACGGCCTGACAGTGTCTTGTTGTGCCTTAGGAGAAAATACACAGGGACTGCAAGTAAACGTTAGCGCACTCTACTTGGATACTTCTGACTACTAGGCGTTGGCTAGTAGTGATACCACAATAGAGATCTTCAATCTCTATCTTCAAGGGTGAACATTCTGCTCAATCTCTAATCAGGAGAGCACCTTATATAAGGTAGATAAACCCTCTTGCCAGATTATAATCTGATGCTTCCAACTCTTAATAGTCAGTCTATCTGTTCTCCAGACTGCTAGTTTCAGCCCCCAGAGTTAGGCAGCCATGCCGGTCTGGCATGGAACTTCAATAGATTACTGGACCTCAGCTTATCTTAACATTGTACTGGCAGCATCTGGTTTGTAGTTTATGCATGTGCAAGTTTGGTTACCCTGTCAACTGGGCTTTTGCATCATGCATTATTCTTCTAAATGACCTTCTATATTGGTCATAGAATTTGAGGTGTCTCCAAGCGCAAATGTTTGACGTAAACCATCTTCATTATTATCCTTGGGCATTCCATCTTATTGACTGAGGGACGTTCTGTGCTTGTGGTCAGGAATCATCAATCTTGTGCAATCAGGTTTGATCCAATGGGAGGATCAGTTATTGGATCAGGATCAATCTTTGGAGTAATAATAAATGTACTGATTAGCCAAGGCCGGGAGCAGGATCAGCTGATGCTTCTTTAAGCTTGCCAGCTGTATGGCAATTGGTTGTCTAACCAATCAGCCAGGGGAATAATGGTCAAGTCTACCATATTATTCCGGAGTCCTGACAGAAGTCATAAGTTAAAAGAATTATGCAAAAGTATTTTTTTAGAGATAGATTTTATTTTAAAAAGCAAAAAATAGGAAAGTTAAAAAGTTGCAAATACAACTTATTATAAAATCAGATTTTTTTTAATATGTAAAACTTAAAAGTTTTATATGTAGAAGTAAAAAAATTGACATTATGAAAGACACTTAACAAAAATATGCTGAATTCACACTATCAATTAGGAAAATTGTAGATATTATAAGAGACAACATTGGCACTGTTGACTTTTTTTTTTTGAAAATTCACTATGTTTTTTATACTGTAAATTCATAACCTAAACTTAAAAATGCAGGATTGACAAATCCTTGATCCAAATTTCAAATCACTTTTGCGGGCAACTCAGCTGAGTAAAAATTAAAATTTTTAATAAAATCAACTATTTAATTTGACTTTTTTGATTTATTTAAATTGGTAAATTTTGAATCCCTTGAGCAGATAACTCAACTAACTAAAGACAAAATACAACAAGAAAATGTGGGATAAATGAATCAGAAATGCGGGATTCTAATGTACAATTTGAGATTTTCTATATGTCTAATGAATCATAGACAACATGTAAAAATTAAAAACCTAAAATTGTGGGAAGTCAAATCCAAGAACCAAATTTTGAATCATAAATGAGGTGAATTTAAAATAAAATGATAAATTACAATCTATTTTTATCAAATTACTTTTCCTTGGTGTGTTGATAGTTCATTTTCTGTTGATAATGTACCTTCATTTAATTGGATAGTTTCACCTCCAGTTGCCAAGGTGATAGGAAATCAAGTTGCCTCTGCAAGACCGGCTGTGATTGCAGAGCCAACTTGATTACCTATTGCCTTGGCAACTGAAGGTGGAAAAATACAATTAAATGCAAGCATATAATCAACAGCTAATGAACTATCAACACATCAAGGAAAAGAAAATGTGATTAAATAGATTAGAATATATCATTCTATTTTATTATTAGCATTTTCTGAAATCTACTGTAGTCAAGCATCCTTAATAGCAATCCATTAACACATATTGTAGTAATCTAGTGATTTTGCCCTTTGAAGGGGTTTCTTTCCTACCTCTTCTTATTTCCTAAAAAAATTGTTTGGCCCCTGTCTACATCAGCAACTGTGGTAATTTTGACTCCCTGGTGATCAACTCCCTGGCTATTGACATCCCTGATGCTGACTCCCTGGTGCTTGACACTATAGTAAAGTGAGAATTCAGCTTTTTCCCTGATCAACAACTGGAAAATGACACTTTTTTAATTAACAGATCTTGATGTACTGTAAACTTTTAATATAAAAAATTAGGCCTTACAGCTATGGTATACTAGAGTGACTCCAGAGAGCTCAAAATGCAATAAAAAATTGTATCTAACTAATGTGAATAAGGAGAAATAAGTAAATGTTTCTCATTTTACTATGCAATTTACACTCTTTAGTATAATTTTTTTTGATTACCATAAAAAATAAAATCCCAATAAACCAAGAATAAACATTTTCACAACAATAGAAGCTATAAAAATATGAAGAAATATTAATATTTAATTGTTATAGTTCATATAAGTCTAAATGTGAATATCTTCTGTTTTACTAGTAAATTAACAAATATTTAGATATTTCACTTACTTTCAACTATAGATATTCATCTCAAACTTACCATTTAAACATAAAATAATCACTGCTATCTAATTAATGCAAAAAAAATAAAAATTAAAACTAAAAACTGAATGATCCAAACTTAAAAGTAAAAATTAAAGCTAAAAAGTTAAAAGTAAAAATCTTATAACTGAGCAAGCAAGCAATTTTACTCTTCATCCTTCTTTCCCCTTTTCATTTTAGTCCCTTCCAAGAGGGCAGTGTCAATAAGCTCAATCTGCTGCTTAAGCTCAGAGGCCTTATACTTGGGCTTGGCCGCACCCTAGATGGCCTTGGTGAAGAGGGTGGATTGGGTGGTAGGCTTGGTGGGGGAGACACGGTTGGCCAAGTCACACAGCTTGGAGATTGTTTTCTCCTGCTCGTGCTGCAGGAGGGGGAAGAACTTGTTGTACTGTGAGCGAAGCCCAAAGTTGGCCTTGAGATGTGTGTGATAAGCCTCTAGCGCCAGAGTGGTCTTGAACTCACCATTCACCGCAGCCCAGTACACATTCCAACTGGCTTTGGTGCAGGCTTTCCTCTGCGTGACAATTTTCCCAATCCATTTGGACTCAGAGTACTCAAGGAAAGGCTTGAACTCTGAGTGCTTTACTAATTAAGGATCCTTTGAGAGAACCTCAACCCCTGCTCAGTGTGCTCTGTCTTTAAAAAAGCCAAAGCACTAAATTGTGCAAGCACATATTTACAGGTGTCTGAGGTGTCCCTCCGGCTCAACCTACTAAGCTTGGTATGGGCCTGCACATTCCAAGAAACTGCTTGGCGGAAGTGGAAGTGGTACCTCTGCACCTCACTGCTGAACAGCTGCTCAAATGCATTGAACTGAGCAGGCTTAAAGTCCATTATGCATATATGAGGCCCTAGAGCTCTGAACCTCACCTTTTCCTCCAAGTCCAGGGTGGTCTAGTCCTTGTCAGCAGTAAGAGGGTTAGCGCAGGTGGGGGGTCTTCTTAGAATATTTGTCATTGTTGGGGGGAAGGAGGGAAAGTGCCTTGCAAAGGATGAAGAAAGCACAGTTATATATGGCCTTGGTAGCCCCAGGGAGAAGGAAGAAAGCGGGTGGAATTAATTGGATGTCAATCTGGGCATGGATCATCCAGAGCTGTTTGAACATCTGGGGGCATATAGCAAAGATGCCATCAACTAGGCAGGTTGAAGCCTTTTTAACTCCAGCAGGTTCTGCTGAGTAGCATAGCAGATTATGTGGTCATTGATGCCAGGCTCATTGTTGTGAAGGAGGAAGCACTCCCCACTCAGAAGCTGCTTGAGCTTATGGGTGAGCGTAAGCTCAGAGAGGACATCAGAAGCCTTGGGAGCAGGGGGATTGGCAGAAATTCTCTTATTGATGATGAACTTAACAAGTTGCTCCTGGGTGGACACCAACTTAAGATTGTTTGGCTTCAGGTGTTGAAGGGCCTTGATGGCCAGATCTGAAGCGGGGAGGTTGACAGAGGTGGGGATCACTTGGACAAGGTGCCACTTCAGCATACAAGCAATCAGGTTATTGGGGGAGCTCACAGGCTTGGTCCCCCTTCTCAGCAGTAAACTGATCCTAACCCTTGGTGTTCAGTTGGGCCCCACAAGTCTTATCCTCACATACAAAGTGCTTGCTCTTGATGGCGCGCTTTTGATTATTACAGTTGAAAATGTAATTATCTGTGACATAGCCAGGGCTTTGCTTTACTGACATGATGGGGGAAAACAGGGGAAGCGCTTGGGGACTTTGAACTCTCTGTCCAAATTGCAGATACTGTGGATGGCCAATGGATCCCAAGCCACATGACCAGAAGCTTTGAACTTTTTGGAATATTCCTCAGGCTCATCTTGGGGTTAGATGAGGGAGGGGGAAAGAGCAATCAGGAGGGGGAGGGGAAGTGTTCTTTGAGGCCTTTTTGGATGCCTCCTTTTTATTACCAAAAGAAGAGGTAGGTTCCTTGGCAGCCTTTGACTTCTTGGTACGGCACTCCTTGGTGGGGTTGGAGTTGGCCTCTGACTTGTAAAAAGAGTGGTCAGTGAGGGAGAGTCACTTTTATTTGAGGAATTGGGGGAGAAAGTTGAAGATGAGGGTGGAGGGGGAAAGAGAGGAGATGGGTTGGGGGAGATGGATTTGGAGACTTTGCCTTTGAAGGCTTCTTGACACGCTTGGGGGTGGTGGCTGGTTCCTTGGAGCTCTGGTAGGCTTGGTGCTTGGTAGGCTTGTTAGACTTGGATGATCTTGGCTAAAGAAAAGTTTAGTTTAATAAATAAAACAGTATGAAAGATATAAACACAGAGATAAAGCAAAGTAAAAGTTATAAAAAAGTATGAAAATAAAGATTTATTTATCAAGGAAAAAAAATTAACAAAGTAAATATAAGCAAAATAGAAACTCAAAGTATAGATATAAAGGTTAAAGCATAGAAAAAAGTGAATTTATGATGAAGCATCAAAGATGTTAGGTTCAGAATAACATCTTAGTGCTAAATCAATGTAAAATTATAATTAAAAATCAAAAAAGTATATAAAAGTTATATGGAGGGTAGCAGGAAAAGTAGTAGATTATAATTGCAAAAAAATTATTATGTGGATTTATTTTATTGGGGGTTGAAAATTCAAAACATAGTTAAATGTTGAGTTTGGCACTGCAATCATCTGGGAAAAGCTGAATTCTCACTGTCAAGTATGCCAGAGTTGAGCAGAAAAATCAAATTTACTATGTTTTTTAAAAATAAAACTTGCTTAAATTTAAAACAGATTTGAAAGTTAACCCAAAGCAAGGCAGTTTCATATGCTCAAAAATAAAAAAATACAACAGAAGTTAAAAAAAGTAAATGAGTAGAAAGGTGTTTATTAGTGTTTAATTTATGCTGTGAGGAGCTGTGAGTAAATTATTTACCATAGTGTTGGTTACAATATAAAGAAGCTCACTGTAATAATCCCCAAGTTAAAGTGTCAAGTGGATTAGTGTCAAGTGGCGCTCATAGTGCGTCACATATTAATTTGGCCTTAATTCTGAATCTTTGATTAGTTAAATCTTAAACTGATTGTGAGGCAAGTGGATAGAGTCAAACAGAGGGGGAGCCAACTTTCTGTTTTTTATAAAGTACATATGAAATCTCTTAATAAATTGGGCTTAATTTATGTGGCACCACTTAATCCACAAACCCGGGAATGACATAATGTAAAACAAGAGGGGTATTTGATTAATAAAATATCACTAAATTCAGTATAGTGGTGCTTGGGATCCTAATTAACAACTATGGACACTAATAAAAATATTATAGTAAATAAAAAATTATATAAGGGCATATGTATTTTATTAATAAAATTAAAATTTGGCTTAAAAAGTGTCAAATTGGTCACTTTTTGTTTTAGAGCGGTGAACACAGGTTTTTTCATTTCTGTTAGTAATTTTACCTATAAGTTGCCCCTTAAATTGTTAATAGCTAACCAATTTATTAAACAGAGTTGAGCTCAAGTAATTTTAACCTTGTTTTTTGGTTTCAAACCCCTGTTTTACTAGAAAAAATTAGCTTAAAATCAGTTAAACCAAAAATACTAATAGATTTACATATGCAGCACTCAACTCCCTGGTACTCAACACTTTGTTGAGTACCAGGGAGTTGATCACCAGGGAGTCAAACTTACCACAGTTGCCTCTACACTGGGGGCAAAAAAACTTTTAAAAAATCTCTGTGTCATCAGGAGGGTAGCTCATATATCACTATATGGTTTTGTGGTCGCTATTTTAGTGATTTAGAGTGCAGAATATTGCATCATTTCCTGTTTAGAAAATTTTAAATTTCATTTAATTTCATGTCTAAACATGGTTGTTGAGATTGAATTTTTCATTTGTTTTATCCAGAGTGGAGCTTCTTGATTTGGGTTGATTGGTCATAGTTTCTTACTGTACATTCAATTTGGATTCCAGTTCCTGCAATCAATATTTGAGCTTACTAGTGGCATTAAAAATTGATTTGAAATTTGGTTCATGGATTTGACAATTCTGCAATTTTAAAAAACACAGTAAACTCAATGAAAATAGTTGATGGATTTGAACACTTCAAATCTGGTTCCAGTTAATTCATTTTGTCCATTGTAAATATGCAATTTGACTTGAAATTTACAAAGTGTCTATGAGTTCCAGAATTTTTAAAATTCAAATAAAAATAAAAAAGAAAGCAATTTAATTGAAAAAAGGCCACCCTGCAAAAGTGATTAGGAATTTGGACCAAGGATTTGACAATCCCGCATCTTTACATTTAGGTTCTGAATTTACAGTAGTATGCTTAATTAAAGCTAAGCAACCCAGCAAGTATTAATTTTTTCAGTGTATTTTTGTTCACATAATAAAATATAATTTTACATATAAAATAAGTCTAAAAATCATTAAAGATAACTATTTCTTTAGTAAAAATAATATTAAGGGGTGGAAATATGACATTTCATTATTAGATATATTGAAATTTATTAACATGTTGGTTTAAAATATGAAAAAGGTAAAGTGTCAAGATTATCACTGATGATATCCTCAATAGGCAGCAGCATAGTAATTAAGGCTTATTTGAACCACTTCTATTTGCTTACTTTCCCCCTTATGATTGATCACAAGCAAATAATAAACATTCCTGATTGTCAAAATTATTATTGATAATAAATTATATAGTAAATTACATAGTAAAATAGGCTTAAATTATGGGATAGCTGTTAGCCACAAATCCATTTATGATATTAAAGTTGGATTAAGTGTCACAGATAGATTTATAAGATGAATATTTCAATGAACTGTCATGTGCGCTATAGCTATTTTTATATATTAAGTTAATAAAAAAATCTTTTTAAGTGCAATTATAATATTTATCTTATAGATGTTTCAGTTTTTTTAAACATAAGTTAGGCTTAAAAAGTGTCAACATTGACACTTCTACATTGTGAAAACAGGTTGGTGTCAAGTATATACTTCTGAGAAGTATAATAAACAAGATAAAGAGGAAAATTAAGAAGAGAATGATACTTTATTTGATATGAGCTTTATGTATTATATAGTATCATAAGAAGCCACATACTGTCCATGTGCGTCATAGGGGTCATGGGGCTTATCTAAGTAATGTTCCTCTTGGGTCATGAGGCTTGTCCAAGTTGTGTTCTGCTTAGAATTTGTAATGTTTGATCCTTGTATTAGATGGGCAAATAATAAGAGTGCCACTGACTTATTAAATAGTTGGGGAATCATTTGGGATGTCACTTGGGGAATAGCTTTTCCAAGAGGGAGCAATTGAAGATGTTGCAACATTGGCAAAAAGTAGATTTTTATTAGTGAAAGTAAAAGAAATTTGGATAAAATAAAAGTTTTGATTAAGATTAATATTAAATCATGTCAAAATGACCACAATTTTGTCGTGTTTTCTGGGTTTGCAAACCTGATGTCAGGGAGCCAGAAATAGGTGGAGGCATTGGGTGGCTCAGGATGGGGAGCTGCCGGGCCAGTGGGAATTGCTCATCACAATATAGGTGCTTACTTGATAATGTAAGATAGAGATTGCTCAAGCAAGGACCAGGGACAAGATTTGGCCCAAAGGAGTCCATCAAGCCTGTGAGAGTAATGTAACTTACTCCAAACAGCTGGGTAGACGTGGTGTTGGCAGTGGTGGCTGGTTCCATTGGGAGGTCAAGTCAAGGGATCAGCAGCAGGGTCATCAGAACAAGATACACAGGCAGGGAATTGTACTTGTCACTGAAAAATCTTGATAGCCTCATGTACTAATTTTCCTCACAACTTATAGTTAAGTTATTCTAGTTCTTTCCAAGGGGTTGCAATGAGTATGTTTTTCAAGTTGAACTCAGAGTAGACGGGGTTAGGTGAATATTTGGTGAAATGCACTGGAATAAAGGGTGCTCCAGGGGAAAAGTATAGCACAGACAGTGGGTCTGTGGGATATTCACTAGGGAGAGCGGGAGCCTTGGTCTCTACTGGACTAGAGTGGAGATGAAAGACTACTTGTTGCGCTTTTTTGCATTACAGCACCACAATTATTTGAGATTATAGGACACAGGACATTTGCTTCAATACAGTCATATGTGAGTATATGAGTAGTATTGTATCACAAGAGCCAGGATTGAATGGAACCATGATTATTGCCCAGCAATGGCTTCTGATTGTGCAGAAGCACTTGAGGATTAGGATAAAGGTCAACCAGATTAAGGATAAAATAAAGATGCTTCAAAGATGATTATATTGTAAATGATAAATTCTTCTACCTACTACAGGGTTAATCTCTGGGCTGCTAGCAATGTCTTCTAGGAATTCTAACACACCCCTAATTTGGGTAATTATTAATCTAGGTTTGGCGCTTATTGCACGTCAATCAATAGAATAAATTTATCTTCATCCAGCATAGGCAATCCTTGATGGTGTGGAATATTTTAGTACTTCAGGATCACTTCTTACTTCTCTGAAATCCTGCAATCTTAATGCTTATTAATGTGATAAATATGAGAATTCAATATTATGGGGAATTGAACCCAGCGCCTTGGCGCTTGATGTAAAAGTAAGGCAGCGCCTGCAATAATTTTCAATTGGCGCAGCGGCACTTGACGTAAAAGTAGTTTGGCGCTTTGGTACCTAATCCAGTTGCTAGGTGGTGCTGCAGCGCCTGTGTATTTTTAAAGTGCTGCCACAGAAAAACATGAATCACTTAAGTGCTGCAGTGGCACTTACCATTGGCTAATTTAAGGTCCAGGTCAGTAGACTACTACTGATCCAATGTGCATATATTTTATACTACCAATTTATGTTATTTGGTAGCTGCAATTCATATCCGCAAGCTCCGTCATAATTAGTATTATTGTATTTTGTACTACTAATTTATGGATTTGGCTGTAGCAATCCCAATCTATGGGCTCCATAATAATTTGCATCATTGATTAATCAAAATTCCCAACACTACTAAAGCTAAGTAGGGTAGGATTTGTTGGAACAAAAGGTTCATGAATCTTTATTATCAAAAATGATATTACTGTCATTATTGGAGAGTTGATACACTATGAATCTTTGGGTAAATCTCTTGACCTGGAAATAAGTTGAACTCATCTTCTACAAAGAGCCAGATGGACTGAGTCTCCTTCAATCTAGAAATACAGATAAGAATTTTCTTTGGAACCTAGTTCATCAAAACCAGCTCCACTTCCAAGCAACACAAAGGCGCCCAATTCCTCAAAGTGTTCAAACCCTCTAATCCAAGCTGCAGAGAATAGTATGGATACACCAGATATCCTTTGAGATCACAAAAGTTGTCTAAGGATATAAATACCTAAATTTTTTATTAATAAACTTATTTTATCTTTCTCTAAGTAAATACTTTTGAGTGTAATCCTTTTGATTTTTAAGTGATTAACCTCAATTTAAAATATATTTATTGTCACCAAATACCAGTCTATTAGATTCCTTGTTTAGGTTGCAACCATTATTTTAATGCTAGCAAATAATAGCAGTTAAATTCTCTAGCTTTTCAAACATTTCAGTTCTTTCAAAGAGCTGGCTCAACATTTGTTGAATTCATCTCCTTCTTGCTACATTGTGCAAGAATATGACAGTCATCCCCATACCACTGGGGTTTTATATCTTCAGATTTTGCTTCTTTAATTTTTTTGGCCTTCAGGTCTTCAGGAAATTTATTGTCAGGGTGTGGGCATTTGGGCAGTTCTCAAGGGCATCAGATTCTGGTTTGGCTATCTCTGACAAACAGAAGTGGCAAGGCTTTGTTCTGCTACTTCTAATCTCTTAGTTAGCCAATTTTACTGCTAATTTTAGGCTGGGGACTGGAAGCAGCTGGTGCTTATTAGCAGGGTCAATATACAGTCTTGTTTTATCCTCCTTTTGGCAAGCCACAACCTCTCTGTATGTCTGGGTTCTCAGTGGCACAGAATTTGCAGCAATCTGGTTCCCATTTGAGGAATCTCCTTTATTAGTCCAGTGGTTGCAGAGTAATTCACCAACTTGAGTCTGTGACCTGGAGGGTTAGAAGGTCCCTGTCCCTCCAAGTTGGTGAAAGGCATCTCCTAAGGGCCAGAGGTTGATTCATGGGCTATTAATAATAGTATTAAAATGTCTTTCCTGACACCTGAGAGCTTTAAAAAATGGGAATTAAGCTAGTGCAAATATCAAAATCATTAGTACTATTTACTTTTTTGAGTCATCAGTGGCCTCTGTTAACATAGTGCTATTGCCAAGAAGAGCCAACTAGATGCCCTGAAACTTTTGAAACTCACATGAGCTCAAGAAATTAACATATTTAGGGTATTTTTATATGGAGCTAGCCAACTTACAATATCAATCACTTCCTCACAACCCGTGAAGGGTTTCAACTGCTGTTCAGCATATATTGGGAGAGAAATAACTATGGCAGGGTAATACTAAAATTGAACTAACTAGAGCATAGTCTATTTTAAACTCTGGTTAACACAATCTGGTATTAATATACAATGTATCTTTTCTGAATACCTTCCTCAGGGATGGTTAGGAAGAGTTCTCAGTGAGGATTAGCCATATGGCCAGCACTCTCTCCTTTATTGGGGAAATTTATTGAAGATAGGTTGTAAATAAAGTCCACCACTGCTAACACTGTTGCAATTAAACTAATTATAGTTAAGTATTTGATTGGGGTAGAAAAAAGTCAATGAAAGGGACAGAGATTCAGAATAAGGTGCTTTATTTATTGAAAAATCTAAGATATTATCATTTAAGGGCAGCCACAGAGCCATAAGGTGTGGCATGGTGACATAATCTAAGATGAAAAACTATCTGTCTATCTGGTAAGCTATATCATTCTATTATTAGCTCAATCTTTTAATACTGAGCCTATTCAATTAAAAGTTTTCAATCAATCTGAGTAAACCATCAACACAGGATACTACTAATTTCTTCACTTTTAAGCTTGAGGCTGTTAAAATGAGTATAAATGTATACCAGTACAAGTATAAATTATATATTAATTTAATTCCATTCGACCCCCTTTCAACAGTGTGAGACTAAGCTAATTGACCACAGATTATCAGTCTAATCATTTTATGCAAATCTTATCAGCTTCATGCTGTATTATCACTATATTATAACCCATTAAGTATAGTGATTATACGGTGTGCAATCACTAGTTCATTATCATTGATATGGATATTATACAGTGTATAATTTTCAGCCAATATATTGATTATCAATGATTGGACGCTGTTTAATCAATAGATTATCAATCATATTACTCCCTCTATTTCCCACTGGATGTTGTATCAGCCCCACCCAGCCTGGAAGGTGTATATGTGTATATCAAACTAATGATGTTCAAAAAGCTATGAAATACCAGACTTGCATTAACATTAAATGGTGGGTAATTGGTTCCTTATCAGTTTGGGTTGCTATTACACAGCATATAATCTCCAGGTTGATATTGAATTGATTCAGCTATTATACAGTGCATAATCCTCAACTCAACCTGAAATCTATTAATAACTGGAAGGCATGACATCCAAAGAAGTATCATTGATTAAATATCAAAAGGAATACCAGCATTCTACATACTGAATTAGGAAGATAGAACTGGGACTATTTCTAAGCATCAACCAAATACAGTGTAGTTTCCTAGTGCCATTAGAGGCGCATAAAGGTACAGTCAATCATTAATTGACAGTAGGCTAGCTCAAGAATAGTGTAGGCTGTAGCTGAGGAGCCATGTAGCCTTGTAGAGGCCAGTGGCAGCACACATGCCAAGGGCAGTTAATCAAGATAGTCATAGCCAGCAATAATAGACCTGTTGTAAAGGTAACAACATAGAACTTTCTGAAAGGACAAGATAAAATGTTCTTGCAGTATATATAGATAAAAACTCCTGAAAGAATGATAACAAGTTCTTAGTTACACCAGGTGTTGAGCAACTTGGGTTATTGTTGGTATGTTCAAAGCTACAGATAGATGTTAGCCTTGCAAATTACTCTACCTAATCCTATGCAAGAGCACTACATACTACAATAGAATAGAACTTTGAAGATAATTATGTTTATTGAAACTGGAGTACTATCTAGCCAGCAGATGCAATCTATCCAGGTGTAACTAAGAACTTGTTGTCATCCTTTCAGGCGTTTGTATCAATATATACTGCAACAACCCTTGTTCTTGTCCTTTCAGACAGTTCTAATGGCTACCTTTGCAATAAGTCCATCTTTGCTGGATGCGCCTATCCTGATTGGCTGTCATTGGCATGTGTGCTGCTAATGACATTAGCATATTATATGTGGCACTTCAGCTACAGCCTACGCTCTTCTTGAGCTAACTTCTAGTCATTTATTGATTGGCTGTATCTCACACAGCTATTATTGTACTGGGAAACTACACTGTATTTAGTTGATGCTTATAAATGGTCCCTAATCTGTCCTCCAACATTGGAAGAGAAAATTACAGTATTCCATTTACAGGGCTTAATCAGTGATCCTTTTCTGGCTGAAAAGCCTTCTGCTTATTAATGCAATGAGTTGAGTTGGGGATTATATGCCGTATAATAGCTGACTCAATCCAATATTGACCCAAGGATTATCCACTGTGTAATGCTGACCCAAACCAATAAGGAACCTGATTATACACTGTGTAATGCTTATCCAAACTTGGTATTTCCTAGTCATTTGCATATAACTTGTTTGATATGATCATATACGCCCATCAGGCAGTGTGGGGCTGGGTTGATACAACATCCAGTAGGGTGGATGGGAGATACACAATTGATAATCTCATGATTATACGGCTGTAATCAGTGATAATCAATATCACAGCTAAACATTATACTGTTTATAATAGCTACATCAATTATAATAAACTGGTAATATACAACGTAAAATTATACACATTGGAATAATGATATGTGATAATACAGCATATAATTATTGCATCTATCACAATAAACTAACAATTCCATGGTGTATAACTGCTATATTGATTATAATAGACTAGTGATTATATGGGGTATAATTACTACACTTAATAGAATATTGACCTAGTGATAATACAGCGTATAACTGATAGAGATCTGTGTACAATGATTAGCCTGATCATTTGTGGTCAATCAGCCTAATCTCACACTTTTCCCCTCTTGACCATAAATAGGGAGGGTAAGAAGAGAATCAGGTATATGGCTTTCTCAACACCATCTTCTTGTCTCATCACCAAGGAGGAGTACCAGGAGTTCCTGGCAACCATGTTAGAGGAGTGTTGTCAAGAATTCAACTGTCAGAGCAAAGAAGCACACCAACTCAAATTCTATGTTTGGTGTTCATTGCAAGCCCAGGAAAGTGATACTTGATCAGAGTTGTCCTTAGCTACTACATGGTCACTAGTCCCTTCCAGCGTCCTCAAAGCTCTATCTTGGATCAGGAGTTTGAACAGGAGAATCATCCTCCTCTGGTGACTGGGGGTGTCAGTTGGGCTACCTCAGTAGACCCAGCTGCCTGGAAGGCCAGAGCCATGGTTCCTCTGCTGCCTGCCATAATGTATGCTCCTAACCTTACTGTTTTGGGTAGTGCTGTTTTTTGTATGACCCCAATCATGTGGACTTTGAGGTCAACAGCCTCTTTCATGGGTTACAAATTCCTGAGTGAGTTTCTCTTTGTCCTCCTGTCTTGCAAGCAAGGGGAGGATTTTAACTACCGTCTTTGACATGCAGAGAAGTATCACCCTCCTGCTGTTTTCTCTGTGGCCCTTTTTGAGCTGGCCTAGCCTCTGGAGGGGGTCTTGGTAGAGCCACCCTGCTCTAATGTGGCTTTTAATGCTGAATATAAGCGGGTAATTGACTTCAATTATGCAGTGATGCAAGTCTTGTCTTGTGCTTGGGGGCCTAATCCCAATTCCACTCAATAGTGGGGGTTACAACCTGCTGATAACCCAGCACAACTGGATAGCCAACTGTGACCATACAACAGTCACTGTTAAAACCACAGGCTTGACCTGCCAGCAAGATCCCAACCAAGCAGGTTTGTGACCTGCAATCTAATTATCCAGTCACTTGAAGCCAGACTAGGAAGTCAACTCAAATTACAAAATCCAACAACATGAACAGATGATGATCCTGTATGGTGGATACCTTGTTTTGGGGCTTGACTCATTACCAGGATCAAGCCACCCCCTTCTTCCATCCAGCTGTGTGATCTCCAATCATGTTCCTGTTATCCTTGATTCATATGGACTATATAATCACTATCTCACAATAAAGATTATCATCTATCTTCTAAATATTTTCCCCATGTAACTTTGCTAAAACAGCACAGTTACAACATTGTAGCACAGGTAGGCTCTCTGTCCTACCTTATCTTGAAATTTTTGCCTGTTGCCCGCACACGCTGCGGCTAAAAAATCCTTGACAGAATTATGTCTGGCCTCTTGCCCAACTAGACTCTGTACAGTCCTGGTGCTGATATACCCAATGGTTTTGTCCTATACCAGAACACAGTGATCCTGCTACCTGCCTTCAACGCCATGTCTGCACAAGGTTTCTTTCAGGCTCCATCCTTGATGCTGCAACTAGCCAACAAAACCACCATGCCTGCCTATGTAGCTCAAAGACTACAAAGCACCGCCTTGGAACCTTTTGCCAGGGCCAACAACAACAACGCTGCCGCATGGATCCAGTCCACCCAGAGTAAGCTGGCTCAGATGGAATGCCCACAGCGGTTTTGGATTGCAGAAATTTCCATTTGCCTGACCCATGACGCTGGCACCTGATGCAACAAGTGGCGCAAGGAACACACCAACAAGAACTGGGATACCTTCAAGCAAGACTTCTTGGCAAGATTTGTTCTTAAAGATACAGCACTTATGATAATACACCAAGTAAAGAACCTGACCCAGACAGGCAATATAAAGGAACCCGCCTGCGCCTACAAGGAACTCTGTTTTTGTGCACCATCCAACATGGCCTTTGACACCCCAGCTACACACCACATGTACTACAATGCTCCTAAGTCGCACATGATGAGACATGTGAACCTGGATCAGGTGACCAGCCTACAAAGCCTGTACTGTGAAGCAGAGAAAGCGGAGCAGACACCCAACACACTGCATAAGGCACAAACTGGGAAACAAGAAAGACCCAAGGATTCCCATTCAGGCTGGCGCTCTGCTTGATCACCTCCTGGAGGCAATGGGAATAACGCCAACCACAAACCCACAGGTTCAAATGGGTATGGAAATGGAAACAATGGCCAGTTGAACTGTACCCATTTCTGTGTCACCGCCACACAAGGCAACCAAGTTAAGGGAAAAGCCCAGGGAGACCACTAAGCAAGCCAAGCTCTCCTCACGCAACTCCTGACTTGTCCAATGATGAGTATTGACCCAAGGACGTAGACCAATGCCCAATAATCCAGGTGCCCTTGGAGGACCTGGTACTGTACACTATCACTAGACATCCCAATAAATTGATGTCCTATCATTTCCGCTTTTGCAGTTACACAGGCTCAGCACTCCTGGACTTGGGCGCAGACCAAACCCTAGTCAACAGTAGCTTTGTGGATAAGTTCAAGCTGGCCACTAATCCTTTGCAGATTAAAAATGTGGTCCTGGCTGACAAACATCACTATGCTGTGACAGAAGAAAATGCCCCCTTCTCTGTCATGCTTGAGAACCTCCAGTCCACCATTCAAGGTCCCATCATTGACTTTTCCAAGTTTGACATTGTACTGGGACTAGACTGGTTACAGAAAAACAACCCTCACGTAGACTGGGCAACCTCAGTGTTGACCATCAAGCGTGAAGGTGTCAACTACCAGATCTACCCTGACTCTGTGGACCAATTACTATGCAACCATATATTTGTACGTATCACAGAGACCCAGGACAAAAAGAAAACCCCAAAGGCAATTGACTGGGACTCCTACCAGTACAAGATCATACACTTTAAGGATCACCAGGATACCTCCACGTTTCAGGACCGTGACATTGTGGGCCACCATCCAGAAATCTTTGAGGAAGTGCTACCTGGGCTGCCCCCTGAGAAGCATATTCAGCACTCCATCCAACTCAAGAGGGCTGTACCCAAGACGTGCCCCATTTACAGGATGACCCCAAATGAAGACAATGCCTTATGCGCCTACCTTAAGGAGGCATTGGAAAAAGGACTTATCCGCCCCTCACAGTCTCCCTTTGGGGCCGCCATATTCTTTGTGGCTAAGAAGGACGGTACCTTACATCTGGTCACAGACTACTGCGCTCTAAACAAAGTTACCATTAAGAATTTTTACCCACTGCCACTGATTGACAACCTCTTTGATGCCTTGGGAGGAGCCATTGTCTTCTCCAAGATTGATCTAACTGCAGGCTACAATCAGATTTTTATTAAGGAGGAAGAGATTCCCAAAAAGGCCTTCCACACTAAATATGGCTCCTACAAATGTGTGGTGCTTAACTTTGGCATAAGCAATGCCCTGTCCACCTTTGTAACCTTCATGAACAAATTATTTGCACCCCACATAGGCAAACACGCCCTAGTGTATCTAGACAACATTATTGTCTACAGCCCCTTGGTGGAACAGCACCACAAAGACCTAGAGGCCTTCTTTGCTACCTTGGCACAGCACAAACTGCTACCCAAGCCCTCCAAGTGCCAGTTCTTCTGTGAGCAGCTACCCTTCTTGGGGCACATAGTCTCAAAGGACGGCACAAACCCAACAGTCAAAAGATACAGGCCATCTGCAAGATGCCACCACCCAAGGATAATTTGGAACTCTGCACCTTCTTGGGAATGGTGGCCTATGTACAACACTTCATACCTGACTGTGGTGTTTTAACTGCCCCCTTATCTGCCATAACAGGCGCCAAGTCTAATTTTGTGTGGACCCCCAATGTGACCTCTGTTTTAGACGCCTCAAGGAGAAACTCACAACAGCTCCCATCCTACAATACCCCAAACATGATGGGGAATACCAAATAGAAACTGACGCCTCAGATGCATCCATTGGGGGAGTACTACAAATCAAAAATAGTGACAGTGACTTCCTGCCTATAGCTTATGAATTACAAAATTTGACAGATGGTGAGTGTCAATACCCTATCCACAACAAAGAACTGCTGGCTATCATGCACTGTCTAGTTAAATGGCGCTGTTATCTAGAACAGCAGTAAGAATTCACAGCATTAACCAATCACAAGTCACTCATCTATTTCAAGACTCAAGCAAATATGCTGCACTGCCAAGCGCAGTGGATGGAACTATTGGAGAGATTTAACATGCTCATCCAGTACAAACCTGGGGCTGAGCTTGCCATGGCAGACGCCCTGTCCTGCCAGTATGTCTGTACTTCAAGAGGAGAGAATGGGCTTGACCCAGAATGGCCTCTCTTAGTACTACAAGCAAAGGACAAAGGGCTCCCCATGGCATCACCAACATAACAAAAGAAACAGTCACCAATTATGAACACCTCTTTACTGACGTATATGGGACTCTAAACAGAAAGATGACTGACGGCACAACCATTCCCTATATTCCCACACACCAGCAATTCAACACCATCCTACACTATCACAGAGGCCTTGGACATACCAAGAGCCAAAACCTATACTAGTTCCTTAAATATAAGGCCTGGTGGCCAACCTTATACTGCAATGTTCAAGAAGTTCTAGACCAATATGAGGTATGCAAAAATTTTGCCAAAAGCAAAACCCCACCAAAGTTAGTACTTATCATCCGCACACAGCTACCTTTCAAAGTATGGGCTCTTGACATTGTTGGTCTCATGACAGGAAAACAAAATGACAAGAAATACATCATCACTGCCATTGACTTTGCAACAAGATGGCCAGTAGACCAAGCAGTGAAGGCACACACAGGCAATGACATTTGACAATTTATTGGAAAGAAGATAATCAGCAAGTTTTGAAAGCCAGAGCTCCTGATAACCAATGGAGGCAAGAAATTGACCTCTGAAGACACAAATGTATACCTCACCAAAAACAGGGTCAAGCACACTGTGACAACATCATATCTTCCACAGGACAATGGACGTGTGGAGCAGCTTAACAGTAGCCTTGTGCAAGCCTTAGCCAAACTCACCGCCAGGAGACCTGAAGACTGGTATAAGCCGCTACCAACTGCACTACTTGTGTGTTGAACCCGGGTGAAAAGATCCACTGGGAAAAGCCCATTTGAACTGGTATACAGCACCCAGTCAATTATCATTCAAGCATTGACAGGACCTAAACTGGAGATTTCAAGTAAAGTCCCCCACCCTCAGACCCTCGCGCTGTAGATGCTAACAGCAAACAAACAGTGAAGGAGAAGAAATGTCTGCAAAAGACATTTGTCCTCATCCGCAAAAGACATGAAGCTGGGGACAAAGTATGGGTCATGAATGTTGACAGGAGCAAGCTACAACCTGAAAAAGTGGGGCCAGCAATCATTCTGAAGGTAAATTACAATAACACTTACCTTGTACAAGGGCTTACAAAATGTAAGCAAGACAAGACCCTACACCATGATTGCCTACAGCCCTGAAAAGCAAGACAGAAATAACGAGAAACTGCCCTGCTCACCACAGAACAGCAACTAGTTCAATACAGCGCCCGGGCTCCTGAAAACCTCCCTGACAACCTGCCCCCAGAGGAGGCTGACCTTCAGTCAGGGAGGGTGTCAAAACCGCAGGCTCAACCCGGCAGCAAGGTTTCAACCAAGCAGGTTTGTGACCTGCAATCTAATTATCCAGTCACTCAAAGCCAGACTAGGAAGTCAACTCAAATTACCAAATCCAACAACATGAACAGATGATGATCCTTCCTGGTAGATACCTTGTTTTGGGGCTTGACTCATTACCAGGATCAAGCCACCCCCTTCTTTCATCCAGCCATGTGATCTCCAATCATGTTCCTGTTATTCTTGATTAACATGAACTATATAATCACTATCTCACAAAAAAATTTATCATCTATCTTCTAAATATTTTCCCCATGTAACTTTGTTAAAACAGCACAGTTACAACATCACTATTAAGTATTTAGCCAAATAAATACTCTGAAATATAAAGCTGCTCTGTTTTTGCTGTTTATTTTATGTTGGTAGGTTTTGCTGGAATTCTTTAGATAAGTATTCTTTGAAGCTTAAAATTTTATTCAATAAAAACAGAAGGTAGTTTTGTTATTTAGGCCATGCTAACCAACAAAGCTAAGGCAAGATTGGCTGAATCAATCTTGGAGACTGGGCATCTCAAAAACAATTTAATTGACCAGGAAGGTTGATTAATAAATTAATTGCAATATAATTAATGAGGATTTAATTATATTGGTTAATTGCCTTGACTGTGTCAAGATATATTGTTAAAGATAACCATAGGTAAACCCCCAATTTGGGTTTAGAAACAGTGTGGTGGTGTCTTGTTTGAGTGTCAAGGCGTTTTAACAGGCATTTGAAACGCAAGAACACCATTAAATGTAATGTTAACTAAATAAAGGCAAGGATGTCTATGAATTCAGATTTAATCAGCTGGTTCTCAGTTGGAATATTGAAAGCTAAGTTTTAGAATAGTATATTCCATAGGGTTTTGGCGCCAGGAGCTGAGGAAGCTCCATGCCAAATTAGTACATTGAGATAAATGGCATCAGGTGACTCCTCTTCATTGTAGGCTAATTCTCATGGGCTGAGAATTACAGGGGATCTTTTAGGTAAAGATCTAGGTCTGGATGACTCAAATGTCATAGACCACATGATATGAATCATAGGTTGATTCAAGAACCAGAGGGGTTTTCAGCCAAATATGCCCTAAATGGTATATAAGCAAAAACAGCTAAATTTTAATAAAGATATTTTTGTCAATTTTGACGCTTTCCCCTCAAACTACTTTTTAAATTATCATGTCTTCTTTACTATCATTTGAAAGAGCAAATTTGGGGTGCTTTGTGTAGAAACCTCTGCTGCTAGGAAGGAAGTTTCTACCAGTTCACATGAGGAGGCTTGGGCAAGTTTGGAGGTCTCTAAGATAGCACCTGAGGAATCTTTGGTAGAAGTGAATGAGGCTTATGAAGAACTATATTCTGACTATTTTGCCAAAGAGGGAATCCCTGTAGAAGGAAATTGAGTTTATGCATGGGACTCCTGGAACTTGCTGTTAGAGTTTAATGAAATTTTACAACAGGTGAAGGACAGAGCTAATTGTGAAGTTGAGGTGTTAAGAAATAGGGAGGCAAAGAGTATCAAAATTATGGCTTATTGGCACAATGACAATAAAGGGTTGTCTCACAAAATTCCCTCCCTGGATGCAAAGCTCCTCAAAGCTTTGTCACAGGAAGCTAACAGTAATAAGAGTCAAGGGCAAGATAACAGCAAGTTTGACTGGTTGGACCTGGATCTGTCACACCAATGTCATCAACCTTACCCTGAAGAGATTGAAGACTGGAGACCCTTCCCAGCATCTCCCCCACATGGCTTTGTTGGGTAGCCTTTTCCTGGTCTCCAAGCATTTGCTTCCTTGTGGTTCCTTGGGCCAGATGCAGGCCATCCTGGAGCTCTACTGTTGTTGTCATGAATGACATTTCAATACTTGTATTGAAACCCAAAGAGTTGAACTCCAGTTCCCTGAAGGCGGATCAAACCCTCCAAGACAGTCCAGGACCTGCCAATCCATTAAGTCACAGGCTTGAATTGTTAAATTACTCCACAACCTGCCAGCCTACTATGGAGGATTCCTTGAATAGTTGCCAGACTGCCGCTGAACTGATGCCAAGAAGACCCCTACCTACAAAGGAGATATAGTCTGGCTAAAGAGGTTGGGGAAGGACCTATTACTATGCCTGCCAACCTGCCAAGCACTGGTACTGGAGTTTCAAAATCACCATTGGAAACCCTGGAATCAAACCCTGACCCTCCAAAGACTACTCAAGCCACACAAAGTGGACAGGAAACCACCCACTTGTTAAATTGCAAACCCGAGTTGACAAGTTACTCCAAGACCTGCCAGTCTCCCAAGGACAATTCCCCAAATGGTCACCAGATTGATGCCAACCTTGAACCACCAAAGATCTGACCTATGCAGAGTTTTTGTAGCTTGCCTTAAGGAGGTTAAAACAAAACCTATTGTTAACTCTGCCAATGACCATCAGCAACTGCCAGCCTTCCATCCAGAATGGTTAGTACAATTGAACTACTCAGGTGACATAGTGAACATTGGTGGAGGAACAAAGCATTGCCACTTCTATTCACCAGCAAAGGTAAAATCTGGATCTGCTGCCCTCAAGACTCCAAGCCAAGATCCATGCCCTTCCAGTGCCTTGTCTGCAAACCTGAACCCTGCAAAAATTTAAGAAGCAAAATCCCATGGTATAAAAACCCTGGCTGTATGGTGATGACTACATCATCATTTTTGATAATAAAGTTTTATGAACCTTTGGTTTGAACAAATCCTACCTTATCTAGTCTTATTGATCTTTCACCTTAACTCCATTCAAGTAGACCATCAGTCAACTGCCCCCTCTGGAGACCAACCTTTCAATCCTTCCCAGGCACTGTACCGTCCCCCAGGAGCCCCCTTTGGACCTGTGCATTTTACCAAATACCCGCCCAACCCTGCCTACGCAGAGTACAAATTAGAGACCATCCTCATTGCTGACGCCTTGGCAAGGACTGGAGAAACTAAATACATAGGACGTGAAGGAAATCGGTACAAAAGGCCGCCAATATTGTTTAAAGACAAGTACAATTATCTGCCTGCCTACTTTGTTCCCATGACTCTTCCCTTAATCCCACAACCCAGCTGCCCAATTGAGACCCCCGCCGCTGCAGAGACTACGTCCACCTAACTGTTTGGAGTACTCTATATCACTTTGACCAAAATGGTGGATTCCATGGTCCCTACCTCTAGACCCTGGTCCTTACTCAGGTGGTCCATGTCTTACATTATCAAGTTAGTACCCATTCTATGGTGGGCTTTATCTGCCGGCTTGGACCAACCCCATCCTGAGCCGCCCAATGCCTCTACCTATGCCTGGATTCCTGAAAGTTGTGAAGTGTTGCACTGTCAGCGGGGTCTTCTTGTTGACTATCCCTCAGAGGGATTTATTGTGTAGTGCCTGGTGTTGGGGGCGTGCTTCCTCATTGAGTGTGGTCTGGGTTGTCTGGCAGATGAGGAGCTAGCCTTGAATGCTCTCATTATGCACTGGGAGCAACTCTCCCCCAAGGCACGGCATATATGGCTTCAAAATGTTGTATTCCTTTATCAGGTGGTGGCTACCCATGCCTTTGGTGACTATGTGGAGGCTACCATACACCATGTCCCTAATGAGCCCAAAGAGAGCACTCAGTAATAAAGTATATAGGACTATGTTCTACTTCAGTATTTTTTGCACATTTTTATATATTTTATAATTTTTATGGTTTTTCTTTTTATAATATAAGAGTTGTCATTTTTTGATAAGATCAAGAAGGTTTTTAATTAGACCTTTTTTTGGGGTGCAGAGTGAACATAGAAACTTTGCATGTGGTTAAATATAATTCTATTATCCTTGTCCTTGATGGTGTAGGCATAGGTGAGGTTTTCTCTATGATCTCAAAGGGGCTTACCCATAGCTTGTCTATCTTGTGGAATCTACCCGTGCCTCAAGTGTTGCAGAATGCAACCCCCTCCCCTACCTCAAAAGAAGGCAATAGGGCTCTATTGGTGGAGTCCCTCTCAAATCTGGCTTGGGTCTTAATAAATGTGTTGCTTAAAGCAGATGTCTGCAATTTGATGAGGATGTTGGCCATAAAACCTAGATACTGGTTATAGAAAAGCTGTCCAGGGTCACCTGTGACCAAGTATAGGACGGTTGGGATGGTAGGATGGCAACCATACATCAGTTGAAATGGAGACGCTCCTGTGGTAGAGTGAAGCAAAATGTTGTACGCAAACACTGCTGCTCCTAAGTACATTTCCCAGGAAGATGTATGCAATGTTGATTGTTTCCAGAGGATCTGGGTTAGGGTACCATTGGCACGCTTGATCATTCCATTGGTTTTGGGGTGATATGGGGTGGAGAGTACCCCATGAACTACCATGAGGTTGTTTACTCTTGATATTACTGAGGCTGTAAAGTTGGTCCCGTTATCTGAGAGTATGAACTTCCAGCAGCCTTGGCAAAGTATGATGGTGTCCAAGACAATTTTTGCAGTAGAGGGGGCATCTACCTTCCTTAGGGCCGGGCTTTTATCCACTTAAGGAGGTGATCAATAGCCACTATCACATAATGAAAGCCAGGCCTGCTATGTGGGAGCAGTCCCACTATGTCCATTGATATGGTGTGCCAGGCAAAGTAGGGTTGTACCATTTGATAAGTTGTGCTTTCCTGTAGTGGCTTATTTTCTTGACAGTCAATGCAGCAGTTGATTGTCTCTTGAATGATGAAATTCATTGCTTCACAGAAGTAGGTGCAAGACAGGATCTCCTTGGTTTTCCAAAAGGCACCATGACCTGTTGCCTTATGAGTAGCTGTGACAATACTAGTCCTTTCTGATGGAGGAGGGAATATGTGTTCCTTGCCATCCACCAACTTGTATAGCACACCATTGTGTAGTACTTTATCCTTTTAGAGGTCTTGTAGAATATGCTGTACTTTCTTGGGCTTGTCACTAAACTCCCTGGTCATCATTTTGCAGTACAGATGATTGTCTAATGGCTCACTAAGACCACAGTGGGTAAACATGATAGTCAGTTGGCATTCTGGTGCTTGCTGCCAGGGCAGTGGAGGATTTTGTAGTCCAAGGCCTGTAGTTTCAACACCCAGCAAGCAAGTTGGTCTTCTGGTTCCTTGAGGCTCTGGAGCCAAGCTAGGGACATTTGGTCTGTGACCACTGTGACTTCTACACCATGGATGTAGACCCAAAATTGCTTGCACACATAGATGACTGCCAGGCATTCACGCTCTGTCACCATGTAGTTGCGTTCATGAACGTTTAGCGCTCTACTAGTGTATGCCACAGGGTGTGCAAGTTCTTTGTTGTCAAGTTGGGATAGTACATCCCCAATTGCTGTAAATGAGGCGTTGGTATGGATCACAAAGGGTCTGTCAAAGTTTGAATACATCAGGACAGGGTCACTGGCCAAGCATAGTTTGTTGAAGGCTCCTTGGCATTACTTACTCCATACAAAGTCAACTCCTGATTTCAGCAAGTGGAAGAGAGGTTCACCAATGGCTACAAAGTGGGGGATGAAACGCCAATAGTAGCCAACAATTCCTAAGAAGACCTGTACATTGTGTTTCAACTCAGGTTGCTTCATCTTAGAGATGGCTTCAGTTTTTGCGGGCTGAGGCTTCAGGCTGTAACTATCTATGACAAAGCCCAGGTATTCAAACTGGTCTTTTAAGAACTGGTATTTGCGCAGCTTTATCTTAAGATTGGCAGCCACTAGCCTCTTGAAAACTTCTCCAAGTGAGCTAGATGCTCAGTGAAAGACCTAGAGAAGATGTTGATGTCATCCAAATACACTAAGACACAGGAGAGCTTTAGGTCACCAAGGATAGTGTCCATGTCTTGCTGGAAGGTTTCAGGGGCATTGTAAAGCCTTTGTGGCATCCTCATTGGCTGAAAGAGTCCTTGCAAGGTTATGATGATGCACTTTTCTTGTTCTTTGGGGGATAGTTTGATCTGCTAATACCTCAATATGAGATCCATAGCAAAGAAGTACTTGGAACCTTTGAGGTGTTCTAATGGTCATCTATGCAAGGTAAGGGGTACAGGTTTTTTTTAACCTTGTTGAGGCGTCAATAGTTGATGAAAACTCAGTTAGAAACATCTTTCTTCTTGACAATCAGGATAGGGGACGCCCAAGGACTTTTAGACAGGAACAGCATGCCTTGTTTAAGAAGTTTTCTGAATTCCTCAGAGACAACTTCTTTGTTTTCTTTTGATCATTGTATGAGGCGCATATGGATTGGAGGAGTGGATCATGTATCAATGTGGTGGATTACTCCTTCAGCATAACCCAGATCATGATTGCTTTCAGCAAAGATTGAGTTGTACTTCTTGAACAGCAATGATGCCTGAGCTTGCTCCTCAGGACCAAGGGAGGAAAGGTCTGCTAGGAGTGTAGTCAGGTAGACTGCTGGTTCAGGGTCGTCTGGTATACCTATTTCCTTGAATGTACCAAATCCCTTAACCTCAGATAGTTCCTCTGCAGGGTAGAAGTGTAAAAGCCTACCACTTGGTATTTCTTGATAGAAAGCGTCTTATTTGTGAGATTAGCCAACAGGACATGGATCTCCTGTTGACTGGGGGTAAAAACGCCTGATGCAAGGCATTGTTCAAAGAGTGAACAGCCCCAGGGTTCAATGACCTCCGCATATAGCCCTTCAGGGATAACCACAGACAACCTAGTCTCTGCAATCTTCTGGTGACCAGGTTCCAGGGTAATGCCGACCTGGTCCTTAAAGGGATACCCTTATTCTTCAGGATCTGTGTAGGGGGTTTATGTCTATTCTTCCCAAAAAGTTTTTATTCTAAAGGGACAATTCCATCAGCGTAAGCCAGGTTGACAAACTTACAGGGCTTAGGGGCGGAGTCTTTTCCTTCCCTACTGAAGAACAAGGGTAGGGTTTGCCCAAGAATTTTGAAGGTAGCAAGACCCCAATGTGTCATGGCTCCATATTTCACCAGGAAAGAGTGCCTATGAGGAAATTGTAGGTGTTTTTTGGTAATAAAACTGCTGGAGGAGATACTGCAATGAAACCAAATTGCATGGGTAGTGTGAGGTATGCTCCCACAGAGTAAGCGGTTTCTTTTCCAGCTGTACCAAATGGCAATCTGTAGTCTACATCTGGGGCTATACCCAGTTTCTTTACCATCTTAGTGAAGATAATGTTAAACAGGGAACCGCTATCCACAATTGCTTGAATGTGGTGCTTTTTAACCAATATGACAATGTTGTGCAATCAAAATAAGAGTCATTGAGGCTTTTTAATGTGTGTATCCCTTTCTCCTCATCACTCCCCAAGGTGCAGAGCAGGCTTTCACAGACATCAGGGTGTGTGGACTTAAGCTACTTGAGAGGAAAAGCTACTTGTATTGACTTCAAGTTTGGGGTATTGTTGGAGCATGGCAAACGGTGGTTTTCCCTGACGTCCTGGATTTGAGTTGCATAATGTTTTGATACTTCAGCTAGGGCGGCCTCTTTGTGGTGGGCTTTAGTTTGAGAGTGGGTAGTCACAGCATACAGGTTGTTGGCTACAACCATGTGAATTGTGTCCTCATGTAGATCATCCTGGTGGTGTACTTTGGGACCAAGTTTAATGAAAAGGTTGAGGGTTCTGGCAGAGGTAGAATTTCCCTCTTTTACTCCACCTTGGCTTTTCCCTTGTTGATGCTAGCGGGATGGTATTGTACAATGTGGACCTTCTTGGCGTTGGTTGGATATTTCAATTCCCAATGTCCTGCTGTGTTATAGGCAATGCAGTAGGGACCCTTCACATCAGGAGTGTGTGCAGAGGACTTAGCGGAATCCTCCTTCTGGAAGCGTGGTTTTTTTTGTAGGCTGTATTTGGTTGCTTAGGTTCAGGTCTATTAGGGTGATCAAACATTTCAGCGTGGCTACAAAGACAGTCCACAATTTCTGACACATCCTTGCCCTTGGTGTAGGCAGGGGCTATTGCTCTGTGGAGTTCTTTGTAAATATGGGCTTTCTGCTTTATTGCAGCACAGATGTCAAAGGTGGAGACTGTGCCAGAACCAAGGAGTACCAACACATTGTGATAGAACCTTTCTGCAAATTCTTGCAGTGTTTTGCCTGGGGCAAACTTTATGGCTCTAAATTTGGATTTCCTGATGAAAAGGATATTCTCTCCACCAAACTCCTTGAGTACAGCTTGTCTTGCTTCCTGATAGCTCCAGTCAGTTGCAGGTAGTTGTGGCATTACTAAGTTGACGCTTACTGCGTCTAGTGTTGTGATGAGTGTGGTTACCTTCTGGTGGTTGCTGGCGCCTCTCATTGTCATTTCAAAAAGTCTTAGGAAGGAATGCATATTTCCTTGCTTGTCAAATTTGGGGAGATTGAGAGGTTTGAATTGTTTGTTAGGGATTGTAGGCTCAGCAGGCTGGCAGAGAGAGGCAGTTGATTGCATATCCGCTGTATAACTACACCTAGCCCTAGGCGTGGCTTTTGGCGTGAATGTTTCTCTGATAGGAAGGGTGGTGAACACCTTGGGAATTCTCCTGTTTGTATGTTCCACTTCCTCCTCAGAGATGTTATCAGCGTCCTCATAGTGATCAGTAGGCATAGAGGATGACGTCTGTTGGCTGGTGAGAGTTCATTTACAGCCTTTTGTTTCCAGTAGGTGAACCTGGGCTTCCATTCTGGCCAGGCGGTTGTGGACATTCAGATTGTTCATCAGTAGGCTTTTCTGGCGGAGCTCAGACTCTACACCCAGTGTGGTTTTGGACAAGCGTGAAATAGAATTCTTCATGGTCACTTGTTCTATTTGTAGAGCCATCATAGTTTTGTGGGCCCTGGCAAACTCCTCCTTGTATCCATTAATTATGCTTTCCAGGGTTGCTACTCTTTGTCTCTGGTCCTGCAATCTTAGCACTGCTTGGGCACGGCAGTGGTTTGGGCGTGGATGAGCAAGATAACTTCAGATGGATGTCAACATTTGCTTCCAGTCTCTGAAGTTGTCCACAAGATATTTCTTGAACTGATTGAGTTGTAAACCCAGCTGTTCCACCTCCTTGTCTAGGGCAATTATGTTCTGGTCCATGGTGGCCAAGTCATTTGCCACACGCACACTGAACTTGTCTGATTTGATGCAGAGCATGTGTACATCCTGGAGCCATTTCAGGGAGGCCCCACATGCACCCATAGCTTTGTAGACCATATCTCTGAACTTTCAGTTGAGGACATGGATCAGTTCATCAATTCTGACATGGGTGTTCCCCCAATGGACTGATTAGACAGAACTACAGCGCACAACTCCAAAAAGGAGGTGTTGGCTGTGGCCCACTTCTCAGCCTAGTCACGGCAACAGGAGAGGAGGGCGTTGCCCAGGGAGGACAACTCAAGGTTTTGGCGTGTGGTAACAAGCTAAAGCTGTTTGACGGCTGGATGAACAAAGCCTGTGAGGTACTCCACGGAGTGATCTCCTCCCAAAAGTTGTTCTTAGAGAGCCTAAAAGGAGGTGCTACAATAGAGCCAGTAGAGTTGTCAGTGTGATTCTTGGTCACAATAGTGGAAAAAGATGCTTAGGGTCCGGTCAGGGCAATTGGTAGGACAGAGGCGGAATCCACATAAGAGCACTTCAGCAAGCTCTACAATCTTTGTGCAAAAGTAGGAGTGAACTAAAGCGGGACCCTCAGGAACAGAGGGCAGAGGGGCCACAACCAAAGGGAAAGTTGAGGGAGGGTTAACAACCACAGAATTGCTCACAGAGAATACAGGAGCACTTTCACTGTCTGAGGATTTAATTTCATACCCATGCTTGTTGGCAAAGCTGGGCAGGAGCGGAGCCAAGGACAATCTTTGGCAGGCAGGGACTGTTTCTGTGGGCATTGGCAGAGGCTTGATTTTGAGTGAGGACCAATGTTGAGCAACTTGGGTTATTGCTAATATGTTCAAAGCTACAGATAGATCTTAGCCTTGCCAATGTACTCTACCTAATCCTATGTAAGAGCACTACAGACTACAATAGAATAGAACTTTGAAGATAATTACGTTTATTGAAACTGGGATAAAATATAGCCAGCAGCTTCAATCTATCCAGGTGTAACTAAGAACTTTTTGACATCCTTTCAGGTGTCTGTATCAATATATACTGCAACAACCCTTATTCTTGTCCTTTCAGACAGTTCTCAGTGGCTACCTTTGCAATAGGTCCATCTTTGCTGGATGTGTCTATCCTGATTAGCTGTCATTGGCATGTGTGCTGCTACTGGCCTTAGCATGGCGTACATGGCACTTCAGCTACAGCCTACGCTCTTCTTGAGCTAACTTATAGTCATTTATTGATTGGCTTTATCTCACACACCTATTATTGCACTGGGAAACTACACTGTATTTAGTTGACACTTATAAATGATCCCTAATCTGTCCTCTAACATTGGAAGGTAGAATTCTGGTATTCCATTTGCAGGGCTTAATCAGTGATCTTTTTCTGGATAGCAAGCCTTCTGCTTATTAATGCAATGAGTTGAATTGAATATTATATGCTGTATAATAGCTGACTCAATCCAATATTGACCCAAGGATTATCTGCCGTGTAATTCTGACCCAAACTGATAAGGAACCCAATTATACACCGTGTAATGCTGATCCAAACTTGGTATTTACTAGCCAGTTGCATATCACTTGTTTTATATGATCATATGAGCCCATCAGGCTGTGTGGGACTGAGTTGATACAAAGTTCATGTTGTGTTTGGCTCCAGGGGACAACATCCTGGAAGACACGGCAGGAAATCTTTATAACAAAAGATTTAAGGTTCAAAACTAGCCTTGGGTTAGCCTTCAGGGCAAAATTAAGGACACATACTTTAATTTCCTGGAAAACAAGATGTAAAAGTCCTTTTGGCAGAAAGGACAGGAAAAGCTTGAAGATTATTAAAGCCAACACAAATGTGGATAAACTTGGTTTTATTAGGAAAAATAAATCTACTTTA
This sequence comes from Entomophthora muscae, assembly GCA_014839935.2. Taxonomy (NCBI): domain Eukaryota; kingdom Fungi; phylum Entomophthoromycota; class Entomophthoromycetes; order Entomophthorales; family Entomophthoraceae; genus Entomophthora; species Entomophthora muscae. The sequence continues at coordinate 114,312 of QTSX02002266.1, forward strand.
AATAGTAGACAAGGGACAGTGATCACTCATTAGGAAGATAGAGTGGCTGAGGGGGTCACGTTGGGATGAAGTCATACCAGGATTAACCACAGACAGATAAAATAATCCGGAATGGGTGGATATTGAACCAGACCCATTTGCAGAAAGCAATGGATTTCCAAAGTTGAACACAAACCCAGCCAAATCTTTGCAACTATCACAATTCAAAGGCCATATCAAAATAGAATTAATTGCGTGATTTACAACATCTCCCCCCTCAAGATTGGACACAGGGAGGTGGTATTTGCAGAGAAACTTGGAGTGAACACTGGCAAAAGGACGTCCAGAAGACAGCAGTTTTACTGTATACTCAACACTCTTCTTAAAGGTGACCTCACTGGGCCCAACCCAGAGGGAATCCATCTTGTGGGCTCTACCACCTGTACAATTCTGATAGTAGAGAACTAGATCACCTATTTGATACTCAGGGAGGGGGGCTCTAGCAGCATTGGACGGGGAGAGCTCCAGGGTATTAACCTTGTAAGCAGTAGAGTATTCAGTTGCCTGGATGTCAATGATACAATTGGTTATGTCTCTAACATGGGCTTTAGGATTTGCAGACATATCAAATTTGATCAAAGGGGGTCCCAAGATTGAGGGGGTAGCCGCTTCATGTCCATACAGCATGGCAAAAGGTGACTGGCCCATCACGCGGTGCCTACTGAGTTGGTAAGCAAAGAGGGCAGTAGGGAGGAACATATCACAGTTGGCAGCGTCAGAGAGCATTTGCTTTCTCATTATGGATACCAGAGAGGAGTTTGCTTGTTTGAAAGTTCCATTGGTGGAGGGATTATAAGGCGCAGAGAAAAATTGGTGAGTTCCCATAGCTTTGACAAAGAAAGTGATGAGACAAGCATTAAAGTTGGTACCATTGTAGGAGAGCAGGACTTGAGGGCAGCCATGTTGATAAAAATGTCGTGCAGCAAGAAAGTAGCTGTGGTCTTAGCAGTTATATATTTTGTTGCTCTGACTTCAACCCACTTGCTAAAGTGGTCTACAGCAACCAAGATGAATCAACATCCAGACCTAGACCAAGGGAAAGGCCCAACAGCATCAATACTCACTGTGTGGATTGCATGCTTTGGGGGGATGAGTTTGAACTGGTGTTGGGACAGGCAAGGGCGTTGGAGTTGACAGGAGTGACAAAAAGCAAGGACATCAGGGATCAGGAGACGCATGTTCTCCCAATAGAAGTTCTTTCACAACCATTCATGAGTCTTGGATATGCCTCCATGGCCAGTGTCAATGTGAGCTTGGAGGATGATGGCTATCTTCATGCTAGGGCAAACATAGGGTAGGTAGGTATTGTTAACCTTTTTGAAGAGTTGTCTATCACAAATAACAGTGTCCTTGGATAGGGTCTGTAGAGCCAAGCGGATGTCCTCTGGCTCAGTGGTCCAAGAGTCAGGATACCCTATTAACTTGTATAGACAATTGGCGTCAGTAGGATAGATAGCTAGGATTGGCATTCTGGACAGGCCATCAGTGTTCTGATGTTGGGCCCCAGGACGGTGTATCACAGTGAAATCATATCCTTGTAGACGCAGAGCCCAACGTGCTAGTTGACCTTCAGGCTCCTTTAACTGCTGCAGACATTTGAGGGAGGAGTGATCTGTGACTACTGTGAAGTGGGTCCCATAGATTTAATCTCAAAACTGTTTCACCGCATGTAGCACAGCCAAACATTCCTTCTCAGTGACGCTGTAGTTCTTCTTACGCTTAGTGAGGAACCTTGAAGAGTAGGCTACAGGTCAATCCATGCCTTCATTGTCAAGTTGGGCAAGGATAGCACCCACAGCTACATCACTAGCGTCAGTGTACAAGATGAACTCCTTGTCATAATCAGGATAGACTAGAATAGGAGCCTCCTTGAGCTTGGCCTTCAGCACTTCAAATGCTTGTTGTTGGCTGTCAGTCCATTCAAAGAGGACGTTGCAAAGCAGTTGGACAAGAGATACTCAGTTCAGCAAAGTCAGGTATGAACTGTTGGTAGTATCCCATCATACCAAGGAATACTTGAACCTCTTGAAGATTTGTGGGGGGTAGCATCTTGTCAATGGCTTCCACCTTATTATTCATGGGGCAGAATCCTTTTGAGTGACCTCATGACCTAAGAACTCAAGATGTTCCTTGAAGAAGGAGCACTTGGAGGGTTTAAGTTTTAATCCAGATTTGCAAATCTTGATGAAGACTGCCTTGAGGTGTTCCAATTGGTTGGTAAAGGTAGCACTGAACACAGTGATATCATCAAGGTATACAAGGACACAAGAGAGCTTTAGATCTTGTAGAATGAAGTCCATAGCCCTTTGAAAAGTGGAGGGGCATTGCAGAGTCCCTGGGGCATTTGAGTGGTTTCAAAAAGGCCTTCTGAAGTGATAAGTGCAGCCTTCTCTCTATCTTCAGGAGATAAGTCAACTTTCCAGTATCCAGAGGCTAGATCCATGGCTGAGAAAAACTTGGAATCACCCAGCTGTCTAAGTGCATCATCAATTCTAGGCAAAAGGTTTGAGTCTTTCTTAGTGAGAGAGTTCAGGCGGCGGTAGTCCATTACAATGTGATGTCTGCCATCTTTCTTCTTGAAGATCAGTAATGGGGAAGCCTAAGGACTTTGGGAAGGAGATAGTAACCCAGCGTCCAGAAGTTGTTTGAGCTCTTTAGACACCTGAGCATCTTCCACCCTACTACAACAGTATGATTTGGCACAAAAGGGGGCACATCCACAGTATCAATCTGATGGATGACCCCTTTAGCTAGGCCATAGTCTGTAGGACCAGAGGCAAAGATGTTGCTGAACTGATTGAGTAGGTTCAACACAACTTTTTGTTGAACAGGAGACAGTTGGGGGAAATCAGCAGTGGTGAAAAACGAGAGAACTTGAGGATTGTCCTCAGGTAGATTAAAACCACTTAACGTTCCAAAGGGATATAGGGAGGTCACTTGTTCTGCTCCCAGTATACAACTATGTCCCATCACCTGGCCTTGGGTCACCTGCATGGCTATGGCCGTTAGGTTGGCAAGCAACAACTGTACAAGCTCTTTGTGGGTTTGATCTAAAATCCCAGGATACAGGCGGGGTTCTGTACAACTTAAAGATTCAGGTGAGTAAAGTTCCAAGAATGACTTTTTGGGTAGGTCATAAGAAATCTGGGAATTAATCACCACTTGAGAGCCCAGGGGGATGGTAATAGCTGCAGGTGCTAGCAGAGGTACCCCTTCTTCCGCAGGGCAGGAAGGAGGAGGGATACACATGTTGGAAGAGTGGGTCCTATACTTTAGAGAGAAGATACCTGTAGGGTACTCAAGCACACAAGTTTTAAGATGTTTCCCTGAAAGGCGCGGAGGTTCCTCAAAAATCAAAGGAACCTCATATCCCAAGAGCAAAAGGTATCCATCTCATAAGTTTACAATCACATTATACTCTCAGAGGAATTGTGTACCAACCAAGAGGTCATAGCTTTCATTCTCAAGGACTACAGCGGGGGAAGCAATAAGGAGTCTCCCAAACCTCATGGGTAGAGTGGAATAGGCACCAATGGCTCGTGTCTGTGCCATACCAGCTGTGCCATATGACTGTGTGTAGTTGAGGTCAGGGGCCAACTTAAGTTTCTTCATTAGTTTGGAAGATACCATGTTGACTGGGGAACCTGTGTCCAAGATGGCTTTGATTTTAACCTTTTATATTGATATTTCCACGCAGGTTGTATCTTTCCCAAAGGGGGGCAAGACTGCCAACACATCTTGCACAGCCTCTAGCTCCTTTTCCCATTTAGCTATCATGCACTGTAATGCAGGAATCTCTTTATATACAGTCCGTAGCAGGAGAGATACAGTCACATTTTGAAAGAGAGCATTGGCTAGTTTGGCAGCTTCTTTGGAGGAATCAACCAAGACAGGAGGTCAATGGTCTTGATCTAGGTAAGATCAATCCACCATAGACTTATCTTCACTTTCAGGTATACGGGAAGTGATGATAGTCTTTCCAGAGCAAAGCTTGTATGGGACAGAGATAGTTTCCGGAACAGCCAAGACAGAATAGCCATAACTATCAGAATCTTCATTATCAGAATCTTAAGACTCTGAATAATTGAGGAGATTGTGAAACAGATGAAGGATAGTTGGGCCAGAGGAAGACAGAGCTTCCTCATCAGACAGAGGATCAGGGGGAGACAGGGGAGATTGGTCATCAGAGAGCGTCTCCATCTCTAAGCTGACCTCTCTTTTCCCGCCTGTTCCTTGGGTTCACACACTTCCACTCAAGGATTAGTGCAAATGCAGGAGTGGTGCCTGATTTGGCCACATTTATGACAACCCTTCCTCTTAGCCTGTCACCAGCACCCAGGGACATTATGCGCGGCGTACAAGAGGTAGTTCCAGCATTGCTGGCCTTATTTTTGTGTCACTGTTCCTCCATTGGTCAAATACTTGTCTTGTAAGAGAGTCTTAGTAATCTTTATGGAAGTGAGCAAAGTCTTGTGTGCCTTAAAGTGTAGGCAAAAAAGCTGGTTCACCTTCAACACATTTGAGCAAGTTGTGTAGGCTTCCCAGGGAGTTAACTGGTAACTGGTGATTAACTGTTAGCCTTCAATGTAGAAAAAATCCACAAACTCAGCCAGGGTTTCCTTTGGCTTAAAGGCAATGTGCATAAATGCATCCTTCTTGACCTCCAAGCTGATATCTCCTCCAAACTCCTCAATAAAGAGGTGCTTCATGTCTTCCCAAGTGACAATGGAGGGGAGTTCAGGGACCATAACTTCTTGGCAAGTGGGATGGAGACAGGTGAGGATGTGTTCTTTCTTGAGCTTGTTGGTAGCCCTTTGCATTGCAGTTTTGTAAATGGTTAGAAAGGCGGCAATGGTAGAGGTTTCTGGATCAAATATCTGTTTGAAGGTTGGTTTGTAGTTCAGGTCAATGGACAAGGACAAGGACTGACTGTTTTCATCAGGGTTGAGGACATTAATATGCAGGTTGCTTTCAAACTTGGATTCAGCAGCAGGTTGTCTAGCCCAGAGGAGCCAAAGGCTTTTCTCTAGAGTGTCCAAGGTAAATCTTTTCTGTCCACTAATATCTCTGGCAGTGGCGGCAGCAGTCCCAAACTTATCAATCTTGATTTGTTGAACTGCCAAGGTGCCAGCAATCCCATTGACACAAGTAGCCAGAGAAGTGGCCTGAGTGACCAATGGAGAGACTTGTCAATTTAGGGTCTTGGTAAAGCAGGTGAGGCTTTGGAACTCTCTTTCTAATGTGTCCTGCCTATCAGCTACATCATTTGTCACTTTGGCAAGTTGATCTAGTGCACGTGCACAGTTGACCCAGGGTTGACCTTCCAGACCAGAGCAACAACCATGATTGTCATGAGCAGGAGTATTAATGACATCACCTTTCTCTTCAGATTCAGATAAAAAATCCTCAGAGTTGGAAAGGGTCTGTCTTAAGTACTTAATTTCATCTTAAAAGTAGCCACCTGATCAGTGAGGGAGGCAATACAAGGGTCAGGTATTGGATCAACTGGAGGGGGGTTCTGTACAGAAGTTTGACGTTGAGTAGTAGCCTTGAGTTTGGCAATTGCCTCCCATACCTTGGTTTCAAATTCAGATGGGGTCTCAACAGGAGGAGCAGGAGGAGTCACCTCAATAGACGCTACCCTGTCATTCACATAATTTTGCACCTGGTATAGAGTTTTTCCTAGTGCAGCCTTATCCAGTCTTTACTGGTGCTGTAGGTGGTGGCCCCAAGTATTGACATGAGCTCCTATCAATTTGAGTTGCAAGTTGACATGCTCTCTGAACTGATTAAGCTCACTAACCAGAGTCTCAAAATCCTTACAATGGTTCAGCAGAAAGGCCTCAATTTGCTCACACCATGCTGCCTGATGTTCATTCAATTTGCATAGTCAATCCTTTATGTATCCAGGGAGCAAGCAACAAAGAGAGTTCAGGGAGGTGATCAGGTACTTCTGTGACGCCAATGAGTTGCGCTGGTTGTCAGAAATACAAGCAAAGAGACTGTGTGATCATTCTTGGTAGGCCATGTTTTGAGCATGGTTATTTGATACAGCGGTGGCTACAGTATTCAATATTTGATTCTGGGATCCTAAGGCAAGTTGGTGGTGAACTAGGGAAGGCTGGATGAACCGGTTAACTAACAAACCAATCATATCCATAGATTCTATCAAAGCAGGGGGGGAGAACAAAGTCTAAAAGGAAGGAGTATAGGTCTTCAGAAACGTACCCAGGACAGAGGCCAGGGATAGAGTGCATGGCTACCGTGCCAGAATAAAGAAGGGAGCAGGCAGCAGCACAAGCTTGCTTGTAATTGAGAGAGAAAGGGGTAAGGGGGCCCAGCAGGCCCGGGAGACAGAACCAATACCATAGGATTTGAGGGGGAATCAGTGATGTCTTCTTCTAGAGGGAGACTAGAAACTTTGGGTTGATTGGGTACTTCAGAAACAAAGGGAGAAGGACCAGAGAATGCGCGTGGACACAGGGTAACCAAGGGGCTTGCAGGCCCTGTAGTGAGCACCATTTTGTTGTGTTTGGCTCCTGGGGATAATATTCAGGAGGACATGGCGGGAAATCTTTATAAAAAAATATTTGAGGTTTGAAGCTAGCCTTGGGTTAGCCTTCAGGGCAAAATTAATGACACATACCTTAATTTCCTGGAAAACAAGATGTAAAAGTCCTTTTGACAGAAAGGACAGGAAAAGCTTGAAAATTATTAAAGCCTACACAAATGTGGATAAACTTGGTTTTATTAGGAAAAATGATTCTACTTTAAATAGTAGGCAAGGGACAGTGATCACTCATTAGGAAGACAGAGTGGCTGAGGGGGTCACGTTGGGATGAGGTCATACCAGGTTAGCCACAGACAGGTACAATAATCCAGAATGGGTGGATATTGAACCAGACCCATTTGAAGAAGGCAAGGGATTTCCAAAGTCAAACGCAAACCCAGCCAAATCTTTGCAACTATCACAATTCAAAGGCCATATTGAAACAGCATTAATTGCACAATTTACGACAGTCCAGTAGGGTGGAATGGGAGATACATAATTGATAATCTCATAATTATAGCACATGTAATCAGTGATAATCATTATTACAGCTATCTATTATACAGCGTGTAATAGCTACATCAATTATAATAAACTAGTAATATATGACGTATAAATTAATACACATTGGAATGATGATATGTGATAATACATTGTATAATTGTTGTATCTATCACAATAAACTAACTATTACACTGTGTATAACTACTATATCAATTATAATATACTAGTGATTATACGGTGTATAATTACTCCACTTAATAGAATATTGACCTAGTGATAATATGGCGTGTAACTGATAGAGATCTGCATGCAATGATTATCCTGATTATTTGTGGTCAATCAAGAATAGTCTCACACCAGGATAGATTTCAGCTGCTGGCTAGATTGTACTCCAGTCTCAATAAACATAATCATCTTCAAATTTCTATTCTACTGTAATCTGTAGTGCTCCTTACATAAGCCAGGTAGAGTACATTAGAAAAGATAATATATCTCTGTAGCTTTGAACATACCAGCAATATTCATAATTGCTCAACAAATGTATTTATTCACTATCATATATAGCCGCTCAAGTTGCTGGGGAAATTATTTCTATATGTTTTAATTGGAAGAACTTACCTATTTTACAAGTCTAATAATGGCTGACAACAAATAAAAATTGCTTATATTTTAGTTTGGTTTGACAGATAATGCTGCCGCTCGAAGAGGTTGTTGGGCACTTTTAAGTGTCTCACAGCATCCCTACCTGCAGCAGTGTTAATAAAAGCAAAAAATATAAAATGGACTTAATTTATTCATGTTTTCCTAAAAGGTAAGAGAGTCAAAAATGATATAAAACTTTACTAATAATGATTGGAGCTTAGAATGCTTTCATCAACTATTATTGGTCAATCTCATCTATTTCTCCGCCAAACAGATAAGATTATATTTACTAAGCCAAGGTAATTCATCACTAAACACAGTACTAACTTTTCAATTTTAACACTGTAAATTTACTTCAAAATAAAGGTAAGCTTCAAAATCTACATATAACACTAACCGTTTTAAGCATAGTAGATCAGGGATTTTAAGAGTAAAAATGTTTTAAAAGTTTGAAGCTGACATTAATTTAAAAAGTTATTTGAAAAGGTATAAGTTTTTTTAAAAAAACTAATCATTTAGAGATTCAAATCAATTCTGAATTCAAGTAAGCATTCCACCCAATTTACTAACCTCCTTTCTTTTCTAAAGGACCTTCACCCCAAAGAAGATTAAGTTTAGGTAAGCTTCTTTAACTAAATTAACTAGCCTAGATTAAAAAACAGATTTTTGCCCTGAATTAGATCTTGGGTTGGTAAGTATTGTTTTGATTAACTAATATTTTTTAGCCAAGCTTCATTTCAGGTAACCATTTCACTCAAACTACTAACTTTCTTCTCTTTTAGGTTGACTTAGTTCACAGCATATCTTGGAGTGGGTAAGTTAATTTCACCAAGTTTACTAAACTGGATTAAAAACACAGATTTTTGCCCAGAAGCAGATCTTGGTTTAGTAAATGAATTTGCTAGTTACTAGCATTTTTTAAAAATGCCCAGTTTCACTGCAGCAAATCTTGGGCTGGGTAAGCTTTTTGCTAACTTACTATCTTTTTATAAAAACGCACAAAATTTCCCCCTGCAGCAGATCATGGATTAGGTAAGTCATCTTTTCCAAACTACTAACCTTAATTTCAAGCTCTAGATTTCTTCCTACAGCAGATCCTGGGGTGGGTAAGTTTTTTTAGAGTAAACAGATATTTTATTAAAAACTGTGTCTAAATAGTTTTTTATCCAATTAGCTCTTTTTTACTCAAATTCAGCTTTTTACTATTAAGGTAATCTCTTTGAGTTCATTGCTCTAAACTTTTATTAGCTATACTTTTGAACATCAAGTTTTATCTTATTTTTTATTATTAACAAATACTAAAATGTTATTTCAAAGTTACTTAGTTTTAAGTTCTCTACCAAGAAATTATAATTTGCTTAAAAAACTTCAAATTAATCTTCATATTTTAGATGTCATAGTCAAGTTTTGTCTTATTATAAAAAAGAGTGTCCTGACTCTAATTAAAATCTTTTTCCACCCAAAAAGAACGTTTATCATAATTTTTATTTCACTTCCATCTGTAAAACTCCAGCACCACATAAACTACTTTAAATATCATATATAGTAGCTACTATAGATCTTTTGACTTTCATCTGCTCATAAAACTTGAGGGTTCCTCTTTTAAAAGAACAACATAATTAATTTTCTGTGATAACAAAAATATATTAAAAATTCATAAAAAATCAATTTTTAGACCATACTACAATGGCTTCATTTTATGATGTTTTCTGCTAAAATCAAAAGCAATATAACTTACCAGAGGGCACTGAACTCACAAAAAATAAATTAAAAATGCAAACAAATTAAAGGCTATGAAGCTGAAATAACATCACATTAGATAGCTAAAAAGAGCTACAAAATCAGATACTATCTTATCAAAAATAAGAAATAATGATATCAAAAATCAGAGTAGCATAGAATTAACATATATGTAAAAAGAAATTGATATCAGTATGTTAATAAATAAAATATGCAGTCACCAACAAATAAAGACTGTATCTTAGTAAACAGGTGTACTAAAAAAAGAATATTACAATCTTATAAGCTACAAAATAATGATTCAGGAACAAAAGAGCTTTTTATAATGTGTACTTAATCTTTATTAAAGTGGGTATTTTAATGTCCATTGAAGTTCAAATATATACTAAAAATAAAGAATTTAAAAGGGCTGCACTTTTAAGATGTGGATAAAAATAAAGTACTTTTCAGAGCTGTTGAGATAGACAACCAAAACCAAATGCTGAGTATACAGAAGTCATACACAAAACAAACTTAAGTGAGCTAATTTTATTGTTAACATGTGTAAATTGTTGATTTTTATGTGTGCTAACTTGGTGTTCTATGTTTTAAAGGTCTGTTTATCTCACCAGCTCTAAATTACTGTAATTAATCTGAAGTCTCTTAATGTCAAAATATAATGCATAATAAAAGGTGCAAACCTCTAATCAAGCCTAGATAATAGTATAATAGAGTATTTACAAAGCATATACCCATACTTCTCTAATGAAAAGTAGCAATCATAATAAATCTATCATTTTTATATTAAAATTTTACTTTAGATGTCATTAAATCATCTTTTAAAGCCATAATAATAAAGAAAATTTAAAAAAGACATTCTGAGCTACCAAAAAAGTATTTCTGCTAGAGAAGAAGAGAAAGATAACAGTATGAAGCTGAGAATAATATGATTTAGCATAGTTTTTTCTTTTGGTAGCCTTCACATCACTCAACTTTTTTATACTTATTGATTTCAGATATTATTTCAATGACAAATAAAACTATTGTAGCTAAAAAACCACAAGGGCACCCCCATATTTAAATAGCTTTTTATCATATATTTGACCAGAAAACATACTAGCAGGCTGCCATCACCCATGACTTTTTACTAAAAAATTGTGATAAAGATTGTTAAAAAGCTTAAAATTTTAAATGCCAAAAGATATGACTCCATACTAATCTTTATAAAAATTTTACCAGATATAACTGGAAACAAACACCAGCAGGATTCCAAAATAAAAAAAGCTGAGGTACACCCGCTTTGCCCTTTAACAGCATCCTGCCTGGGGTCGCGTCCAGGTATTCTAGCTGAAACCTTTTTTGTTTTTTAGATTAGCTAACTTTTAAAAAATTTATCTTATACTCTATCTGATAAAATTAAAGATATGACAGGCAGGCTGCCAAAAGAGCAAAGCTGTGCTACGCTCAGCTTCACTTTTTTACAGCAGCCTGCTGGTATGCGTTTCTAGTCTGTAGCTGTTAAAAAGCGTTTAATGATGGCTGGCTGCTGGTATGCGTTTCTAGTCTATAGCTAATAAAAGGAAAGATGTGCGGGCTGGTTGCCAAAAGAGCAAAGCTGAGCGTAGCACAGCTTTGCTCTTTTACAACAGCCCACTGGTATGTGTTTCTAGTCTATATCTAGTAAAAGGAAAGATATGTAGTCTGACTGCCAAAAGAGCAAAGCTGTAATTGCTCAGCTTCACTCTTTTAAGGCAGCCTAATGGTATATGTTTTCAGTTATAACTGGTAAAAAAGTGTTTAATGATGGCTGCCTGCCGGTATGTGTTTCTAGTCTATACCTGATAAAAAGAAAGATGTGTTAGAGAGGCTGCCAAAAAAGCAAAGCTGCACTACAATCAGCTCACTCTTTTATGGCAGCCAGCTGGTATGTGTTTCCTGTTATAGCTCTTAAAAACTTTGATTAAAGATAAGTGTGAAGTTATATCTTTTGAAATTAATTTTTTAATGATCTTTATCACAATTTTTGGTAAAAATTCATGGGTGATGACAGCCTGCTAGTATATATTTCTATTCAAATAACTGTTAAAAAGCTGTTTAAAGATGTGAGTATCCTTTTAATCTCTTGATTATAATTATTTAGATTTAGTTACTGAAATAATATCAGAAATTGATGAAAATATAAATTTGAGCAGTGAGAAGGCTATAAAAGAAAAAAGCTATGCTAACTTAGCCCTAATATTCACAGCTTCATACTGTTATCATTTTCTTCTTCCCTAGCAGAAATACTTTTTTGGTAGCTCAGAATGTCTTTTTTAAATTTTATTTACTATCATGGCTGCTAAAAGATGATTTAATGACATCTAAAGTAAAATTTTAATATAAAAATGATAGATTTATTATGATTGCTACTTTTCATTAGAGAAGTATGGGTATATGCTTTGTAAATACTCTATTATACTATTATCTAGGCTTGATTAGAGGTTTGTACCTTTTATTATGCATTATATTATGACATTTAAGATACTGGAGATTAATTACAGTACTTTTAAGAGTTATTGAGAATTTCAAACAAACCCTAAAATAGAATACCAAGTTTTCACACAAAATAAACAATTTATACATGTTACTGTTGCAACATCTTTGATTACTCCCTCTTGGGGAATTAACACCCCAAGTTAATCACCAAGCGGCTCACCAAGTGATTCACTGCCCAATCAATAAACTGGTGGCACCAATATTGGTTAAAAATCTATGACAGGGATCACTCAATCCAGGTCCTAAATGGAACACAACTTGATTAAGCCTCATGACTCAAGAGGGACATTACTCAGATAAACCCCATGATCTACATGACGTATATGAGCAACATGTGGCTTGTCATGATACTATATAATATTCTATATTCATATCAAATAAAGTATCATTCTCTTCTTAATCTTCCCCTTTATTTTGTTTATTATACTTCCCAGAAGTATAAACTCAACAGTGGTAGCACAGGTAGGTTATCCATACCTACCCAACTCAAAGGAAAAATTCCTCCCAAGAAAAGAACCCAAACAATGTCACTCCCTAACGGCTGGAGAGATTACAAAGTAGGACAAGACGTCCACCCAGGCCTTTTTATCTACAATAATCTCCCTGTACCCATTTACCAGTACAATACCCTCAAAACCCACAGACTGTTCCCTACCACACCAACCACAACAGCGCCTACGCACCTGAGATACTCAATATTGTGTTTCAACGCTTACGTACCGCAGAGATTGGTGTCTTTGCAGGACTACGCCGTGAGAATCCTTCTCTTTGGATCAAAAGCACTGAGAGAAAATTTGAACAAGTGGAGTACCCCCAAAGAATCTGGGTTAGCAAAATTGCCCTCCACATCACAGAGACTGCTTTACGCTTTGTTACCAAATGGCTAGCCCAACATCCTGACCAGAAAGTAGACTGGGAAGTGTTCAAGACCGCATTCCTTGAAAAGTTCTCCATGAAGGACTTGGACGTGGTGATTATGACCAAACTTTGAATCTTCAAAATGACAGGAACCATCAAAGAAAACATTGCAGCATATGAAGGACTACATGACCGTGCACCCAACACCATCAACTTTGATGAACCTGGACCACTCCTAGACTTCTACAATGGCCTTCCTGCACACATTAGACGTCAGTTTGACATGACCTGCTGCAAAAACCTCAAGGATGCATTCCTAGAAAGAAAAAATGCAGCTCAGAAGTCTGACAACCTACACGCCATCAACAAACTCATGGAAAACCCTGCAGCTAAGAGAGAGCCTCGCCCTAATAAGCAAAATAACCAAGCCAACAGTACCCATCCTTAAAACAGGAATCACACTGCACAAGCCAAACAGGCCAGCACTAAAGATACCAACAAGGAGGGAATTGTCAGGGGAGTGCTTAGGCAAGCCGCTCTCCCCTCTTCACAAGACTTGTACAGAGAACAGGACATGGACTCAATCACCATGATCCAGGTTCCCTCTAGTAACCCTCTACTGTTTGCCGCCCAATCTGGAAATAAACTCCTTACCTATCCTTTCCATTTTCACAGATACTAGGGCACAGCGCTATTTGACACTAGAGCCAATCAATCACTCATTAACAAGATTTTTTCAGACCTCATGAAGTTAACTACCATTTGAAGTAGCGTCAAGAAAGTCATCATGGCGGACAACCAAAGCACACCAGTTACCCACAAGACAAAACTTTTCTGGGCCCAACTTGGAGATGTCCAAACAACAATTAGCGGCCCCATCATTCTACTCCCCAAATACAATATAATATTGGGATTAGATTGGATGCAAAAGACAAAGCCTCACATTGACTGGGACAGTGCCACCCTCACTATCCAGCAAGGAGAAGTCCATCATCACATGTACCTGACACATCTTGACACCCTCATGAGGGACCACATATTTGTAAAGATCATGGAAACAGAGAAAGAAACTGACATCAGCAAAATCAATTGGAGCACATGTACATATGAAGTCATCTACTTCAAAAACACAGAAGTTCAACACAAACAGAACCCAATTAAAGACCAGCTAGTCAATGAGTTTCCCTCTATATTCAAAGAATCACTACCCAGGCTGCCCCCTGATCAGGGTATACAACATGAGATTGACCTAAAATGTAACATGCCCAAAGCGCAATCCATCTACTGCCTTACACTACAAGAAGACAACACTCTGAAAGCTTACCTTGACAAAGCACTCAAGAAAGGCCTCATCAGACCTTCAAAATCACCCTTTGGTGCCGCCGTCTTTTTTGTGGCAAAGAAAGATGGAGGCCTCCGCCTGGTCACAGACTACAGGGCCCTCAACAAGGTCTCAATAAAGAACAGGTATCCCCTGCCCCTAATTGATGACCTTTTTTATGCCCTGGGGGGGTCCCAAATCTTCACAAAAATTGATTTGACAGCAGGATATCACCAAATTTGCGTGAAACCTGAAGAAATTCCAAAGACTGCATTTCAAACTAAATATAGGTCCTTTGAGTGTGTTGTCCCCAATTTTGGCATGAAAAACGCTCCCAGTACCTTTGTAATCTTTATGAATGAAGTATTCAAGGAACACATTGGGAAAAGAGCAATCATCTACTTGGACAACATCATCATTTATAGTCCCAATCTACAACAACACTGGGAAGACGTCTGTGCAGTCTTCTGTATCCTGCAGGAAAACCAACTGATTGCCAAACCATCCAAATGCAAGTTGTTCTCAACTGAACTTCCATTCCTTGGTCACATCATTAGCAGGGACAGTATCAAGCCGGATCCAGAAAAAATACACACTATAGCAGAGATGCCAGCCCCAAGGAACAAGAGCAAACTCCGCACTTTTCCTTGGAATGGTAGCCTATGTACGCAGGTTCATCCCTGACTGGGGCGCTCTGACAGCCCCCTTGTCAGCCGTCACTGGGAAAACAACCGAATTTGTCTGGACACCTTTACAAGATCAACATTTCCGCCAACTGAAAGAAACATGGTTACTGCCCCCATCCTACAATACCCAAACCGTGAGAGCATCTATGAGCTAGAAACCAGTGCCTCTGATTATGCCATAGGAGGAGTCCTCTGTATCCAAACAGCCCAAAAGGACTTCCTTCCCATGGCATATGAATCAAAGAAGCTATCAGACAGCAATCAAAGATACCCTATACACGATAAGGAATCGGTTGCCATCATACACTGCCTCATGAAATGGTGATGCTATCTGGAAGGAGCCCAGAAATTCAAATTACTCACCAACCACAAGTTGTTGATATTCTTTAAAACACAACAACACCTGTCAAGAAGACAAGCTGAATGAATGAGTCTCATACAGATATACCCCATGCAAATTGAATACAATCCAGGCAGAGAGATGCTTACTGCAGACACCCTATCAAGGCTATACAATAACACATCCTCTGCACTGATGGCAACCTTGACTGGCCCATTTTAGTCATGGGGAATCTCCAGGAAGGGTTCCCACTTGGCACACCAATGAAAATACAATAGAAAGACCTCAAGAACAAACATCTGTTCAAAAATGTATATGATACCCTCCACTGAATCCTTTCAAATGGTGACGCTGTACCCTATGTCCCATCAACAAAAAGATTGACACAATCTTGAGCTATCACAGAGACTTGGGACACACATGTAGCAGAAACTTGCATGAATATCTCAAGACTTGCTACTGGTGGTCCAACATGCTAGATGATATCAGAGAGGTACTGGAACAATGCAAGGTCTGTGAGAAGTACACACAAACCAAAGCTCCACCCAAGTCAGTAGTACCCGTATCTATCACACAACCCTTCAAGGTATGGTTGTTGGAATTGTGGGACCTATGCCAGGTGAAAGCAAAGGTAAGAAGTACATCATCACAGCCATTGATTATGTAACCAGATGGCCTGTGCACAAGCCATAAAAGAGTACAAAGGCAATGATGTAAGACAATTCATTAGCAAGGAGATCATAGCAAAGTTTGGAAAGTCTGACCTCTTAATCACAGATGGAGGCACTGAACTCAAAGCTATTGACACCAACATCTACCTTGCCAAAAATGTAATAAAACACGTTACATCCAGCCCATACTATCCACAAGCAAATGGAAACAGAGAACTACTAAACAGCTCTCTAGTGGAAGCCCTCAGTAAGTTGTCTGCCAACAATCCAAAAGCCTGGGTTGACATGCTACCAACTTCCCTTATGGTCTTCAGAACACAAGTCAACCGCAATACAGGCAAAAGCCCTTATGAACTTGTCTATGGTAAGAAACCCTCACTTTTCAGTATAACCACAGGACTACAACTCCCACTTTCAAAGAAGATACCAGACAGTAATGACCCAAAAGTACTACAGGCCAGAAAGGACCAAGAAGTGATGAAACAACAAAGGGTTCAGCGGGAAGCAATCCCATTGCAACAAGAAATGTTCCAAGTCAGAGATGAGATCTGGGTTGTCAATTACAACCAACACAAATTAGACCCAGGGTTACGCAAACCGGGCATTGTCATGGAGGTGAAGCCCAATAACACCTACCTCATCAAAGGGATTGGAGCTCAAACCAAACTGAAACGCATGCATCATGACTGACTTTGTTTGTGTAAGGCAAGAAAAGCACAACAAAATTCAAGGCTCCCTGTACCCAACACCAAGCTGGATCAATACCAAGCTTGTATACCAGATACCCTCAAGAAGATTCCCAAGACTCCGCCGTTCAGCACCCCAGGGGGAGATGTCGCAACATCTTTGATTACTCCCTCTTGGGGATTTAACACCCTGAGTAAATCACCGAGCGGCTCACTGAGTGATTCACTGCCCAGTCAATAAATCAGTGGCACCATTATCAGTCAATAATCTATGGCAGGAATCACTCAATCCAGGTCCTAAATGGAACACAACTTGATTAAGCCTTGTGACTCAAGAGGAACATTACTCAGATAAACTCCATGATCTACATGACGTATATGAGCAACATGTGGCTTGTCATGATACTATATAATATTCTATATTCATATCAAATAAAGTATCATTCTCTTCTTAATCTTCCCCTTTATTTTGTTTATTATACTTCCCAGAAGTATAAACTTGACATTACCAATAAAATTAGCCCACTTAATATTTGTTTTGTGTATGACTTCTGTGTGCTCAGTACTTGGTTTTGGTTGTCTATCTCAACAGCTCTGAAAAGTTCTTTATTTTTATCCACATCTTGAAAAATGCAGCCCTTTTAAATTCTTTATTTTCAGCATATATTTTGAGCTACAATGGAAATTAAAATACCCACTTTAATAGATTAATTACATGTTATAAAAAGCTCTTTTGTTCCTGAACCATTATTTTGTAGCTTATAGGATTGTAATAATCTTTTTTTAGTACACCTGTTTACTAAGATACAGTCTTTATTTGTTGGTGGCTGCATATTTTATTTATTAACATACTGATATCAATTTAATTTTACATATTAATTATATGCTACTCTGATTTTTGGGTAGGACACACCATCTTGAAAACAGCATCTTGAAATACGCCATCTTGAATTTAATTTGAGTGGTGTTTTTTGCGTTAGTGATTTTGAATCACAAAAAATAAAATAAACAATAAAATAGTTAAAATTCACATATACCTTTATAATGCGGCATCTCAAATTTATGGCATCTCAATTCTGTCACTTCAATTCAGATTAATTAAATCTTATTTTGCTAACTTTATTTACATATGAAATCACTTAGTGTGGGGTGTGTTTACGCCATCTCAACTTTACGCCATTTCAAATATCACCATTTATCTTAAACTAAAATAAGCTTATATCAAACTAAAATAAAGCCTGTGGTATAGTGCCAGAAGATGTTCCTATAGTATTAATCTAAGACGCTTATAATAAGAACAACCTAAATAGACACCACTATGATAGTCCTTCTAGTGATTGTCATTTCTGGGTAAAAAACCAGTTTTGTTATATGTAATTTATAACTTTGTTATACATGGATACATTGATAAGGGTTCTCTTAATAAAATATTTTAATAGTGATTTTAATATGGAAGGGGGTGATTACACCATTTTGATTTACGTCACTTCAAATTCCACCAAGTTTCATATCACCCAATTGATTCAAGACGCACAATAGATATGGGAAAATAAGGGGGAATTACATATGACGCCAGGCTACGCTATATCAGTTCCCCCACCGCAATTCATGCTTTCCACTTTTTAAAAGTACTAGTTCACGTCAAAAACCACATTAGTAAAAAATGTAAGAAAACATATGAAACTTTGCAAATATATATTTTTTGGCCTCCTCTAAACAACTGGGTACTTTTTAACTCCAGTTGTATAAGCTAGTTTTTGAGAAATTCAAGTTTTACTCTTTGGCCCGGTTGAGGTAGCTCCACCATAAATTTCTTAATTTAATATATAAAATGGTCAAAAACACTATGTTTTTAAGCTACAGCACCTCAATTACGTCACTTCAAAAACGCCATTTTGACTGCAAGTTTTCAGTCAAAACTCAAAGTTTTGCATACTTGTGTTACTAATAAATAATTTTTTATGAAATAAAAATCATTGAAATTTTGATAGTATATATTTTTAGATCTTTTCTACAATTCTATGTAAAATTAATTACTACTTTAATAGTAAAAACATTCTCATTTTTACCTTTAAAAACAACCCCCAAATTGCTCATATTTTGATAATAATTCACTTTTAGATGCCTCCTAAGTCAATTACCAAAGCTGCGCCCAAGGCCTCCAAAGGCAAGACACTCCTCCCAAGGCCAAAAAGACCAAAACTACCCCTAAAAAGCAGCCTGCCAAGGGTAAAGCTCCTCACAAGACACCTACGCCTTCACCAGAGCCTGAGGAAACAAGCCCAACCCCTCCCCATTCTCCTTTTGTTTACTCCCTGTCAGACCCTTAAGAGAAGTTGTTCAACTTCAATCACCATTCTGATCCCACTTCAGAGCCTGAGGATGAAGATGGGCAAGAGCCTGAGCCTGGTGCTCCTGCAGATGAGCCAATTGAGCTCTGGGATCTTAACTCAATCCACAATGTATGCAACCAAAATGGCACCTTTTCTGTGCCAACAACATACCCTGTCAGCTATCCAATTATGACAAAGAAAGGGGGTGCTGGCTTTGTCCACAAGAGCTACAGCTTCAGCTGCAACAACAAAAAGAAGCCCATCTGTCAACATCACTTCAAATTTAATAACATTGGCTGTCCAGCTAGACTTACCACCTATGGGTTCACTTGCTTTAAATCCCTGACTATTGGACATGACTGTGCCAAGTCTTTTGATCCTCTATATCAACTAATCCGCTGGTTTCTTTGCCAGGTGATCCCAACCACAAAGGACAAAACTGCAACTGAGGTTGTAAACAATGCGCTCATTAATCTAAATGATACCCAACTGGCAACTGTTGGTGGCGCCTCAAAACTACAGAGATATCTTACTGACCAGAGATATGCTCTGAGCACTGAAGGTGTCAGTGCTACATCAATTGACCAGTTGATTCTAACTGAGGAGCAAAAGCTTTCACAGCATGAAGAGAGATTCCTCCTTCCCAATGATGGGCAACATGCCCCAGAGCAGATAATCTGCTTTGCAACAAGCCAGGATCTTCACAACCTTTTAAAACGCAAGACCTGGCTTGCAGATAGAACACCTCCTCCACCTGCACAAAGCTCTTCAGCCAGCTTTGGAATATTCATGGGCAGGTTGGCAATCTAGTTCTTCCCCTGGTCTTCTTTTTCCTCCCAAATAAGAAGCAGGAAACTTATGTCTGGGCTCTAACAATATTAAAGGCCAAGGTGGATGAGATCCTCTCAACTATCGAAGAGGAGCTAAAGGAGACTAGAGGGTGCAAGAAAAAGGCCCAGTCAGAGGAAGCCACCCTAATCAAGAAAAAGCCTGAAAGCCTTCCCTACCATGAATATCTGGTTGTAGATTTTTAGCAGGCTCAGACCAATGCTTTTATTAGAGTTTTCAAGAGCTCCCCTCAAGGATGCTACTTTCACTTCTGGCAGGCACTCTGCTGCTGCCTTTAAAAGTGCTCTGAACTTCATGAGCTGGTCTACACTAAAGGCACAAAGGAAGCAAAGGACGTGTTCAACTGCTTTGCTGCCCTTGCCCTTGTGCAAAAAGAGGAGACAAATGCCTTCTACAATGCCCTCCTCCGCCATCCTTACATTATTGCCAACCAGGAAGCCTTTGCGCCCTTTATTGAGTATTTTGAAACTCAATGGGTTGGTATTTTTCAGGGAGCACGTTGCATTGGAAAAGGCAGTGACTCAATCATATGGAACTGCTTTAAGCAGGTAAAGGATGGCCTAATCACAACCACCTCTTCTCTTGAAGGGTGGCATAGTCAATTTGTCACAGGGGTCCAGGTTCAGAAGCCCAAGTTCAACAAAATCATGGTGCATCTCAAAACCCAGCAGGCCATCTCCGCCTGCCTCTTTAAAACAGGCATGAAGACCAAGAGTGATCCCCCCAAGAAGAACAAAGCGGTGAAAAAGTATACAGAGATTAGCAAGGTGGTCCTTGCCTAATATCCCAAGGATAGCAAGCTTGAGCATCTCCAAGCTATCTCAGTTGCTCTTTCTACTAATATTTGAGTCCTTTCCTAATAAAGTCTTCTTTATCTTCTCTCTTCTTTTCTTTAATTTTATTTTTATTTGAATTTTTTAGTATTTGGTACAATTGTATGCTTATTTTAAAGTATGGTTTGTAGTTAAAATAGATAAAAATAGTTATTTTTGGGATTATTTTATCTTTTGGGCTTTACACAACTATGTTGGTACTAATTGACCCCTTTTTTATTGCAGATTTGGAATTCTGAGGTTTTTTTAAGCCTAGAAATGTTTTTTAAATTTTTTATTTTTGAGAATTTTTGGGTAATTTTTGATGTTCAAAAAATCTAAAATTTCAAAACTGTTTTTTCTTAGTCAAATGCTGTAAATCAAAATGGCGTTTTTACTAGTAAATTAAGATAACAGAATTTCGAGATGGCATATTTCAAGATGGCGTTTTTTGAGATGCCATTTTTGAAATGCCGTTTTCAAAATGGCGTGTCCTACCAATTTTTGATATAATTGTTTCCTATTTTTGATAAGATAGTGTCTGATTTTGTAGATCTTTTTAGTTATCTAATGTGTTGTTATTTCAGCTTCATAGCATTTGATTTGATTGCATTTTTAATTTATTTTTGTGAGTTCAGTACTCTCTGGTAAGTTATATTGATTTTTGATTTTTAGAAAACATCATAAAATGAAACTACTGTAATATGTTCTAACCTTGATTATTTATGAATTTCTAATAGATTTTTGTTAACTCAGAAAATTAATTAATTATAGTGGCTTTTTAAAAGAGAACCCTCTGATTTTATGAGCAGAAGAAAGTTAAAAATATATAATGGCATTTATATTACAAAGTAGTTTATGTGATGCTGGAGTTTTACAGATGGGGGTGAAATAAAAATTATTATACATGTGCTATATGGGTGAAAAAGATTTTAGGGAGAGACAGGACATTTTTTATCACAATTAGCCAAAACTTGACTATACCCATTAAAACATGAAGATCAATTAAAATTTTTCTAAGAAAATTATAATTTCTTGGTAGAGAACTTTAACTAAGTAACTTTAAAAAGTACTTTTTAATATTTATTAATAATGTGAAAATGAGATAAAACTTAATATTCAAAGATATGGCTAATAAAAGTTTTAGGAAGACAAGAAGATTACATTAAAAGTAAAAAGTTGAATTTGGGTAAAAAGAGCTAGTTGGATCAAAAAACTAAAATTAGACAAACATTTTTTTGGTAAAACATCTAATCACTCTAAAAAAAACTTACCCAACACAGTATCTGCTGTAGGCCAAAATCTGAGGCTTGACAATTAAGGTTAGTAGATTAGAAAAGATGAGTTACCTAAAATATGATCTGCTACAGGTAAATATGTTTTTTCTAAAAAAAGGTTGGAAAACAGAAAAAATGACTTACCCAAACCAAGATTGGCTTCAGGACAAATACTTGGATTTTTAAATCTAGGTTGGTAATTTAGTGAAAAAAACTTACCTACCCCAAGATCTGCTGTGGACTAAGCTCATCTAAAAGGATTGAAGGTTAGTAGTTTTTTGGAAAGAATTACTTGATGAAATACAGCTATGTTTAAAAAAAATTAGCAAATCAAAAAAATACTTACCAAACCTTAATCTCCATCAGGGCAAAAATCTGTACTTTATTAATCTAGGTTAGTAAATTTGATAAAAAAGCTTACCTAAACTTGATCTGCTGTGGACCAAGTCCATCTAAAAGGATTTGAAGAAGATTAGTAGTTTATATAAAACAATTACCTGAAATTAAGCCTTGGTTTATTTTGAAATGATTTGGTTTTTAAAAAATTGTTACCTTTTTAAATTAAAATTAGCTTTGAAGTTTTTAAAATTTAATCTTACTATAAAAGCTTTTATGTTTCTGATCTAAATAGTTATTATTATGTATATTTCAAAGCTTACCTTTAATTTGAAACAAATCTATTAAGTTTGAGTTGAAAAAGTTAGTTTATGACTAGTGAAGCCTTACCTTGAGAGTCAAACTTTAATCTTATCTCCCAGGCTTAAAATTATCCAATCATAGTGGATGGTGGCTTCCTGTGCTCCAATCATTATTACTAAGTTTTTATATTTGTTTTTGACTGTTGTACCTTTTTGTAAAGCTTAAATAGTTTACATACATTTATATAATAATCTACTTTACTTTGAACTGCTTCAGGTAGGGATACCTTGAGACATTGCCAAGTGTCCCCCAACTCCTCCTGCAGCAGCATCTACTACCAAACCTTTTGTATCATTTAGGCACAATTGCTATTGTTTCTGGCCCCAATGGATGTAAAAACTGGAAAGACTTTATAACCAAAACATATTAAAAAGCTTCCTCTGGGATGCAAGTGGTCTATACTAGATTAACCGTTTTTACCAGCTATAACTGGAAACACATACCAGTAGGCTGTTGTAAAAGAGTGGAGCTGAGCGTAGCACAGCTTTGCTCTTTTGGCAGCCTGCCTGACACACCTCTAATTTTACCAGATAGATTATAAGATAAAGATTTCAAAAGCTAGCTAATCTAAAAAACAAAAAAAAATTTGTTAGGATACTGTTGCAACCAAGTTTCTAGACTTGCTTGCTAACATATCTTACAATACACAGGGAGCGCTCAATGAGTTGCCCCTTGGCGTATCTAACAACATGAACTAATCTGATGGCAATATAAAATGGTAGATACTTCATCCTAATTAGGAGCGCTACCAATTTGACTTGCTGATCCCCGCACAAGTTATTCCTTGGTTTCAAACCTTACATGGAACTTCTCACCATGCCACCCCTGTGTGGCCTTGTGGCTTTCCCCATATGGTATATTAATCACAATATTCTACAATAAATGATACCTTATTATTATTATTCTGTCCTTTTTATTGGACTGTTGTCTTCCCCAATTCCAAATACTGAATCCTCATTGGTTCAGTTGCAGCAGTGGTAGCAGCGGTAGGTTTACAACCTACCTAAAACAAAATCCCCCCAAGAAAGGACAGAGTACGGACTGTATGACTACTTCCCAACAAGAGACCTTTCTGCCAATCCCCAAGGGGGACATCCCCAACGGGTACGTCATCTATCAAGACCAGCTAGTTCTCACCAGCGTGTACAATCATCTCTGCCTCAGGCAGCGTGACGCCAACGTCACACTGCCCCAGTCAGACCTGTCCCAGAGCATGCTCAACCTCCAGCTAGAATCCTTTGCTGGTGGCATCAAAGGGGCATACATTGTCAGTTGACTCCAATCTACTGAAACCTGCCTCTGCATATGTCAGGTCCCTGAGCCCATATGGATTGCCACTGTGTCTGGTTGCCTCACGGGCCTGCCGCTGTGTGGTTCACCAACTGAGCCAGTCAAGAACTTGACAATACCTGGGCGGCATTCTGAGACGCCGCCAAGTCCTGCTACAGTGAAACCTTCTCCCCCATTACCGTGGGAACTCCTCTTCTACAATCAAACAAACTGGTTCTGTTCCTGAGTACCTTGCCGCCTGGCAACAAGCTCTTGCTGCCGCCCCCAAAGCCGTGACTGACAGAAATGCAATGCTACTCACTCTCATTATCAATGGGTTAAACCCCCATATCTGCAAGTGGGTCCCTGTAGGTTGCTGCACCTTCATTGATGACTGCTATAAGGCCATTGTGGAGGCTAACAACCAGGCCTCAATGGGCTTCTGCTGTACCAGTGATGGTCCATCCCAACCACATACCACACCTGGCAATGGCCACAATCAAGTAGGCTGCCGCCAGCCCTGTCAGCAGGATAATGGGACTAAACGCCCCTGCAAGGGGGGAGCTTCAGCTAGCGCAGATTGAGGATCAGGGAAAAGCCTGGGGGTTGTAGCAACAAGAGGCCTTGCAACCCCACCTGACCCATCCTCTCAATCCCTGCTCGCAAAAAATCCCTGTGACTACAACATTCACAAAGTCAAAACCCTGGACGTCTTTCAAGTCCACAGTGACAACCCCGTATTGCAAGCAAGTCAATCCTCAAATAAAGTAACATACTTGTCCTATCCCTTCTGTTTCTGTGGGAACACCCACAAATTACTGGTAGATACCGGGGCTGACCACACTATGATGGACCAGGCAATTGCCAACTCTCAGCAATTGGACCAAGTGCCCAGCAGGTTCAAAGCAGTACAAGTAGCTAACTCCTGCAGCGTTGAAATCACCCACAAGACAGTACCCTTCTCTGTGAGAATGAAGAACTTCAAGGTTAAGCTCTCTGGGCCAATCATGGCAGGGCTCAGCCACAACGTAATTGCTGGCCTTGGCTGGCTTTGGCACAACTGTCCCTACATCAATTGAGATACCTCTGTCATCACCCTCAACAGAAATGGGGAGGGGTTCCAGATTTACCCTGTGTAAATGAGCAAGTTACTCCATGATACTGTGTTTTTCATAATAACAGAGACAGGCTCGTACAATTTAAGGGGGGGCTAGACTTTAACCAATGCTCAGTCAAAGTTATCTGCGCCAAACCATCTGTGGTCTCTCCCTTGACCACCTCACCACCAGCGCTTGCTGCACTCCTTGAGGAGTACAAGGATGTATTCAGTGAGACACTTGAACAACTACCTCCTCTCTGGGAGATCCAGAACGCTGTAAAACTTCAAGGATTTTTACCTAAAGCACAACCATTATACTGTCTCACACCAAAGGAAGATGAGACCCTCTGCCAGCACCTTGTGGACGCGCTCAATAAGGGCTTCATTTGCCCCTCGCTCTCTCCATACGGGGCAGCTGTCTTCTTTGTAGCTAAGAAGTTTGGGTCCCTTTGCCTGGTCAAAGACTACTGCGCCCTAAATGAGGTGACAGTTAAGAACAAGTACCCCTTGCCGTTGATTGAAAACCTGTTTGATACACTCACAGGTGTGAAGGTCTTTAGCAAGATTGATCTCACTGCAGGGTACAACCAGGTCCGCATTGCACCAGGGAATGAGGCAAAAACTGCCTTCTGCACGCGCTACAGGCTGTTTGAGTATTGTGTCATGAACTTTGGAATGACCAACGCTCCCTCCACCTTTGCCATGTTGATGAACAAAGCATTTGAGGACCTGATTGGAAAATTTGTGGTTGTGTACCTTGACAACATTATTGTCTTCAGTTAAGACCAAACCACACACCTCCAACACCTCTGTGCTGTCCTTGACACCCTTTAAAAAAACCAGCTAAAAGCTAAACCCTCCAAGTGTGAGTTCCTCAAATCAGAGCTGCTATTCCTTGGGCACACCATCTCTTCCCAAGGGATAAAGCCCAACCCTGCCAAAAACAAGGCAATCACCAGCATGCCGCCCCCCACTGATGTGGGCCAGGTGCAGACATTCTTAGACATGGTTACCTATGTGCGCAAGTTCATTTCCAATTTCAGGGAACTAATTGCACCTCTCACTGAGCTCCTCAATACCAAACAGCGCTTCCATTGGACCCCTGTTAGAGATTAAGCCTTTGAGACGTTGAAGCAAAGACTCAAAATAGCACCAGTACTGCAGTTCCCCAATCAAAACCAACAGTACAAAATTGAGACCAAAGTCTCTGACAGGGCCATAGGGGTGTGATAAGGG
This sequence comes from Entomophthora muscae, assembly GCA_014839935.2. NCBI lineage: Eukaryota > Fungi > Entomophthoromycota > Entomophthoromycetes > Entomophthorales > Entomophthoraceae > Entomophthora > Entomophthora muscae. The sequence goes on from QTSX02002266.1 coordinate 140,437, forward strand.
TAGAAACTGACAATGGTGTCTTCTTCCCTGTGGCATATGAGTCCAGGAAACTTACTGACTTGGAACAACAATACCCCATCCATGATAAAGAATTGGCAGCTATTGTACACTGTGTGAGAAGTAGCGCTGCTACCTGGAAGGAGCTACCTTCCCACCCTGTGTTCTGACAGACCACAAGTCACTTCAGTACTTCAACACGCAGTTCCACTTGACATGCCACCAAGCAGGATGGGTTGAGAATCTATCCCCTTACCAGTTGCGCATCAAGTACAAGCCTGGAAAGAAACTTGTCACAGCTGATGCGCTTTTGCAACTCTACGTAGCGTCCATCACTGGGGACAATGGTTTGGATCCAGATTGGCCCATGCTTTACCTCCTCCCTGAGCCAACTCACTACAAAGGCCTTAACTCGGCCACCATCTCCAAATTGAAGGACAACAAAGGTCAGTTCACCACTGAGACTGGTGTTGTCTGCCGTTGGGCAGAGACAGGTGAAAAGACGCCTTACATTCCCACCACACAACAAGGGGGCACAATATTGCACTACTACCAAACTCTGGGTCATATCAGAGGGCGCAACTTCTTTGAGATCATGAAACAGGTTTGGTGGCCGCGCATGTGTCAAGACATCTTGGACCTCTTCAAAACGTGTGTGTTGTACAAAAAGAACATGTCCAAACCTGCACCCCCCCAGTCTGTACTGCCCATCAAGGCCATGGAACCCTTTGATTAGTAGGCCCTTGACATTGTGGAGCCACTCCCCAAAGACAGACTGGGAAATAAGTACATTATCACTGCCATCAACTACTTCACTTGTTGGCCAGTGGCCTGGGCAACAACCAACCACACCGCCACCACCATCACCTGCTTTATTGGCAAGGAAATTGTGACCTGCTTTGGGCAACCCAAACGTCTCATCACAGATGGCAGCCCCAAACTTGTTGGGCATGTCATGAAGGCATACTGCGCTAAGAACGCAATCCAATGTATAGTTACAGCCCCCTATTATCCTCAAGCCAATGGATGCATGGAACAGTTAAATGGCTCACTGGTACAATTGATTGCCAAGCTCTCATAAGAGCACCCTAACACTGCATGGACTGAACACCTGCCCACCACTCTAATTATCCTGCAAGCAAGAATCAATAGGGGCACAGGGTTCAGCCCCAGCACCCTGGCCTTTGGGACACCTGACAGTCTGACAGGGATTGAACAGGGAAAGCTACAGTCCAAGGTTCCTGACAAGCCTCCCCTAGTAGCAACTCCATCCCTAGATCAATGGCGTTCCAAAGCCCAGGAAATCAAAAACAAGCAGATTGCAAGAGAGACAAAGCACCTCAAAGCTAGATTTGCCGTAGTTGACCTCATCTACACCCTCAATCCCAATTCTGCCAAGTAGGAGCTCAACCACCTTGGGCCCTTCAAGATAGCTGCAGTCTATGACAATCACACTTATCAACTTGAAGATGCCCAAGGAAACACCAAGAAGCTTCACCATGATTGCTTGCGCCCCTGCCACGCCATCCCCACACAAAAGCTGTTTATGAGGACCTTCCCAGACCTTCTGCAGACTCCGGTCTTGGTGTCTGACAACAAGCAGGGGTCAAGGGGGGATGTTGCAACCAAGTTTCTAGACTTGTCTACTAATGTATCTTACAATAAACAGGGGGCGCTTGATGAGTCACCCCTTGACATATCTAACAACATGAACTAATCTGATGGCAATATCAAATGGTGGATACTTCATCCTAATAAGGAGTGCTACTAAATCAACTTGCTGATCCCCGCACAAGTTATTCCTTGGCTTTAAACCTTACATGGAACTTTCCACCATGCCACCCCTGTGTGGCCTTGTGGCTTTCCCCATATGGTATATTAATCACAATATTCTACAATAAATGATACATTATTCTTATTATTCTGTCCTTTCTATTGGACTGTTGTCTTCCCCAATTCCAAATACTGAATCCTCAGTGGTTCAGTTGCAGCAATACCTGGACACGTACCCAGGTGGGATGCCATAAAAGGGCAAAGCAGGTGTACCTTGGCTTTGTTCTTTTGGGATCCTGACCACCACTCCACGCTTGTTTTTTTATCACTCAATCAGTAGCTATGAGATGTAACTGATTGAATAAATATTAAAATTCAATACAAAAGATAAACTGTGGCCAAGTTGGCACTATTAAACTGGTTATAATTGGGGTTTTGGATATGAAAATATATTTCAGTATGTAATTCTTGTCATTAATCCTATATAACAAAAAGCTAAAAGATGCTGGATGTCAGAGAACTAACCCTGAGCTGCTTCCTTTCTAGCATCTTGGAACTGGCTGGTTTCAGACTGGGTGGGCAGAGCTCACCAGAGGATTGGTGCTAACTTAATGAGGTAGGACATCAACTTGTTCACCCATGACCATGGTCCAGCAGCTGGAACAATAGTGTCTATTACTCCTGTGAGAGTAATGTATAAAATCCCAATTCTCTTGTTGATATGGTCCAGGAGAAGCTCAGCGGCAGATGCAGGAATTGATTTGGGGGTGACAGGTGGGTCCATGTCTAATTGGTAGTAAGGGAGGAATTTGAGGTTTATCTCTGAACAGGAAGGGCTCAGTAATGTGCCAAGAGCCCTTCCTGTTGTATCTGGTTAACACTTTAGCTTTTGCCAAGGGATCCTGTGCTAATATATTGTCCTAGGGGTAATCCTTGTATTCAGGTTTCAAGAGGTATCTCTAAAATGGACAGGACTAAACAGGGAACCAGGTAGACAATAAGTAGCTGGAGGAGTGGCAGGAGGATCAGATGATTTTTGAGTGAACTGCAGATGACTAGGATAAATATGGAAACAATTGGGGAAACCAATATCTCATAACCTTTATTTAAAAATGACAATGTGGGTTGATCTTGGCTTAGCAGGTACTTGTACTGAGCTTTCAGGCCTCATCTTCTAATTGGGTTTCTTGAGATTGAGTGGGTTGGCGTTGGGGGTCTTAGATAGCGGGGTGGTGTTTGGAACTGGCGGTTTGCCATTGGTCATCTCTGGACAATCAGTCTTCAAACCCTTCTGTTTGGCAACTCAGGTATCAGCACTGGGTAGGTGTTCAGGTTCAGTGCTACTTTCTGGGCTTTGGGCAGGTTTAGGGAAACTTCCATTGGTAGACTTGCGCATTTCACTGAGCATTCCACTGGTGTCAAGTGTTGGCACCTTGGGAAAACCCCCAACATCAGGCACTGGTAGTTTGCTCGCAAGACCCTGTGGTGTAGTTAAGGATTTGGATCCCAGTGGGTTGGCATTGACTTTATTAATCAGTTACAGGCTGTCAGGTTCCCAGGGCAACTGTGGTGAAGTCAACTTTGGTACTCAACACTTTGTTGAGTACCAGGGAGTTGAGTGCTGCATATGTGAATCTATAAGTATTTTTTGGTTAACTGATTTTAAGCTAATTTTTACTTGTAATATAGGGGTTCAAAACCAAAAACTAAAATTGAATTTACTCAAATCTAACTCCCTTTCATAATTCGGTTAGATAAAAGACCAATTTAAGGGGCAATTTATAAGTAAATTTACTAGAAAAAATGAGCAAAAACCTGTTTGACATTCTAAAAGAAAAAGTGGCCAGTTTGACACTTTTTAAGCCAAATCCATAATTTATTAATAAAATACCTATCTGCTTATATGAAAGTTGTTATTTACTATTATATTTTTATTATTAGTGTCTATAGTTGTTGTTTAAGCTCCCAAGAACCACTATACTTGATTTATTGGTATATACATTGATCAAATACCCACTTGTTTTACATTATGTAATTTCCAGGTTTGTAGATTAGGTGTGCCACATAAATTAAGCCCAATTTATTAATAGATTTCATATGTAATTTATAAAAAGCAGAAACTTGACTCCCCCTCTGTTTGACTCTATCCACTTGCCTCACAATTAGTCTCAGATTTAACTAATCAAAGGCTCAGAATTAATGCCAAATTAATATGTGACGCACTATGAGCGCCACTTGACACTCATCCACTCAACACTTTAACTTGGGTATTAGTACAGAGAGCTTCTTAACATTGTAACCAGCACTATGGTAAATAATTCACTCCCAGCTCCTCCCAGCATAATTTAAACACTAATAAACACCTTCCTACTCATTTACTTTTTTAACTTATGTTGTATTTTTTATATTTGAGCATATTAAACTGCCTTGATTTTGGGTTAAATTTTGAACCTGTTATAATTTAAGCAAGTTTTATATGTAAAAAACATAGTAAATTTGATTTTTCTGCTCAACTCCCAGATACTTGACAGTGAGAATTCAGCTTTTCCAAGCTGATCAACAGTGGCAAACCTGACACTTTACTATGTTTTGATTTTTTAACTCCCAATAAAAAATCCACACAATAATGTTTTTGTGATTGTAATCTACTACTCTTCCTTCTACTCCCCATATAATTTTTATATACTTTTTAATTTTTAATTATGCTTTTACATTGATTTAGCACTAAGATGTTATGCTGAACCTAACATATCTGATGCTTTATCATAAAATCACTTTTTTCTATGTTCTAACCATTATATCTATACTTTGAGTTTCTATTTTGCCTCTATTTACTTTTTTATGTTTTTTTGATAAAAAACTTTATTTGCATACTTTTTATTTAACTTTTTCTTTTCTTTACCTCTTTGTGTTTTATATCTTTCATACTGTTTTATTAAAAAAACTAAACTTTCCTTTGGCCAATATCATCCAAATTCAACAAGCCTACCAAGCGCCAAGCCTCCAAGGGCTATAAAGAGCCTGCCACTACCCCTAAGCGTGTCAAGGAGCCTGCAAAGGAAAAGTCTCCTACTCCATCTTCCCCCACCCCATTTCCTCCCCCCTCCACCCTCATCTTCCACTTCACCTTCACCTTCCCCCAAAATTCCTCCCCCAATAAATCTGATGGTGATTTTACCAACCACTCCTTTTACCACTCACAGGCCAACTCCAGGCCACTAAGGAGCGCCATACAAGAAGGCAAAGGCTGCCAATGAGCCTACCTCTTCTTCTGGTAAGAAAAAGGAGACATCCAAGCAGGCCTTGAAGACCCTTCTCCTCCCCCTCCTGATGGCTCTTCCCCCCTCACTCATCTGACCCCCAATATGAGCCTGAGGAGTACTCCAAGAAGTTAAAGCTTTTGGTCACGTGGCTTGGGATCCACTGGCCATCTACAACATCTTTTATGTGGACAGAGAGTTCAAAGTCCCCAAGCAGTTCCCTGTTTTTCCCCATCATGTCTATAAAGGGTGGCCCTAGCTATGTTGCCAACAATTACATCTTCAACTGTAATAACCAAAAGCGCCAAACCAAGAGCAAGCACTTTATCTGTGAGGATAAGACTTGTGGGGACCGCCTGAACACTGAGGGCTGGGAGCAGGTAACAACCAAGAAGGAGGATCACACTTCTGAGCCCCCTCCTTAATAATTTAATCACAAGGATGCTGAAGTGGTACCTTGTTCAGATGATCCCCACCTACTCTCACCTCTGGGCTTTTGATCTGGCCATAAAGGCTTTTAAACATCTCAAACCCTCAACCTTAATTTGGTGAAAACTCACAACCAGTTGGGTAAGTTCATTAGAAAAAAGCAGATTGTTGCTAATCCTCCCCTGCCCAAGGCCTCAGACGTCCTCACTGAGCTCACACTCACTCATGAGCTTAAGCAGCTCCCAAGTGGGGAGCGCTTTCTCCTCCATGGAGATGGGCCCAGCACCAAGGACTGTATTATCTGCTACTCAACTCAGCAGAACCTACTGGAGTTGAAAAGGGCATTAACCTGGCTATTAGTAAGTACCTTTGCTACTTGCCCCCAGATTTTCAAACAGCTCTTGATGATTCATACCCAGATTGACATCCAGGTAGTTCCACTTGCCTTCTTCCTTTTCCCTGGGGCCACTGAGGCCATATATACCCATGCTTTCTCCATCCTTCTCAAGGAACTTTCCCTCCTTCCCCCAGATAACAACAACAATGCCAAGAAGACCCCCCCACACCCACGCTAACCATCCTGCCGCTGACAAGGACCAGGCCACCCTGGACTTGGAGAAAAAGGTAAGGCTTAGAACTCCAGGGCCTCATATGTGCATTATGGACTTTGAGCCTGCTCAGTTCAATGCATTTGAGAAGCTGTTTAGCAGGGAGGTGTAGGGGTGCTACTTCTACTTTTTCCAAGCAGTTGCTTGAAATTTGCAGGCCCATGCCAAGCTTTGTAGGTTGAGCTGGAGCAACACTTCAGAAACCTGTAAATTTGTGCTGGCACAATTCAGTGCCTTGGCTTTTTTAAATCCAGAGAACACTGTGCAGGGTTTGAGTTTATCTTAAAGGATCCTTAAATAGCCAAGCATCTGGAGTTCAAGCTTTTTCTCAAGTACTTTGAGCCCCAGTGGATTGGGAAGGTCATCACACAGAGGCAAGGCAAGGCAAGGCCCGTGTCAAGGCCAGTTGGAATGTGTACTGGGCTGCAGTGAATGGTGAGTTCAAGGCAACTTTGGCGCTAGAGGCTTATCAAAAGCATATCAAGGCCAACTTTGGGCTTCACCCAAAGTTCAACAAGTTCTTCTCCCTCCTGCAGCACAAGCAGGAGAAAACAATCTCCAAGCTGCATGACTTGGCCAACCGCGTCTCCTCCACCAAGCTTACCACACAATCCACCCTATTCACCAAGGCCATCCAGGGTGCAGCCAAGCACAAGTATAAGGCCTATGAGATTAAGCGGCAGCTTGAGATTATTGCCACTACCCTACTGGAAGGGGCTAAAATAAAGAAGGGGAAGAATGGAGAAGTGTTGAGAATTTTGACCAGGCAAGGATGCCATTTATGACAGAGCCCACGGAATGGGATTGCTACAACCAAATCCATAAATTAGTAGTAAAAAATACAATGATACTAATTATGATGGTGCTTGCAGATATAAATTGCAGCTACCAAATAACATAAATTGGTAGTATAAATTATATGCATATTAGATCAGATGTAGTCTGCTGACCTGAGCCTTAAACTAGCCAATGATAAGCGCTGCCGCGGCAATTAAACGATACATGATTTGCTGTGGCGGCACTTTAAAAATACACAGGCGCCGCAGCACCGCCTAGCAGCTGGATTAGGTGTCAAAGCGCTGAACTACTTTTACGTCAAGCGCTGCTACGCCAACTGAAAATTATTGCAGGCACCACCTTACTTTTACATCAAGCGCCAAGGCGCTGGGTTCAATTCCCCATAATCTTGAATTCCCATATTTATCACATTAATAAGCATTAAGATTGCAGGATGCCAGAGAAGTAAGAAGTGATCCTGAAGTACTAAAGTATTCCACGCCAGCAAGGATCACTTGTGCTGGGTGAAGATAAATATATTCTATTGGTTGACGTGCAATAAGCGCCAAACTAGATTAATAATTACCCAAATTAGGGGCATGTTAGAATGTCCTAGAAGTCATTGCTAGCAGCACAGAGATTGATCCTCTAGTAGGTATAAGAAGAATTACTCATTTACAATAAAATCATCTTTGGAACATCTTTATTTTATCCCTAATCTGGTTGACCTTTATCCTAATCCTTAAGTGCTTCTGCGCAATCAGAAGCCATTGCTGGGCAATAATCATGGTTCCATTCAATCCTGGCTCTTCTGATACAATACTACTCATATCCTCACATATGAATGTATTCTGGCAAATGTCCTATGCCCTATAATCTCAAATAATTGTGGCGCTGTAAAGCAAAAAGCGTGACAGGGAGGAATAAACTTGCTTGCTTGCTTCTATGGTTTTAACTTTTAGCTTTTTAGCTTTGATTTTTACTTTTTAGTTTTGATCATTTAGTTTTTAGTTTTAATTTTTAATTTTTGATTTTTTTTGATTTAATTAAATTGTGATGATTATTTTATGTATACATGACAAGTTTGAGATGAATAGTTATAGTTGAAAGTGAGTGAAATATCTTAATTTTTGTTAATTTGCTAGTTAAACATAAGATATTTAAAGTTGTGCTTATATAAACTATATCAAATAATATTAATATTTCTTAAATTTTGCAAAAATTAATTGATTGTGTTTTTGTTTATTTTTGGTTCATTGAAATTTCAATTTTTATTGTAGTCAAAAATATTTTTATACTAAATAGTGTAAATTACATAGTAAAATGAGAAATAGTTGCTTATTTCTCCTTATTTTTATTAATTAAGGTACTGTTTTTAATGCATTTTTGAGTTTTCTGGGGTCACTTTAGTATATCATAGCTGGAATATTTAGTTTTTAAATCAAAATTTTTCAGTACATCAAGATCCGTTAGTTAAAAAAGTGTCAATTTCCAGTTGTCAATCAGGGAAAAGTCTGAATTCTCACTTTACTATAGTGCTGAGCACCAGGGAGTCAATCACCAGGGAGTTGAACTTATCACAGTTGTTGTTCCCAGTCTTCAGAACTGGTGGTTTGCATAGGGTTTTATTTAGGGTTTAACCCTGGTTCCATACTTTGGGGTTTGGGTATGACAAAATTGGCATTCCTGACACTTGAAGTCATTTTAAACATTTAAAAAGGGTTGGATTGAACACAATTTATTTTACAGATAAAGTTTGAATTTCTGGTTATAAAGTTGACTTTCTCACAGTTACCACTGAACTCACTCAGGTTTAGGTACACAGATTTATTTAATTGGGCAATGTGAAGCAATCAAGGCTTTCAGTTGGCCCCTCTTCATCAAATTAAGTAAATTGAAAGTTCTGTCAATGGATCATTTGCACCCAAGCAAATTATAGGAGCTTGAATGTTTTTTATCACTAGATGGATGATCCATCCAAGTATATGATTACAATTGAATCTAATATATTGAATTGATATATTTTACTGCATTTTTAAACTGGGATTATTTATCACCAATTTAGTTTGAAAAATTTTCTTTTAAAAAGGCTTTCTTATTATTTAATTTAAATTATATTTATTTAAAATAAAGTTGCATATTTCAAGTATAAATATAAAATAGAACTCTAAATGAGTGGGGCATTAAGTTTAGAAAAGCTAAAATTATAGCCTGTATTTTTAAATGGCTTCTAAACTTCATTAAAATTTTGAACTGATTTTTAGCTTTAAAACAAGCTATTGAATATTATGATCAGTTTAGTATTCTTAGAGATACATCGAGTTTAGTTTTTTAGTGTGTACTAACTGTTAATTTGAATGGATCATGTTTAATTTGGGCCTTCAGTTATGGCAATAGCCTGATTCCAGCACTTCACTCTATATCTCAGCATCTAGAGAAGCTAGACCTATCACGTTTGGTACCATTTTTATTGGAATTATCTATAGAGCTTATCCACATACTCTTAACTTTGCAAGAAAATTCCATTAGGTCTTAATATTATTTTTCCAGTTTAATTCACTGAAATTATTATTAGGTGGTGTAATGGCAAGCAAGATTAACTCTAAAACAATCTGCATTCACTTGGATCAGCTGATGCATCCAGGTGGTATATTCTATTGTCACTTGAAAAATAATAAATTCAAAATGTCTAAGCCAAACATCTTTCACTTGAACTAACATTTATATAATTAATTTGAACTATCTCTTTAATTTGACCATGCTCTCGTTTCTTGGGTTAATTCAATCCTCAGCAAAGAGTTTAAACATCCAACCATATTAAATTATGTAAAAGACTGGTGCCTTCTTTCAATTTTGATCCACACATTCTGAAATTGGATACACACAGATAAGTCTCTTTGTTATGGTTGTAAGAGTTATACTTGATTTAAACCTACCAGTCAAATTTATATTTATTAAATTTTGAGTGGCATATATTCTGATTTCTACACATTTTAGGCCACACTCTATCAAATTCAACCTTCATACTTTCAATCTTACTTGTAATGGATTGCATGTAAGGATGAGCCAAATCAAGCTTTTGGCTTGGCCATTGATTTTAAATATAAATAATATGGGGAAATCAATTCAATTTCTTACAGCTTGAGCGCACTTGAGGTTAGGGCTGCAGCAGATTAAAAATGTGCTGATTATGGCATTTGTCGTAATCAGCGCATCCAAGCTAACTGTTTTCGGATTTTGGGTTCCCCTAAAATAGGAGAATCCAAAATTTCAAAAAAAAGGTAAAATCCAGCTTTCTGGTTTACAAACGTGCCGGATTTTAATATATTTTCAATATCTTTTATTTTTAGCAAAAATTAAATCTGATTTCTATTTTAAAGTTAATTTTTAAAAATTGGAAAACATGTAGATTTTTATTTTAAACAAAATCCAGAACTGTTTCCTGACCTCAAACGGCTGGCTGCGTTTTTTAAAGCAGCCACCGTTTGAGATCTGCTGCAACCCTACTTGAAGTGACATAAAAGACAGACTGACTCGAAAGTTTATATATTAATTGATCTGATTGGCTCCAGGGATTTCAGAATGGGTCGGGAATTGACGTTCTTGGCCAAGCTATTCGGTACCAAGTGGAGTCTGAATTCTTGTGGGCTGTTAAAAGGATGCGGCTAAAGCAGAAAGTGGAAAGCTATTAATAGACTTAAATGCTTCAAATACAGCGTGATGTTAATTTAACTATTCAACTTTGTTGGTGGATGGTTGGGGTTAATTTATCCACCTTTTCAAAGCACTAGGTGGCGAAAATCGAAGAATATTGAGATTTTAAATCAAAGACAGGGTATAATGTTCAAGTGAAAAATAAGTATTTAAGCCAAGTGAGTGATTGAATTTTCATAAATGAAATCAATTATCTTTGTAGGACTTGCTTTGGCCAAATGGGACTTGAACAAGGAGAATGTGGTTGTTTATTGGGGACAGAACTCGTATGGAGCAACCCATCCTGGCCAGCCATGGAAGCAGTCGCTTGCTTCAGTCTGCCAAGACGAAACAATAAATGTCGTCAACCTTTCATTTTTGACCAACCTGAGCAGCGAACTGCCTTTGATCAACTTGAGCCATCACTGTGGAGCTTTGTTTGCGGGGACTAGCGTACTAAACTGTACGGAGATCGGAAAAGAAATCAAAGGCTGTCAAGGAAAGGGTAAGACTGTACTGCTCTCCATAGGCGGTGCAAATGCAAAAACAAGCCTTGATTCCCCCAGGAAGGCAGTCATGGCTGCTGAAAATATTTGGGGCATGTTCTTGGGCGGTAAAAATCAGCTGCGCCCATTTGGCGATGTCATTCTAGATGGGATTGATCTTGACCTCGAGGGCGGAAGCCAAGACAATTACGACCACTTCCTCAACGAGCTGAGACAAAAGTTCCAGGTTGACCAGCAAAAGAAATACTACGTTACCGCAGCTCCACAATGCTTTTTCCCTGACGCTAACCTGCAGCGAATCATGAAAGAGAACCCAATTGACGCTGTCTTCATTCAGTTTTACAACAACTGGTGTGGCGTCCATAACTTCAACAACAAGAATGCCTGGAATTGGAACATGTGGGAAGCTTGGGCTAGTGGAGAGTCCTTTAACAAGGATATCAAACTTTTCCTTGGTGTACCTGCAACACCCAAAGCAGCTGGCTTTGGCTATGTATCCCCTCACGAAGTCGCCAAGATTGTGGCAAACGTGAAGGAAACATCCACCCATTTTGGTGGCGTCATGCTATGGGATTCCTCCCAAAACTCCAACTCTGGTCGCATTGGCGAGCGGATGAGCGATGTAATCAAGAAAAGTTTAGCTAGTCCTTCACATGCCAAGGTCCCTGTAATTAAGGAGAGAATTTATGGCTCCCGTGACAATACAACTCCCATAAAATGTTCTTCCCACACAGAGAGAGAAATTCATACTATAACACCTTATACATCCCCTATTAACAATACTAATCCTCCCCCCACAACGGGCAACAGTACATATCCAGCTAATGGAGGAAAATGCGATGTCCTTCATGCCTGTGCAGGTACAAAATTTGCAACATGTGATCATGGCAGATGGAAGCTACGCCCCTGCCCAGCCGATCTCTACTGCTTCAAAACCCAAGCCACCGTCTATTGTGACCGCAAAGCAGCGGACCCCCTTTAAGAGTCTATTTAATAAACGTCTAATTTATTCTGCAACCCCCAGGCACCTGATTTAGCAGCTTTTAAAGCTGGTGAGAAAAATGAACCCACTTTTTTCCAGAAAAGATTTGAATTGGGCTTTATGATGGTTCGCATAAGCTTCAAGACTACTGATCAGAGTAAACCGTAGTGAGAGTTCATTGTAGCCGATTAGGCATGGCTTCTACAGCCAAAACAAGATCACAGTCCCAACTTAGAGGAAATACTGGTTCAAACTCTCAAGGAATATGTCTTTAAAATGAGTAACTATCACTAATTATTAATACAAACAATATATGTAGTATGAAGATAATAAGCTGTTTAAATATAACTGCAACATCTGTATATAACAACACCCATTTCAAATCGCTGGGGTCCACCTAGAAAACTTAAACTCAAAAGCTACCAAAATTAGGAGAACTGGGGTTAGGGTTGAATCTTAAATCCACAAATTGCTTGTTGGATAGGAAAACTTTATAAAAATTCCAGCTTCCATTTCTGGAAACTTAACCTTTGATTCCAAGTAATGAGCTACCAAGGTGGTGATAATAATTAAAGAGATATATGAGTGTTCTGGGGGGCCTTGCCAGGGTGGTTTTTTACTTGGTACTCTGCCACCCCTAAGAGCACCCCAATCAGTTAACTAGTATGATTTTTTTACTGAACACATGAGACAAATTTATTAACAAGATATCAGGAAAACTATAAAGAATACATAATTACCATCTGGGCTGATTCTTATTGACTTTTCTGTCTTAGGCCTTAGTTGTTTGAATATACAACTTAAATTTCCAGTAAAATGTCATTCAGACAACCTAAATAAGGGAATTACACAAATGCCAATTTTCTTCTTTTAATGAAGCAAAACTGCAGTAAAATTTTGAACCCCAGGTCACATGCCTCACAGTCCATTTTCTCAATAAGCTAGACACCCACCTGACCACCCACATTTTCTGAAGCTTAAACATGAAGGGTATCAGAATAATAGCCTGCAACTGATGAAGTTTTGCAGAATTCAGTAATAATTGAAGCCAATAATGCATCACAATCCCTACACTTACACTGAAGTGTTCTGTTGTGCCACTCCATTGGGTTTTTGATCAAACCCTCTAAAGATTTTGCCAATAATAAGTATCAAAATGTGAACCAAATATCAGATGACCACACACATCCTTCTGACCAGCCTGTTCTTAGAAATAAGATTAGGGAACAGAAAGATCCCAACATCTATTCTTCTACACTATACAATGATTGTCTTTATGAGACTAAGACCACCTTGTCCCCCAGATTCTCAATGCCAGGCCACCCAAATTAAAAGATCCCCATAAAAGATGAGATATAACAAGAGGGTATATGCCCCCTGTCAAATCAATATCAGGCCTCATTACCATCCTGATAATAAAGCTGTGATAAACCTTTGGTTCAAACAGATATTTTTTATCTGATTATCATTTTATAACATTTTCATTCAGTCCTAACAGGCCCTCCTGCCCCTGTTATCTCACCTGTTTATCTTTTTTAAGACCCTCAGCATGTCACAGATATCTTTTTTCCATATGTGGCTAGGCCAAAGCACTTTTATCAATAAATCAGGCTCTTAAGCGCTGCCCACTTGCGGCAAATGTAGATTTAATTCTAACAATCAATAGCAAGTGGGTGGTGGCATGAAAAGTGATTCCAAGAGGGGTGAAGATGCCAAACACTAAATTTTGAAGATTTTAAATGCTTGGGTGTCAGACCCTGACCCCTTAGGAAGTCAGGGATTAGCTTACAGAACCATCATTGCTGGCGTCTGTAAGCTGACCAAGTACCAAATGCAGGGAGACTACCTCATCAAGATATACCCAAGAGCTTTATGCAACAACAATTTTCAACAAACTGCCTTAAAAGTTTGATATTTTCACTTAAATAAAATAATTTTCCTCATAATCCATTTATTACAATCTTTTCTCATAAGATTTTAATAACAAGATTATTATACTCTGAATTTTTGCCACTCCAAAACTCTGGAAATCTTCCTCCCTCTCCTGAAATGATTCCTGAATTTTGTGAAATTAAGTATGAGCCCATCTATGCTGCTGACCCCTTAATATGAATCAAATCAAAGTTTTTTCTCTTGTACCTCCTCATTGTGATATGTTGCAGTTTGTAATGTTTCTCTTTAAAAGTTATATTCTCTGAGAAAATACACACTGTCTCCTCCTCATTGGTAATGCCATCCTTATTTGAGTATATATTTCCCATTTGATTGATTATGAACAGCTCTCACTCTACTTCACCATGACTCGGCCCAAGCTATTTATCCTTCTGGCTCATCCTTTGGGACTGTGAATTTAATCAAATATCTGCCAAATCCAGCCTACAAGGATTTCAACTTAATAAATCCTTCTGGCAGATCTTTTAGCCCAACCCAGAAAGCCAGAACAAGTGAATGGAGAAAGTATTTGATACATGATCTCACCCAGGCTGTTCAGAGAAAAGTATAAATATCTGCCTCCTAGTAATAATGACTCCATAGCTCATCCCAAAGACCAATCACCTGAATGTCTTTGTTGTCACTAGTGAAACCATGTCCAACCAGGTTTTTATAGTGCTATAAATCACTATAACTGGCTTAGTGGATTATATGGTTCCTGCCAATGGGCTCTGGTTCTTGTTTGGACATTATCACTCCTATGTTATCAAGTAAGCTCCAGTTCCATGACGGGCTTTGTCCTTCAGCCCTCTAGCTTATCAGCCCACCCTGCACCCATGTATGGTGATATCTCACACAGTACTTAGATTCCTGATAGAGAAAAGAAAATAAACCAGAGAGAATTTTTTATTGAGAGATAGGCTTGATTTTTTAATCTAAAGGGATTGTGGCTTGATATTCTAATGTTGAATGATCAAGTATTAGTGATGAAGATAGTGTGTTAAATCATTATGTGACTGAGCTTTTTATCAGAAAAGGGGATAACAGAGATCACAAATGGAAGGTTGGGGGTTCAAAATCCAACCCCTTGACAGGTGGATAAACTACAAGCTTGAGCTTGTGGATAAGCAATTTTGAAGCTACTTTAAACAAGTATCTGGATATGCTAGAAAAATATTTTTCCTGTTTGCCTCTTTGAGCAGTTATTATCCCCTCAGGCTCATATAAAAGATGCGTGTTATAAATAAGTATATTCTGTATTTTGGATTCTGGGTGGATAGAATGAAAACTCTATTGTTATCCAAAAAGTCCCTGTTTCTCATCACTCTTGTCAAGAATTTTCAAATACTCCATCACCTATAATAGCTGCTGGGTAGAGAGGTTTTTAATCCTGTTCACACTCCAGAACCTTATAACAAGCCATCTTAGTTTTCCCTGGCAATGGAACAGCGCTGGTTATAAGCATGATTCTAGAGTCAGATTCTCTAGAGGTGCCCTTTAGAATCCTATCTAATGCAGCTCATGGCATGTGTGACAGAAATTGCAGGATAATAAGAAACTGTCTCCATGTGATGGGGTATCACCCACCAAATCCACATGGAGTTAATGATTAACCACCAACGCAGCTCCAGATACCATTTTGTGAAATTTCCAAATGAGAGCCTAGAGTTAGGTAAAATAATTAACCCTAACCAAAAGAGCCCGAGATAAATGGCCTGCAAGAGAATCAGAGTGCCTTCAGCATAAAATTCAAGACATTGAGATAGCACAAGAGTTTCAGCTTTGATGGTAGGAGGAACAACTCCAAGATTGGCAGGCATTGAATTAAAATTTAGCAGAGGTAATAACAAAGTACTGACAGAAAGCCCCCATCTTCCCGTATTAATCCGGCTAAGGATTAAATTGTAGGGAATGTAGTGCAAAAGGCCAGCTACAGGATGCATTTGAAATAAAGATTGGACCAAGAGATGATTGATTTTATTGAGTAAATTTTTGGGAGGACTCAACTATTAAGAGTTGAAACAGTGAAAATTATTCAATATATATCAAAATTTGACTAAGCAATACTGCCTGGATCCTGGGCTCCTATTTCTTCCACATTATCAAGTAAGCATCTGGTCCAGTTTGCAAAGAACCCTTGAATGACCAACTTATGATGACCATGCTGATAACTAAGATCATATCAGGTGACCCTCAAATTATATCAATTTATCAATGTCAGCTTACAAGGGGATTTCAGATTCAACTTGCATACTGGAGCAGTTGTAACCCATTTTCAATCAACTTTTTGATTCAAGTCCAGTAAATTGGTCAATTTTGTTAAAGGTTTCCTGGTTTTCTGAGCCTTCTTACTTTGCCAAATAATTCCCGGCATTATGGAACTTACTGTGACAGCATGGGGTTCCCATAAACCATTTGATCCTATGATACCTGGTAGGCTACCATAGTCTTCTTAGCTGATGTGTGATTAAATCTGCTGATAGCTTCAAAGGCGTGGTTGGGGCTTATTTTGGCCAAGCTTTAAATTTCTGGGCAATCAGTTTCCCATTGCTGCTGCCACAGACAATTTCATCTTGATTAGAATCACCTGTCACCAAAAAAACAAGGATCTGCAGCAACAAGTTCAGAAGCATCCCCTTCAGAAGCTGGCTGATTCAAACCAGGCCATATGAAATAAGTTGGCCGCAGCAAGTCACACCAAAAATATTTCTGGAACTTCAAGTAGGGCCAAGAAAGCTCAGCCCCAAAAATCAGGTGGTTTGATGTTTTTGGACACCAAAATCAATTTATGGTGCCATAAATTTTCTACTCAATTCTGGAGGCATGCGGGAAAAGTTACCCCATGCTACACCAGCACCATTCCCAAACACAATAACAGCAGAAAGAATGCCAGAACTACTGCAGCAGTTCAATACCTGATTAAACTTATAGCTGAGTTTCCAGTTTTTAAGCTTGTAAAAATAGCTGTTCCAGAATGGAGATCCTCTTGGCCTATATAACTGTGCAGTATCTTGGGGGGTGGCTTTGATTTTGCAGCCTGTGGGCGGCCTTCTGCCCCCTGACCATGGAGCTGAGAGATTTGTAGAAAAAATTTGCAGGCCTGTTTACTTACAAGCCCTGGCTACAGTATTATAATTGCTTCTATTTCTCTTGCTATTGCTTGCCTTCTTTGATCACGTCCAGCCTTTACCTCTCTTGGGGACTTTTCCGGCACCTTTCAACTTTAAAATCTTTATCATTCATCAATGTTTTTTGCATTTGGAGATTTATCCCCCATCTTGCAAACACTTCACAGAACTACTGTGCTTCCACCACTACAGCTGGGGAGTGCCTAGGAAATCCATTATCTATACTGGGAATGTCCCAGAAGATCTGATAGATGAACTATTTAACAAGCTTTTCTTGGGAGGGTAGGGTTATGGGAGGGTACAGAGAATTGTTTGACCTCACCCAAAGGGCATTGATCAAGGGCTTGTCTTGCTGTATGGATGGCCCTTATAGGGCATCCTGGGATGGTATGAATTCTCTTTAGACTCAATTTACACATTTCATCCATTTTCTACCCATACAGAGGTATATGCTCTTCACGGTAAAGATGGAATAACTGAACCTGAGGTTGAGAGGTGAGGCATATGAAAAAAATTGAGCTCCTGTGAGAATGCTTATGCAGGTTTAGGATAGTGTTTTTGATTGATTACAATGGGGTGCAAGGAAAGGAGAGGTCAGCTAAACCTGGACAAGGAAATCCCCTTCAGGGTTGTCGTGTTCTGAGGCGCGGCACAGACACACAATGGGGAATCCTAACATTAGGATTGGATTTGTACTAAGTCTTGGTTAGATTCCAGGAAAGGCTATGTGATTACCTCGCAGCCCTGGAAGAATAATCTCTGCTAGTTGTGGCTAGAGAGAGGCGCGGAAGTACAGAAGATACAAAGACAAAAATGTGAATATAACTTCATTTTTATTGGTGAATATGGAATGGAATATATAGTGGTTAGGAATACCACAAAACACTACCTGGATGGTAGAATCACTTGCCACAAGCATGAGTGGGGCAAGTGAGATGCACAGAGTCAAGAAACTGAACAATTGTATTTCCTGATTCAGTCATCAACTCATTTCAAGAGGCAAAAGCGAAAGCAAGAGATTTGTCTTTGAAATAGCCCACTGAAGGCAAAATTGACACATGGTGAATAGTGGTATTCACAACAAGGGTATACATATTTACCTATGGGAGCTTAGGTGGGATCAGCATTGAGCTTTTTCCATCCAAAGCTCCAGATCTTTCCTGGGAATTTGTATTCTGATGTGGAAATAGGTGAGCTGGGACAATCAACTTAGCCTTTGGGATCGGATTTAAGGGTTGAAGCATGCTCAATTCAAAATACAAATATAAGCTGTTTGGTCCTGGGAAATTCTTATAACTTAGCCTGGTTTCCTGGTGTTTATATTGGGCTGTGCTCACTTTAAAGGTTGGGGTTTCTCTTGAATTACCCGCCTCTCAGTTTGACCATTTAAGGTCTCGTGGTCTGGGGAAGGTGGTTGTAAACTAAAGCTTTCAACCCAGTTATATTTATGTTAGTCAAATACAAGAAGATAGGTAAGGTCTGCAATAGCAACTTTACTAAGGCTCCTAAAAGCTTATAAGAGGTAAAATATGGACTGAGGCGGTTTATTAACCCTAAGAAAATAAAATAAAGTCCAGTCTTAATGACAGATGATTTGGTCAAAAAGTTGATTTCTAAGCCTGGGAATTGCTCAGCACTAGCAGGAGGATTAAAGCTCTCAACAATCAAACTGTGGGTATTGCTATAAAAACTGCCTAGCTTGTGAAGCAGAAAGTCAAAAGGAATCATAAGATCAAAGATTTAAAACTTAAACTAAAATTGGAAAGAAAACACAAGCCACAAAACCTAACAAGTACCTTTTTTGAGGTGCAAGTCAAACAATCTCGACTTAGTGTTGAGACTGAAGAAAACCAAGCCTTTTATTATGCTTTGTTTGGGATGCAGAAATTGAGGTGAAGAGTTCAACCATTTTTGGTTAGAGAAAACTATTAAAAAAAGCAGAGGTGGAAGGTATTGATAATTTAAAATTTAACTTGGAATAGTTAAATTCAAGGTAAAGGAGACCAGAAGGAGTGAAAGACAGTTACGGCAAAGCTCTGAGGCAAGAACAAGTGAAAAGTGAAGGAAAAACCAGTCCAAAAGCTTAGGAGAGTGTATAGTAAAAAGTAAGCCTTTCAGAGCCAACTTCCTAATCTTCTTGTGTAGGACCAGGGTTTGAAACCGGGTAGCAAAAGGTAAGGAATGTTCAGAAATATTCTTAACCATTATTTAGGTCATAATTTAGCTTAAACAAAGCTAATCTTGGACTCCAAATATGGAAAATGAAGGTGAAAAGTAGGGGATTTGGAATTAAGTGAAAAAACAATCTTGATAATACTTAGCAGCCAATAAAGCAGATAAATATAAAAAACAGAGTAGCAGCTAATAAAAGGTGAATTCTGACAGACCAGGTACCTGTCAGGAATATTCCTGACAACAACCTTTTTCAAGACAACACTTTGTGCACAATTGGCCTTACAAGTCAAAACAAAAAATTGCAGCAGTTCCCCCTGATTGGGAAAACTGCCACAAAACAACAAGTTTTGAAAAATGAATTAAAAAATTCAAAAATCCAATTTTTATACCTCAGCTGTGGGCTGCGCGGCTGACTGCCAGCTGTCCGCAGACTGCATGCCCAGCCTGGCGTTTCGCCTGCGCGCGCCTGCTGCCAGCCAGCCAGCGGGAGGTAGCGCACCCCCATGGCAGGACCGTCCTCCCCTGCCAGATGGAGAAACTGCCAAATTGGGAAACCAAAAAAGGTGATTCACCCAAACCCAAATTTAGGGGGAACTGCTGCCCAAATTTGGAGTCTACCAGATTTGGATGGGGCTGACAAGCTGCCCAGCACAACAATTCCTGCATTAACTGCAGAAGTTAAATTTGGATGCATGAAAGTACCTGAAGAAGCTCTAAAGTCGTACAATGCCAATATTAACAATTCATTGCCTGCCAATCCATTCCCATCCCACTCCCAAAAGGGAATTCCAGACAACACCAAGTGTTTGGGGTTCCCTGTTTAGTGTTTTGCATTATTCATGCCCCACAAGGATGATAGTATATAATAAAGCCAAATCACTTGATGATAGTTTGTGCTATCATTGAGTGAAATTACCCCTCAATAGTATCACATAAATCAATTAAAAAACTTTACCTACAAGGAATAAAACAAGACACTAAGCTTTGTCTGCCCTTCCCCAGGATCAGAAGATGAATCACCTAATCTTCTCAGCTGTCCTCACAGCATGCCTAGGGATTGGGGGCCACCAATATCAACAACTGCATGGGTCATTCAATAACCCAACTGGCTAGTACTTTTACAAGGAGCTGGCGCAGCTCAACTCCTCCAATCAGTATTCCTGGCCCACGCTGGTTTTGCTCCACTCCACTCAGTCTGTAGCTATATATACCCTAATATACGATGTACTCATATTTTGCCAGTAATTTTGGACATTATAATGTACACACAAAGGTCTTTCAATGGATGATGCCAGTCTATCCCATCGTGACCGCACTCACTGGGTTCCAAGTGACCAACTTGGTATTCTACTTAGCTAAAATACTCCCCCAATTGTTGGGTCTTCACAGTATCAAATATTTAGCTTGGAGAAAGTTGCTTGGAAATGCAATGGGGTTTCATGAGTTTGGGTTGCCCAAAAAATCTTGGTGGTATGGGATGCAACTATATGGATTGTAATTTAGGGTTTTATTGGGTTGAGAGGATGGTTTCTAATATGATGGCTTCCTAGTTGGGCTGAGCATCAGGGTGGTTGAGCTCTCACTTGGGGAGATCCTATTTTGAACTAGAGTAGGGACTTAGCACAAAAGTTATCTCAATCTATGTCAGGACCAAGTCTTGCCTGTCACAGTCAGTTTTGTGGTTTTTATGGTTGGCCTCATATTGTTTATGCCCTTCAAGCTATACTCTGATCTATGCAGATCTTTACTGTTACTTTGGGTGGAAGGGCATAGTTGCAACTGCCACATTTTTGACCTGCTCCCAAAGTCACCAACAGATCGGCATGGATTGTGTTGTGGCCAAGCACAACCTATTATGGTTCTGGGCGGTGGCCCATCATAGTTATACAATCCAATGTGAGCTAAGGTTTCTGGTACATGTTTAGAATTTTAAATAAAAAGTTATCTTCTATAGCTAACCAGAGCATGTTGTGGTCCCATCACGACCAACACTATTGGATATCGGGGGATAAAGCGTTTCCTAGACTGTACCTGATGGGCAAAGCTTTAGGACAGGTTTTGGCTCTAATTTATACCTGGTGCCTTGTAAAAACTCGTATTCCATGGTCGTTCAGTGAACCCTAACTTGATCTTGTATCCTGGGCCTTGTACCTGATGGTATCATCCCTTTCCAATTTTAGAAGGATCTTCCCTTTATAGCTTGCAGCTTGTACAGTGGCGCAAATATTTTACCCGCGCTAGAAGCTGATCTACACAGATTGTTGTGACCTAATATAAACCCTTCTTAAAAAAGGTTGGGATTACAAGTGATGTGGCCGCTTTAAATCAGGGTTGATTTGATTAGCCAGTCAGGGTTTGCTTTCAGGATGGGAGTGGTAGTTGATTGGTGGATTAAGAGTAGTATTTATTGAAAAGTAGTAGCAGTTTTTATAAAGGGAATGAGCTTTATTAGTGTTAAGTGGCAGGGTTAAAGGTGGTGGTAGTGGTGGTGGTGGTCTTGACGGTCCGCTTTTTGTAGGAGTGGGAGGATTTGGAGGTCGACTTGTAGAAGCTTGAGGAGTGGAAGACGCTCCACATTCCAAGGGACTCGGTGGATTGGTAGTTAGGATCCTTGTTGAGTCGTTTTATAATCTTTGCATCTTTGACTTCCTGGGACCGGGTCGCGGACAGACCAAGCTTGTTACGTTTGATCCAGTAGAGCGGGACTCGGGTGGCCAGGCGGAGGCGGCGTTGCTCTTCGCGGTCGGTGGGTGAGGGGCAGATTTCCTCTCCGCAGGCTTTGAGTACCTCTTTGTAGAGCTTGTCGTCTTCACGCATCTCAGCTTCGGTAATACCAAGTTTTCTAAGCGTCGCATTCCGCTTGGCATCCAACTCTTTAATTAGAGACTCCACATCAACTTCAGCTCGCCGGCGTATGTCAATCAAAGGTCCACCCTTAAAGTTGAAAAATGCATCTCTGGCCACAAAGCCAGGGAGGTTGAATGGGAATTGAGGGAATGTTTGTACAGCCTCGGGTACTCGAGGTCGCTGGATTGGAGGTTGGAGTGGTTCCCGTGATGGAGGAGGAGGAGGAGGTTGGAGTGGTTCCCGTGATGGAGGTGGAGGAGGAGGTTGGAGTGGTTCCTGTGATGGAGGTTGGACTGGCTGCTGGCTTGGTTGCGGTTCCTGTGACGGAGGTTGGGCTGGCTGCTGTGTTGGTTGCGGTTCCTGGGGATTAGATGTTGGCTGGGGATCAGGGGTAGGCTGGGATCTCATTCTTTGTGGCACATAGCGATAGCAGTAAGGAGGGGCTTCGGTGTTGAATGTTTGGCTTACGCGTACGTTGTTAAAGAATGGGAGCTGCTCATCGCCCTTGCCTATGCTGTACATGTCACGGGCTCCAGGAAAAGATTTCTGCCAGTTCCACCACCAGTAGTCAACGTTGCCATGGTGAACCCAAAAGATGGGGTCGTTGGGGGAGGACATTGTTGAAAAGTCGCCATACCCACCACCAATGTTGTTATGGGGGAGGGCGTGGGGTGCGCGCTCAATGTTCCGGGAGAAGCGGTCAAACGTGTTGCTGTCGCGGGTGATCTGTAGGATGGTCTCATAGGCCGAGAAGGAACCGAGTTTGTCCCCATTGTTGAATGAGCGGCGTAGGCAGTGAGGCTGGGTGGAGTCAGAGTTGTCATCTTCAACAGTCACCAAGAAGTTGGCAAAGGGACCGTCGGTAACGCAGTAGCCACTCTCGCGCTTCCCGCTGCCTCCCATGAATTCGGGGGTGAATAGCTCGGAAGCCTCCGGTTGCTGGGAGTCAGCTGACGAGTTCCAGTACGGAATGACGATGCTGGGATCAATGGTCCGTAGCTGCTCTTGTAAGTAATGGACATAATGGCGGTGCCATGGAAGAAATACAGGCTCAGCATGGATCAGGTGGTTGAAGTCGACATGGATTTTGGAGATCCTGTCGTAGTCAGAAGGGGTGCCGCCCCTTGTGGCCAGTCTCTTGATGGCGTTGAAGAAGGCATCACGCTCTCCTTGGGAAAGGTCGCGGATCTCCCTGCGCTCATCGATTCGACTGCATCGGTTTTGGCAAGCTACAAAGCTCACCAGTAGCTGCAACACAATTGCCAGTACCATGCTGGCGTTCACTTTCACCAGCATCGCTTATATGGACCCGAGGCCAAGTGGAGGTGTAAGAGGTGCAAGGCAATGCCCTAAGCCATTTAGGATCAAAAGATCCGCTACTCGTGTGTTTTTCGTTTGTTGGAGCAAAATTGACGTCATTATATCAATTACAGTACATTCGACAATGCTACCCGCTTAGGAATGCTTCAGTCAAGCCCAAGGCAGTTTCTGACTCTGGATCATTTAAATTTTAAAGATTTAATTATATTTTAAACATTAAACCTTGGGATCAAGGGATCCGCTACTTAAGTTTTTGTCTGCTGGAGCAAATTTGACGTCACTATATCAATTACAGTGCATTCAACAATGCTACCCGCTGCATTGCACTCAAGCCTATGTACAAGCATTATTCAAGTGCATCATGAGTTATGGTAAACCAATCGTCCACCATGCAGAGTAGCCCGGCATGCCGTTTAATATAACCCTTCTCCGCCTGTCTCATTCCCGTCCCTTGCACGCACATTTAAATTTAGACTTGAAATCCCAGCTCATTAAAAACTTGCATGAAGCTAGCAACCGACCAATCGCCAAAAAGCTTCCCCTTCAAAAAGA
This sequence comes from Entomophthora muscae, assembly GCA_014839935.2. Lineage (NCBI taxonomy): Eukaryota > Fungi > Entomophthoromycota > Entomophthoromycetes > Entomophthorales > Entomophthoraceae > Entomophthora > Entomophthora muscae. Next base: position 164,416 of record QTSX02002266.1, read on the forward strand.
TGCTCCAAATACAATTTATAGAATCGTTGCCACCCTGCAAGTAGGATTGGGCCATAGCCTTTACCATAAATTCGCATTGGTTTTTAATTTCAAAAACCCACGGAACTTTCCCAGCCTACACGCCTGGGCCACCAGTGAACCGAACGCCCATGGGATGGGAATAGCGCACCGCGGCGATAACTTTGACGCTTACGAGCCCAATACCCTACCAGGCACGGTTTCATTGGCTCTGGCGTTGCTAGGTTAATTGGAACGGTTTACCTTTCGCAGCAGAACCTTGTAGGTCCCAGCACTTCAAGGCGGGGGAAATTTATTTATCCGTAACCTTTGCATTCCCAATCTGCAACCTTTACGGCCAGAGTTGGATGTGCTCCATAGCTGCAGCCGAACTATAAATCTTTTCTCTTTATCTGCCAAAGGATTTATCACCCAACCAACCGTTTCAGCGGGAACTATACTTCAATTGTCAAAAAGATCCCATCCCACTTTAAGAGTCCCCATTTTCGAGGATGCGGATCTTGACCGTCGCATATGCCACCCTGGGTAGCTCCCAGCGCTGGTTCCACTTTAACCAGCTGGTTTTCAGCTGGGTACGCTACATGATGATATTCCTTTATACTAAACCAAAATCCTTCTCTTTCCTTTTTCTTCTGGGTACCCTTCTACTAAAGTAATGTATACATGAGTTACCAGCAACTTTACCGCCCTTTTTAAACCTACGACTATAACTACAATGGCACTAAGTGGTTGTCCCGTCCAAGGACCGATATACAATTCAAAATATTGGATCTTTAGGTTGGGGTACGTAACACAAGATCAATTATAAAAAAATCTTATTTAAACAGGCTTTCCCAAAATGTCAAATTTTAATTTTGCTATTTAAACCGAAGCTGTATATTCCAGGTATAAATAGAAGATATAAATCTAAATAAGCGGTGCGTTAAGCTTAGCAAAGCCAAAATCATAGCCTGAATTCTACATGATTTCCAAACTTCATCAAAATTTAGAACCGATCTGTAGCTTTAAAGCAAGCTATCGAACTTTAAGATTGCTTAGTACTCGCTGAGATATGGTGTTTCTAGTCTTCTTGGTGGGTATCAAGGGTGAATTTACATTTATCAAGTTGAGCCCATGCCTTTGATCATGACATGAGCCAAATTCCAGCACTTCACTCTATATCTCTATATCTAGAGCTACCGTGCTTGGTACCATTTTTGTCAGAATTATCTGAAAACCTTATCCAGATACTTTAAATTCAATGAAAATCATTTTAATGGGCCTGGTACTATTATCACATGTTTACTCCACTTCCATCCTTATCAGGATGATACAATAGCAAGGTAAAGTTAACTCTAAAACAATCTGCAGCTAATTGTACCAGGGATGCATCCAAGCAGGATCAGATATTATCTCACTTTAAAATAAATAAGTTCGAAATTTGAAGGCCAACCATCTCTTGCTTAAAATGACATTTATATTTATAGTTTGAATCATATCTAATCAATTTAACTAAGCTCTCCTTTCTTCGGTCAGTTCAATCCTCAGCAAATAGTTTAACCATATAAAAGCATCTTAAACAATCTGTTGCTTCTCTTCCAATTCTAAACCACCCATCATGGAGTCGGGTAATCTACATAGATGAGCCACTTTAAAAATGATTACTATAGTTGAGTCACGATTTAAAGTCAAACAATCACAAATATATTTATTAAAGTCCAAGTGGCACATGTTCTCATTTTACATAATTTAGACCCCACCAAACTCAACCTTCATACTTTCAACATTACATGGAAGGGATTGCATGCAAGGATGAGCCAAATCAAGCATTTGGTTTGGCCATCAACTTTAAGTTTAACTGTTATAGAAGATCTTTTCAGTCAAACCCCATAGGCTTGAATCCACTCAAGGCGACATTACATCCGGACAGATAGAAAGACTCACTTTTATACACATTGATATATCCAAAATAATGTTGTGGTTCGGGATTTAATGGGATACTTTGAAGAACTTTGGGTGACAATTATAATTTACACTATTTATTTGGAGTTGACTGTTTAACTAAGCTCAGATTCTATAGCAAATCTATGCCAGCGGATATGGGGAATCTTTTCTATAGCTTCAGAGCATCTACTGAACGCCAAATAAGGGTTGATTTAACTCCCATCTTTCTTGCCAGATGTTTGATCAACCGATATAAGAACTTCTTGATTTCAACCCATTGATTATGAACTCTGATGCTAGAACAATTTTTTATATTCCAGTGATACAATATCGCTGGCGGCATTAAACATTGCTATTCAGATGGCTTCTATCGTGGTTCACTTTAGCTCAAGTCTACTATGGCTGGGAAAATAGCAGCTACTGACACAGGGTACAGGCATGCGTTGAAGCTTGGTAATAAGGAAAGCTTCGATCCAACCTATTTCATCCAGGAGCCACCAGAACAAACTTTAATGTTCCAGTTGGCTCATGATTTTACCCGGTATGAAGATTGTTCACCAGGTAGCGGTAGATCTGCAGTTGAAGATGGGATCCTTTATAGCTATCAGTTGGTGGTCCAGGATTTTAGGCTGATTGGTAGATGGGCTATAAAAAATATGCCGCATGTCGAAATGGGGGTTTGGATTAAGAAAGATTGGAGTTTCACCGTGCTTCCGATCATCTTTATTGGTGGGGTTTGCGATGCGTCAATAAAGGTTTGTCGGTTCGGTATTTGGAACCAAGCTATCGATTAAGCAAGGGTTTGCGCCAAAGCTCAACCCTACGCAATCTCGGTTTAGTTGGTAATCTCACCTACACCCCTTGCAGCTCGCCAGCCATGGGACGGTTTGTATCGCTTCAACATGCGCAAAGCTTAAGGCGGAGGATCACCTTTGTTGGCTTGATAGCTATCAAAATTTTAACCCCCGACTTGTAACTACTGATGGGTGGGTTCGTATGGAAAAGGTAGGCATATAACCGCATAGAAGGGTAGGTTGGATCAACTTTCTTTTTTTGGTTTACTCAAAGTTGGACGGGGTTGAGTCAAAATCTCGGTAGCGCCTAATACAGTTCCGGCGTGGACTTGATGCTTTCGCTACATCCCATATCCTTGACCCATGCGATTAAAATCATGGTACCCTGGAGCAATGGCATAACAAAAATGGAGAATACTGGTCAACATGGACCAACTGCAGCTGCATATTTAAAGCCATGGCTTTAAATATGTGCTTTAGGGCTAGCGTCATGATCGTCTTAGATATATCTAGTGCCATGCTCGCTTTGATCACCCCACCTCACAAGCATTAAGCTACATTTTGTCCTTTTAATCGATTGCCATAGGTTTAAATGCACTGGTTTATTGGATACCAAAAGCATCGGGTAATTCCAAACTATGGATATGTACGCTGCTCCGGTGAGCTTGACTTCATAACCCCAGCTGCATCATTTTTCGGTTAATAGGGCTAGCAAGGGTGAAGTTGTTGGAAAAGCTTGGTTTCGAATCAGATGATGATGTGATATTGGGTGCTTGTCTCGCATCTATTAGGATCAGGCCTGTATTCATTTTTGCCAAGTTTGGAGTCCATAAACTTCGATTGCGTCCATTCCAGCGGTAAAAGTGATCCGCTGGTTTGATTGGAGGATAACTTAGCAAGTCGAACTCCTATCCAATAGATAGTTGGGCCGGCAGCGTGAGAAAGGTATTTATAACTTAAACCCGTAGCAATGTCTCCATTACAAGCAATTGATCGGAAAGCCTTTAAAAATTGAAAAATCAAAACTTGCCCCCTCACCAGGAACCAAATCCATGCCAATGGGGATGGATTTGGTAAATGGATATACCAAGAAGCGGTACATCCCATGCAAGCTAGTGCTTGGCTGAGGCTAGGGTTGGGACGGCACCAAAATCTACACAATTGGTTTTGTGACTTTGTCAATTGAGCACAATTTATTTTGTGATCTTCATGTCACATCACAATTCATGCAAATTGGTTTTGTGTTTTTAGGGGGCAGTACACAATTTCAATTGCCACATTTTGTGCCCTGCTCCAAAAGTCACAAGACAAAGCTGCATGAATTGTGATGTGACCAAGCACAATCTCATGTGGTTTTGTGTTGTGTCCAATCATAAGTATGTAAACTATTCCTTTCAATTGAAGTAGATATTTATAATATTTTGATTGCTGTTTTAATATAATTATCTAAAGCAAACTGTGGTGTGATCAAATCTATCATTGTGAGATAATGACAGGTAAAGCTTTAATAAATTCAATTTAAAAAATAAAGTCCCACAACTGAACTTGCTCTAATTTTACATCCTGTGCCTTGTACAAAATGACACCATCTGTTTACCCTTGAGAACCATTCTAATTTTACATCCTGTACTCCTTCACAAAATGAAACCATATGTTTCATATTTGAAAACTGCCTTCCTTTTATATTTTGTGATCTACACAAAGGAGTGAGGCACAAATTGTGACCTACTCCAAAAGTTGTGACACAAAATCACATGGATTGTTTTGTGAACCAATCCAAAACATCCAAAAAAATGGTTTTGTGACACTGTGTTTGCACAGTTGCTGTTTCCGTCCCTTCCCTAGCTGAGGCCCAGCAAGTTTGACCAAAATTTTGTCAATAACAATACCCAAGGGTTAGATTACATTCTCAACCTGTTGCATAATATATTGTTGCTTCTGATTAAACCTCATACCGCCTGGCAGCAGATGTATCTACCGAGCAATCAATTGGTAGCTGCTTGATTGATTCCGATGATTAAGTAGATGTAGGGGTTTAGCTGCACAACCATTCCATTGAATTGGTTGCTGTAACGTAATATAAATCTTAAACCAACACGTATCGTTTGACATGTAAATAAGGATCTCCGATTCTGCATTAGTCAAAATGAAAATGGTCTATACTCGAGATAAGGCTTTTAGGGACTTGACTCTGATGCGAGCAGCTCTAAATCAAGGTTGGCTGGGGACGGTCCATGTCCCGCCAATCGTTTCCCGCTACCCCGAATTAAAGCTAGAGATTGGTCTCGGTTTCTGAACTGCTCGTGTCCAACTTTGGTTGGCTTGGCTTCCTAGTTACCTGCCCAACTTAAACCGAGCCTTGTCGGGTGAAGTATACCCTCGTCCCCATGGGTTGGTACCCCTTTTAATCTGAAGCTTTAAAGGAAATCTCGTAAAAGATTGCCGAAGCTAACTGCAACTAAAAGGGAGTGGGGTTATCAATGATAATCACCCCCACTCCCACCAATCGTCTCCGATTTCTGCTAAATTTGATTTCATCTCAAAGACATAGATATCCCCGGAACCCTAGATATCTGCGGTTAGTATTGCTGAGCAGGTGGTGAAAAGTTTAAATTGAATTTAACGCTGCCGCGCAAGGTTTAACTGCCCCAAGTGATCTTATCATGGGTTTTGGATGCCAAGTAAGGTGACAAGGTTGCGCCATGGGAGCGATATGTAGAAGCGAAGGCAGATATTTCTATTGAACAAGTGTATTTGCTCAAGTAGCATCTGTGGAATGGCAAGTTGGATCAAATGGATCATTGAACGCCACGTGAGGTTCCCACTATCGGGTCTATTTGGTTTCTGGGATCTGGTGGGACTGGCAATGGTTGGCACTATGGGCATGTACGAGTTGGAAGTTCGTAAAGTCCGACTTGGCAATGGTTTTGGGGTCGATATATCATGTTTTACTGAACTAGCTGTAGTACAGTGGTTTTCAAAGCTATGGCGCTAAGTGAAATCAACTCGTCAGTAAATTAAATCAACTCAGATGCAAATACGATTTAAAGAATTAATTTATATCAATTAACGATAGACTTGGGTTCAACTCTATTTCGTTCTGAGATGCATTGGTTTCGTTTACAACTGAGTTGATTTCGCTTAACGCCATAGCTTTGAAAACTACTGTATCTAGTCAACTCCCAAGGTTTCCTGAATTTAGGGAGGCTTTCATCAGATGAACATTGTGATTGGCTTCCATCTTTTATTACTGCTTCTTTTAATGATTAGCTCAATCCAGACCGAGATTGCCCTTGTATGATTTGATATTAGCTCTAGAGCACCTTGAACGTAATCCCCAAGCTGATACCATTGGGAAACATAACAAATTACATTTCAATCACCAAAGATGATCCATAAAAGATGGTTAACAAACGACAGATGAAGTGGCATATCTATCTTTATCCCGATACGATCCAATGATTTTTGAAATCAGCTAGCACAATAAATCAAGTATCAACGAAGCCCCTCCTAAAAACATTCTGGCCCTCCTTTTCAGCCCACCGACCCGATAGATACCAGGGTTGAGACTAAGCTTTGGAGAAACAATTGGGAGCAAGGTTGATCATTTTACCAGCCTTCCCCTGGCACTTTATGGTGCGGGATGCAGCGACAGGGGATTTCATGACCATCTTTTCATTCCCAACTCAACTCCCAACTAACCAAGGAACCTTCTATTTGTCTGTGGTGAGCTTAGATCCCTGGGGAGTTACTCTGGTATTTCGGTCCAGGTTGGTATAACTAAGCAGCTGGCTGTCCTCCCGCCATTTGGTCATTGCCTACATGCTTTTCTTCCCTTGGACGTGAATCTTCTTTATCTCTTCCATAGTATATTTCAAATGAAGTATTACCCCATCCATTCCTAACAACATATTATACACATGCCAGGAGAAAATACAATTCTTTGAGTGGACATACATTAATTGTTGAAATAGTCCTCAATCAACTCATGATATACTTCTTTTACCTCGATCAACTTTCCCTTGGAATAAGATTTAGCCCCTTCCAGACTTCAACAAGGCTCGTCCAGACCCATCCCAGTATCTCTTTACCAGGAGCTATCCCCTTACCTCTGTTCACCCAAACTTAGCCTTATTCCAGTTATCAGAAGAGCTCATAAAACTTCAGGGGGCTGGAGGGGAAATCAACAACTTCCCGAAACTTATACCTATTTGCCACGATAAACATTCTGTTCTATACTCTTCCGAGTAAGCTTGGCTGAACCCCACACTATAGGATCCATCCCAGATCCCTATCATACAATCTAAAAAGCCATAGAATACGTATCTGGGTATCCTAGCTCAACCAGAACTATCTGTCATTAACCCCTAGGCATCCAATCATGTACCCTCCATAATCACCAACCCCTTAAATTTACCCTTGTTTCTCCTGGATTGAAGCATCCTGAACCTCCTCCTTTTCAAAAACCCTGTGAAACATCCCAATTCCAGATTGGGATGGTTACCATCATGAGCAGGTGGATCATTTTCAATAGCGGCACCCACATCTCCACTTGCAATACCCTAAAGTAGTAGGTTTTTTCTGAAGCATTTGCGGCAGGAGGTTAGCAAACTTTAAGCCTGCCCAAGCTGTGACAGTGGGGTGAATGGACATTGACCAACAAAAGACCTTGGCAGGGGTGTTGTACCAGCCAAAGATGCTGGAAAAGTAAGTCAAGATGTAGTGGGTGGAGGTGTACATGGCAACAGGCAAGGTGGAGTGGGGTGATACCAGAGGAGGCCAGGGACCACCATATGGGTCATTATTTGTTAGATTAAGCCAAGGCGCCAGCTTAAGCATTTTAAATACTTTTAACTTCTTTGGTATCATTTAAGTTGCAAACTTATGTTTTTTGAACATTGATATAATGCTTAATTTACTGAAGAAAAGTTTAAGAGTGTAAAATATACAAATAATAAAAATAAATCTTATTTCTATTAACTGTATTTTTTTGCTAAAAACCCTTTTTCTATTTTAATAAGCCAATAATCAAATATATGAGTTGCATGAGAGGGTAATAGCAGCCCCAAAGCCATAAATGCTATTACCCTATCTTTGGCTCATATAATTAATTTCTTAGTTATTTTTAGAAAAAAAAGTTGTTGTATTTAAAAGACTATTTACCCTATGTAAAAAATAAGTTTTTGTTATGTGTCCAACTTCATGAACATGTCCTACTAATCCTTTAGTAGTATCAGCTCTCTTTGTTTCTCTGTCATCTGTGCAGAACTTTGCACAATAATTTATTTTGGAGTACTCCTTAACATCTTCAAATGTCAAAGGTGAAACATACAGCTCACCATCTTTCATTAAATATGAAAGATTGACATAAAATGCTTTGAATTCAAGCCAGCTTTTTTTAGGCCTAGATTTTCTATCATAGATGTGAAAAAAGGTTTTTTGGGAAACATCTGAATTATTTACAAGTGTCTCATATAAACCCTTTCTTTCTTCCTCTCTCTCAAAAACCATTTTGAGATCATTTATATTTTTTATATACATCTCATCTTCCTTTTGTTTAAATATTTTAGATAATACACCAAAATGACCATCAACAATACTTTTGCCATGACACTCAACAAATCTATTAAACTTAATTGTTCCTTTTATAATTTTAGGTATCTTTTTAAAAAGATAATATAAGAATTCATAAGATCTGAAATGATTACCATTATCAGTCCAAACTTTAATATTTTTAATATTCTTAAATTTATTATTTTTAAGCAGACTTATCAAACACTGACATGAAAACACAGAGTCATGAGATAAAATTTCAGATAAAAAGTCATGATACTCATATTTAATTTTCTCATTTTCTTTAAAAGCAATTGCAAATCCTAATAAAAAATAGTTATTTTCTCATAAAAACAATTATTTGTCTCTATAGGACCCCCACCTATTTTAAAGTTTTCTTTATAGTCTATTACTATAACACATGAATTATTATTAAGATTATTTATATCACTAATATATTCTTTATTGTAATGCTTATAAAACTTTTCATGTAGGTCAATAGATTCCAAATTTTCTTTAATAGATTTAGGCAATGGCAACTTCTTTATACTCAAATCCTTTTTCTTCATTTCTAATGATTTTTTTAAGTTGCAAATGTTACACATATCAGTTTGCTTTTAATTATATTATTGGGAATAAGCTTATAGAAAGTGGAAAGTGAAATAGAAATATTGTTTTTTATTTTCATATCTTCATAAATTTCTTTTTTTTGTTTTCAGTAAGGAATATTTTATTTTAGTTGAGTATTCACTCAATTCTTTTTGTAATTCTTCATAAATCAATCCAGGGGATTTTTTTAGTGAATTGGCTGGTTGAAAATGAATTTTTTAATATATGTTTTAAAATATTTTTTATATTTTCTTTCTTTACTGAATAATTTTTCCTTTTTTATTTTTTGAATTTAATGATTCTTTTTTAGCATTTTTTATTTTTATAGAATATGAATACGCATTTTTGTCATTTTAAATCCACAATCCCAAAGCTCTTCCAGAATGTAGCTTGATGTAACCAATGCTCTTAGGGAAGAAAGGTGCTTGACAGGGGACTCTGACATCAATTCCTTTAGGTTGTTAAAGAAATCATCTGTCTTAGAATTTTGTATGACAGGTAAGAAGGTACTTTTTCCAAGCTCTGTTTTTAATAAAAAAATGCTCAACAAAGCTGTTAAGATCACTGCCAGCAGTAAAAAGGAATGCTTGTTTAAGCATAGAGATTCTTTCTCTCTTAGTAGAAGCCTCCAGTGAGAAGAAGGGTGTCATCTAAGGTGCAAACTTGATAGGTTCCATAATGATAGTGGTTGGGTTCCTTGGCTTGGTTCAGGCAGTTCTTGCTTGGAAAGAGATGTGCAGTTATCAGAGAGGAGTAAAGGTGTGGATTGTAAAGTAAATTTCTGTAAAGTTGAGTTGTTTAAATACCATGTTAGCTGAGCTTTTGCACTACAGACATAAATCCCCAACTGACCCCCAATTGATCTCCTAAATTTATCAATATCACTCCTGAAGTCTGATATCATTGTTTATTTACCCCTTTTTATATTCTGGTTAACTGTTGATATCTCGGTGAATAGCACTTCAATCTCGCTCAAACTAGTAGCATTAGAAAGCCCTTAATCTCAGCTTTCAGAATTGTGCTGCAACTCTATATTTCAATGCCAATTTAGTATCTTGAAGTGGCTTTAAATGTAAGCTTATAAAATTATTATTTGAAATAAAATATGCTAATTAACTCTTAAAGTATGATATTTTAATCAGTAAAATAAATTTAAAGTATAAATTATTATTTAGCTTACTTCTAGTAACCAACTCAAAAAAATTTTGTTTAAATAAACTTAAGTTTATTATAACTTTTAACAGTTCTTAAAAAATGAACTTTATATATCTTAAATCTATCAAAACAAAAATGTTATTTTTAATCACATAAATATTTGCTTGTATAATTAAAGTTGTATCTTATTTTTATAGATACAATGACTAAGATCATTTTCCATTTAGTTTAAATAAATTTCAACCTTTATAAAATTTAATTAAAAAAAAATTAAGATTTTGATACATTCTTTTTTATGTTTGAATTTTTTATACATATTATCTCCAGCATACAGTATAAAAATATAATTTTATTAAATAGTTGTATAAAGCTATTTTATTAATATTAAATACTTAAGAATTTGAAAAGAAAAACTTTTACTCTCTTATAAGTTCTTATTATATATTTTTTATAAAATCTGACTTAAGAATAAATTACTTATGCTAAATGAGATCACTGAAATTTCAATAAAAGGTCAGTTTTAATTTTAATTTTAGTTTTAGTTTTTTTAACTTTTTACTAGATTTTTTTATAAAACAAATCCAAAATTATTTAATATTTATTTCTTAAATATGCAAAAAATCTGTCTGCCCACTTTTTAAAAAGAGGGATTCAAAAATTATTATATTTAAAATAAATATTTTTAAAAAAGCTAAGATTTTAGGCAACAATTTAATTTCCAACAAAAAGCATCTTATCAGTTTTTATTGTATTTTTATGTCTCTCTTTTTAGAATGATGTTGTTTTGTACTAATTTGCTTTCAAGAAAATATGATATATGAAATAAGATTGTTACTAGCTTTTAATACAGTTTAATTTAGCTGTAAGTGGAAAATGATTAATTTAATATAGGTTTTTATATTATTAGGATTAAATAAGATTTATTTTGATAAAATTGTTGTAATTATTTAAATTTATTGATAAGAAAATTAAAACAAAATTTTAAAGTGTTAAGTAGCACAGTTAATAGGAAACAGATTAATCTAACAAATAATGACCCATATGAAGAATTGAGTTGCGCTGGTTCTTCAAAGTAGCTTTGGCCAAGCCCTTCTGGAAATGGACCAAAGGTGCCAGGACCAGGTTGATGACATCTAATCCCAAGGCAAGCTTAAGCACAGCTGTGAAGATGAGGTGGTTCATCTTCATTTTTGGTTTGGGGATTGGGAAACAGTTAAGATTAGTTAGCTGCTTAGGTAGGAATATTAGAGATAATATAATTGGGGGTATTCTCTCAATGGTAGCACAGCCTATCCCTGAGAGGGGATCCTTTATTTATAGTGTTTCCTGAGATACAAACTTTTGCAAGTGGGAGTGAAAGCAGTAATGGGGGATCCCAAAAGTCTGGATTGTGAGGGCTGGAATTTGGCAATCAGAATAGGGTCAAACCCTTGTTCCCCCACTATCTGTGGCTAAGCTAACAATTCCTGGTTGTGGCCAATGGGCTCTGGTCAGAGTACTGTTGGGAGGGGGATGGGCCCAAGTTTCCCCAAGGTATAATTTTAGACTGGGTGGTTGGGTTTGGCAAGAGTCTGCCCCCAACCATGTGGCCTGAGTCCCAGACCCCCATCAATGGTGTCAGGGATCCACTCATTTGGTAGCTTCTCCCCAATAGAATGGAGAAGCCCTCCCAATTTGAATTTGACTAAAGCGGTTCCTACTGGAATTCCAATCATCATCAATGTAATAAGTGGCCTAGCAACCTGAATCTCTACAAAAAGGGAGTTAGGTGATTTAACAAGAAAATTACGCTGGTGTAACTCAAGACTAACCACAGTGCCTTGGGATGGATAATAGGAGAGAAGGGGCAGTTTTGGCATAAGGGGATTGGCGGTGGTATAGACCAAAAGATACCCAATGGAACCCTCAGATCTGTCAGTTGGATTTAGATCAGGAGTTTCAAAGTTCACGTTTTCCTGGTGGCACCCTAGAAATACACAAAACCCACACAAGAAGGGTGAGCTTCATGTTTTTGGGAAAGATCACAATAGTCTATCAATAAGCTAGGGAGTAAAAATATAGAGCTTACTTGCTGATGTTGAAAGGAAGGAAATTGTTGGAGTGATTTGCTCAGGAAAAGGATTTCAGCTTAAATACTGGTGTGGAAGTGGGGGGAGATACAGTGTTTACCCTTTGTTACTGCAGGTTCTGGAGGTCTAGTATGGCTTTTCAGGTCTGCAGCAAGCTTCAGCCTGCAAAACAGGACAAATTAAGGCTTGGGCTTGATTGCAGGATGCAGCTGGGTTTTTTCTCATGTGTTGGAAGGTTAGACTGCTCTGGATGATCAGTAGTTCCAAGGCTTGGTTTGGGTGGACAATGTAATTGGTTGGACAGCTTATCTGAAAATTGATTGGAATCAATTGTGCATTTTTTAAGTGCTGATTGGATGGCTATGAGATTTGGGCATTTTCAGAGCCCTTAACTGTTAATTTATAATAAGTAACATTATTTCCAGGATACCAGGATTACCGTGGAGCTCCAGCAGGTGAGGGAGGAGCCAAAGCAGGTACTGGAATGGCCCATCAGATGATGGGACCTAACTTTACCAGGTAGGAAAGGGCCTTCCCAGCCTCAGCCCAGGGCCCAGACGCTGGCAAGGCAGAGTCAATCAATCCAGTGAGCGCCAGGTAAAGCACTCCCAGGAATTGACTACTCTGGAAAGTGGCATTGGAGGTGGATAGGGTTGAGATGGTTGGTTTTGGTGTTGGGGGTGGTTCCATTGGGACCATGTAGGCATCAGGATTGTTGTATTTCCCATTGAAGATCAAAGGGTAAATGGTGACCAATTTGCCGTCACAGATAATTTGGTAGGGATCCTCAGGGGTGTTAGGGCAGGTGTACCATTGCAAGTCTTCCAAGGTCCAGGGTTTGTGATCAGGATTTGGAGGATACTCAGTGAGATGCACAGAGCCAAATGAAGCATTGGGTGGATAGTAGTAGTCAAAGGCTTTGGTTTTATCAACTGGAGTCTGGCTATCTATCCCAGTGAAAGGGTGCTGACACTTGGGTGTATGAAGATGAAAGAGTATCAAAAATATGTAGGGAAATAGATTGGTGAACCAAAGGTTTATAACAGCTTTATTTGGTAAGGATGATGATACAGAACTTTTTTAGGTGCTTCTGATTTATATACTTACTCACATGCAAGTGCCTCTGGGCATTCTTCTGGTGCTATCTGTGTGGCAAGGCTTGACATCTCAGGTTCTGCTGTTTGGTTGGCTGGTTCATGGTCATTTTTGGGGTTTTCAGGAACAGTTGTTTGGCTTTTTGATGGTCCATCTTGGCTTGGCTGGCCATTGGTTCTGTCAGGTTTGGCTTACAGGGTTATGGGGTTTTTCCAATTAGATCACTATTTTTGGTTTGGTTTGACAGGCTTTCCTGAGGCCAAGGAACTTGATTAAAAAAGGGGTCCCCAATTGGAGACCCCAACTTGCTTAATGGAGGGTGGGCTTGAGCTGGGTTTACTGGGCAGCTAAAATTAGCCTGCCCAGGCCCAGCCAACCCCACCAAGGCTTGGGAATACAGTAGTTTTAAAATCTATGGCAACAACCAAAAATACCTCATATTTAAACAAAATGATTTAAGATTTAAACAAAATCCAACTCTCAGGTTAAAATATACACTCTGTTAACAGGGTTTATTGGCGTTGATGGGCAAAATGAGTCAACACAGCAACAAAAGGCTCACACACAAAGCAAAACCATTAAAAATACAATCCAAAATACATTGATTCACAAATGAAATAGTGTGAGTTGACTTTCAGTGTACATATATTTACTAAGTGAATTGGTGACAAAATACACCCAAGCAAGGTGTGTCAAAACGCAAACCAAAAACAAAAAACAATAGCAACTCACTACATAAACAAAATCACTCATGCAATGTGTGCAATGGATTGTAATCATGAATGATACCAAGGTAACAAAAACAAGACACAAAATCTGAAACATAAATTTTAAAAATATTGTGTTAGGTGTTTGAATTTAGCAGTAAAATTTAGGAAAATGGGTGGATTTTTTTTAGTATTATAAAATGGGCGTTGTAAAACCAAAAACAACTAATTAAAAAAAATCTATAATTGGGATATTGGGTGGGAAAAACTCTAATTAAATATCCATATTCAGATAAAAGAAAAAATTAAAATAATGGAGTAACTTAATTGAAATTTATTTAATCTTTTATTAAATTTTAAAATGGAATGAACACAACAATAGAGTACTAATACACCTGTTGTGCACCACGGTCACAGTTGCCCCACGGGTCAAAGAATAGAGTTAGTGCAACCCAAGTGCCTACTCAAGGAGGAGATGGGAGAGGAGAGTTCCATAGTGACGCTGCGCTGACACAGCCAGTTCAAGGAGCACAAGTTGCTAGGGTGCAGAGCATAAACTCTTGGGTCCCTAAGCTGGCCTGGAAGCCCATCAAAGTCACCACTACAAAGAAAGTTAGAAGCAAGGAGGTAGAACTTACTTCATATGTGTTTGATGTTGTTTACTGGCAAGAGTCGGTCCCGTCAGCCATGCTGGAGAAGGTGAAGCCTGTACTTGATACTAGCTACAGGCCCTAAGTCAGTGATGGCAATCAGGAGGATGACAAGGAGCCCAAGTTCTATCAAACTGATGAGGGACATCTGGTGTTAAAAAAGGTTGCAGCCCTCTATACCAAGGTACCTATGCCCTGTGTTGTGCCCAATGCCAACAAGTCAATCCCCACCACTAAAAAGCCCGCCCAGAAGCTCATCCCTGGCATCAAACACATCATCCTTCTTAAGCTAATGCAGGAATTGGGTGATTACAAGAAAGCCACAGCCCTTGTTGGAGTAGATCCCAAGTACAATAGCAAGACCTTCCAAAAATTCATCAATATTGGTTGTGTCCTTGCCGCAGAGAAATCCTTGCATGTTTCTACCATGCTCACCAAGGAGCACAAATGGGCAATCTGCCAGTGGATCACCTGGGACTGCCATCTTGAACTGGCAAATATACAGGCCATAGTTAAATCTACTTTTGGGATTGAGGCCTTGTTTCATTTTACTATCATCTGGTGAAGGGAATGTGATTTTCTTGGAAAAAGCTTGGGGTATCTCCCTATAACAGAAACAGCCCAGCCAATGTTGAGACCCGTAAAAAATACGCAGAGGCGTACACTTCCCTCAAAGCCAAGGGGACAGTAAAATTTTATTATATTGACAAATTGGCATTTGCCTTGTCAATGCGCAATGGGTATGGCTATATCCCCAAAGGCTCCAATGACAGGATGGCTTGGTGTGCTGCAGTCCGCGCCACAGCCTACTTGATGGTGGCTCTTCTTGGTCCAAAGGGGGCCAACCTCTACCAAATGATATTGGGTTTGCATAACAGCACAACCTTTTTATCATTTCTACAACTGGTCCAGGAGCACCTGAGGCGCACAAGCCCTGGCTTCACCAATGTCATTGTGTTGGATAATGTTGGTCTCCACAAAGTTGCTGACATTCTTGAAGAATTTCCATCAATTGACACCAGCATTGCTGTGTGCCCCCAGCAATTGGCCACGGCAAGTTCATGCCTTCTCTTCCTCCCAGCCTATTTGCCCTTCCTAAATCCCATTGAGGAAGTCTTTGGGTGGCTCAAGCAAGTTGTCAAGCAAGGAACCCCAACTGGGACTGAGGACCTCTTTAATTTGCTGCAGGCCAAGATCCACACCCTCCCAGCTGAGACGTGGCCAAATTCTATGGCCACACTGATTCGTTCATCCCTGCTTGCCTAGCCAAACAGCCAATCAATTAAAGGCTTAGTTTGTCCAATTTTTTTATATTCTCTTACTTACTGTTCAAGATTTATTAATTATCATTTTATATTTAGATGTTTCCACACTCGCAATCACATTCAGAAGATCCATCAATAGATGTAAGTAATTTATTTATTTTATTATATATTATTTTATTATGCCATCTGAGGTAATCCCAACCGCTTGATACTGGATTATGCAAATATACTTATATCACTTTTGTCAAATAAATATAAAAATGGTCTTATAAAAATTAAATATAAAATGTACAGGTTGGAATTTATTTTATTACCGTATTATTTTATGCTTTTATGAAACCCGTTTCCGCAATATATTTTGCAAAACTGGTTTGCTGAAATAAGAATTAGAAAATTTTATTATAATAAAAATAATATGAATTGTAATGATTTTTATTAGAAGAGAGAATTTATTGCAAACACCTGTAGTGGGTTCTTTGGTATGTACCCACCCTGCAATGGAGGTGGCGCACAACCTTCACTGCAACACCGTGGATGGTGGATACGCCCTTATTAAAAAAACTCCATCCTGCTGGTGAAGGGGAGTAGGGTAAGGTGCAAACTGAGGAGCAGCTTTTTGGGTGGGGCTGCAAACCTGTAAATCCCTGCTAGGACCAGGGCGTCTTGGACTACATGGTCCGCTGAGTCATATCCAGGGGGACCTTCTTCCCGTCAAGTACAAGCCAGGCCTTGTCAATTCCCAGAAGGACCCTGTCTAGATCCTCTACACTGGCGCTCATCCCAAAGAAGAAAAGATAGCTGAGGTAAACCACTAAATGAAGCCTTTGCCCAGCAAAGGCTTCCGTGAACTCACACAATTTATTATAGACTGTGCTGATCTTTTTGTTGTGCCTGGTCTTTGCAAAGGTAATATCCATTGCCAAGGGGAGCCCTGTCTCATCTGCACTCCAGGCTAGCCCAAAGTCTGCAAGGAGAATATTAGTTTTCTTTATAGCTGTTGCGTCTGCAACAGCCAATTTGCCCACCGCGCGCCCAAAATTCTCCAATAGGTAAGACAGGGTGTGCTCCAACGGGAAGCCAAAGTAAGCAGCCACATGAGCCTGACCCATCTCCGGTAAATTCTTGAATGGGAGCATTGCCAGGACGTCCCAAACAAGCTCAATAGAGTTTACACAGTAAACTCCACTGAGGTTAACCGGGTCTATGCAGACCAGTTGGGCATCCTTGTAGGCAGTAACTGCCCACTCAGATGTCCTCTCTCCATGTGTCAGCCCAGCCAATGCCTCCCTATACATAGGAAAGGACCCGTGGATGTGGTCCTCCAGCTCCTGCACAACAGGGGAGACAGATACAATTGCTTGGCCACATGAGTGGCATAATTTTCATAAAAGATGGCGGGACAAAGGGAACCATGACTTGGCGGAGTTTGCTGTCTAAGTTTTCTAAGAAAAAAGGTAAGTATTTTGAAAATTTATTAATTTTGTTTTTTAGGCTACCTTCTTGTGTTTCTTCCTTGCCCGCAGCCTCAACCAGCTTGGCCATTCTTGGCACAATCAATTGTGTTGGCAATTCAGTATCCTCTGCCCTGGCATGCTTGGCAGATTTGAGATGTTCATACATCTCTGGGTTGTCAAACCAAACAGACAGCGCAGAAAGATTGTACACCTTGAACTGGAGGCCCTCAACCACTGTCTTCTGGATGTTGAGAAGACACTTGATGGTCTTCTCTGGGGTGTCTGGCATTTTTGTCATTAGTGCCTTTGTGGACACCTTGTTGATTTTGTCCCCAGTGAGGACAGTGGACTTAACTTTGGCTTTGACCTTGTGGTCAATGTCTTTGATTTGACAATTGCCAAGTTGAGATCCTTCAGAAGCTTCTCCAATTCTCTCATTGATTTTTTACTAACCTTTTCATATGTTTTTATAGCTTTTGCCCCAATAAATTCTGTATTATTTTGATACTGTTGCCTCTTTGTTTATTTCTTTTTGTTTTTTTTTCATTTTCTACAATATCCCATCTTTTTACCCATTTTTTATATGTTTTACGCTCATCTTAATATGTGTTGTTTGCTTTGTGTTGGCATTTTTTCCTTGATTAACATATTATTTTTGGCGCTTGACATAGCCCCTTGTAAAAATATTAACAACAATTTGGTGATCAGCTAAATTTTAATTAGAAAATTATAGTGTTAACTATTTTTAGATAAAGTTGTTACTGATCCAAATTCAAAACCTTAATGATAAACTTTAAGCCAATCAGGAGCCAAGTGATAAAGTGATTGTTGTGACATAAAGGGTCATTCAATAATTCTTTGATGCATGTGCGCTAATTAATATGATTGGCTGGATGTTTTGCTATTGTACACCATTGCTGCTGTGGCAATTTGTTGATGGAATAGTGCCCAATTAGCTACTGGGTTAGCACTAGTCCATCAACAACTTGCCACAGCAGCAATGGCGTACAATGGTAAAACATCCAGCCAATCATATTAATTAGCACACATGCATCAAAGAATTATTGAATGACCCTTTATGTCACAACAATCACTTTATCACTTGGCTCCTGATTGGCTTAAACTTTATCATTAAGGTTTTGAATTTGGATCAGTAACAACTTTATCTAAAAACAGTTAACACTATAATTTTCTAATTCAAATTTAGCTGATCACCAAATTGTTGTTAATATTTTCACAAGGGGCTATGTTTAAGTGCTAAAAATAACTGTGTTCTGGATCTAGATACACAACATAGTAAATATATGATTTTATAGAAATAAGCTAAACATAAAGAATAAACCAACTATAATCAAAGAAAACATGAACAATTGAAATTCAAAAAAAAGATAATATAAATAGAAAATATTTGATGATAGGGGTTTATTAGGGCGGGGGAGAGTGATGCCTAGGAGGCAGAATAGCACAGGAAGGAAGACATAGAGGCAGTGCTGGCCTGGGGGGTCTGGGATTGGGTGGGTTGGGCTTGCAAGTTAGGGGTGTTGGTGGCGGGGGTGGAGGCAAGAGGATTTTGCGTGATGGCTGCCACATAACACTTGTTGTATTACTCATTGGTCATTGGCTGGATGGGCTGGTAGGTGGCAGTGGCCCAAGGTGGAAGGTGCTTATCCTTACGTAATTGGTTGCCCATGTTCACATGGAAAACCATTTGCGCAAACAAGTCAGCCACCATCTGGCAACCAAAGAGAAAATTGTGGTCAAGGACCCCAAGATAGAGGTTGTTGAAATCCTGAGGGCGGCGCTCCTGTAATGTGGATCCCATGTTGAAGAAGACAACATCAGTCAGATGGACGTCTGCATGGCTGACAGGGTAGACTGAGGCCTGGTGCCCACGTCCCTGGATGGCCTTAAGGGCAGTGGAGCTATCCTCCATCTAGTGGCTCAAGAAAACCCGGTACTTGGAATTTGAGCCATCCAAGGAGTCAAGTAATCCACTGATGATGTGGCTGTATTAGTAGCCATCAATCAAATCTGGGTTTGTCCAATAGTAGACAAAACCCTTGGCTAAAACAGCCAGAAATGCACCAATGAACGTCCCCTTCTTGACATTCTTCCTTCTATTCTTAGCGGCAGCTTTTCCTTGTTTGCCAAAATCATCAAAAGCTATTGATAGCTTGTAATAGGAGATGAACATGACATCATCAGTTAGACTAGTTAGGCATCAGACCAGGGTTGATTCAATGGCGGTGTCATACAGGGAATCCTCAGCACCATCCCATTGGTCGCCGGCAAAATTGGTAAGAACCTGTATGGAAGCCACCTTCCCATACATTTAGAGCTGCACCATGCGCTTGGAGACCCATATGTTATGATGCGCAAGCTGCTTCCAGACCTGGGTCAAGGGAAGCTTGGGATCCCGCTGGAGGAGGTAAAGCATGATTGGGTATGCCTCAGATATTTGTGACTCGGGGGCCTTCTTGGGCTTCTTGGACGTCCCAATCAGATTCCCCCTGTTCATCAGGTTGTTGAATTCCCGCATGACAGTAGCTTGGGTAAATTGCAACTGGGCGGCAATCTGTTCCCAGGACAGACCCTGTAGATTCAGTGCCACAATTTCCTGAAGAATTTGGGCAGTGATGATTTGTTGCTTGGGGTGCTGGGCTGGGGGAGCTGAAGCCTGATTGGCTCTAGGGGGGCAGGTTGGCTGGTGACAGGAAGTTGTTCCAAATCAAGGTTGTCATCCCAATTGGTTGGTTGACAGGCAGCTTGTGTGGGGGTGGGTATGGAAGCAGGGGCAGAGCTAGACGCAAAGTGACTAATGAACAAGTCAAAGCCATATGAGATAGGGGTCAGGTACAGGTCAGCTTTCTTGTTACCTGCCTCAAATGCTTGGGTGCAAACGGGTGCCTCCACATTCTGAGCCTCACCTCCATTGAAGCTGGTCTGACTGCTGCTGGCTTGGCTGCTGGCGCTGTCAAATATATTGCTTGTAAAAACCATTGTAAAAAACCTAGGATAAAATCACTAAAAGTAGAAATTTTAAAATTTAATGATTTATTTTTATTGTAATCTTGAGTCCATATTTGGAAGGTTCTCAAAACCATTCCATACAAATCTGGGGCCATAAAAAATGAATAAAATGCCTCTGTTCCTAAATTGGATAGCTGTTGATTGGCTGTTAAACTGTTATATTTCTATTTTAGGCTGCTCACACTACACATCTTGTGTGAGTTCATTTTGTTTTGTGCTTGTGTAATCTTGCTTCTAGATTGCTCAAGTTTTGTTTTGTTTTAGTTCTTCTGTTGGTGCCTCATATGAATCCTGATTGGATTATAATATACTCCAGAACAGCATCCATCCATTTCACTTGTTGCGTCAGTTCATTTTGTTTGTTGTTTGAACTACACCGCTTGATGTTTGGTATAATTTCATATAATGGGCTAGTGAAATTTTGTTTTTTGTTTGACAGACCATTTATTAACTGAAATTTTATAAATTAATTGAATCCTGAATATTGCATGACTTGGATTTCATTTAAATCTGAAATCATTTTGTTTAAATCTGAGGTATTTTTGGTTGTTGCCATAGCTTTTAAAACTACTGTAGCTTTTGGGGCCCAGAACAGGCCCCACAGCTGTCACCAGGGCAGGAATGGTTCCTGCACCTGGATTTTCTTCAAAAGCAAAAATCCAGGTGGGGAAAAATCTCCCCTGCCTGCTAGCTCTGCCTGGTGGCACAGCACAGGTTTAATTCCCGCCTGGGGCTTTGAAGCTGTTACTATTATAACAAGGTCAGAAGACTAAGTCCAAAGTTGGTTTTTGCTTTTTTTGAAAAAAATAAACTTAAAATAGGTTTCTATATAGGTTTTTATATAAGTTTTAATAAAAATCAAGTTCAACCTTGCTTTTGAAAGCAAAAGTGGTAAACTAAAGCTATTAATGTTAACGTTAACACTAGGAACCGGATAAGAGAAACCCAAAAGAAAGGAAAAAGGCAAGCAGGTAAAGAGACAAAAAATTTACTAATAATAAAAAAATCACAGAAGGCCCTTGAGTGATAAACTTAAGAGCCAAAAGTACTTTTATAAAAAATGATTTGAAAATAGACAAGCTGGGACCCTCAGAGGGCCTGCTTGACTTTTGAGAAATGAATTTTTGGGCACAGAGCCATCAGGAGCAGGGGGCCTCCTGGTTGGTTGGAGGATAAAATTTTCAATCCTGCATCAGGGAGGTTGGAGGGTTCTTGAATAATTTCTGAAATTACATCTTTTTGGGGGATTCCAAAATTACATCAATTGGATGAGGATGATAGGATAGGCAGTTGATCCCAACACTTGTGATCCAGGGCCTTGTGAACTATCTGATTTATAAACTGCTGATTGGCTATGTAAAATTTGTTTAAAGTGGGAATAAAACCAAGTCAACAAACAGTCCAGAGTAACCATGGTTTCCTCCATGGCCAGGCACAGGAGTTGGGACCGTGTTGGACCCACTTGAGAGGGGTATACCAGGAGAAATCTCTCATCAATTGTTGTTCTAAATCACCTAGTACATTTAGGGGGTTTTCAGGATTTTGTATGGACTTTTTGGTTTTTTTTTTTGGGGGGGAATGACCCTATCCAAGGCTAAAGGGGAGTAATATTTACATTAAAAGCTTTAAATCTTCTGAGCTTCACTCTAAGAAGTGTTATCAGCGTGTCCTAGAGCTGGGCAGTTAACTGTGGTCCCCATTTGGTAGATATTTTCACTGGGAAGAAATGCACTAAAACAATCCTGCTAATTAATAGTCTTTACATCAATACTGAGGTGATGGAGGTTTGGTAAAGGATAAAGTGGCTAATCTTGGTAGATCTGTCTACCATCATCATAACCAAATATAACCCTGGGGCAAGTGGAGTACTAAAAAAGTTGACTGAAACCAACAGTCATGGACCTTTGGTTGGTTAAAGGGGGACTAACAAGCCAGTCTGCTTGAATATTCTGGATTTTGAACATAGGCAGTTAGGCATGTCTTCAAGTACCTGGCTAAATCAGCTGTGATGACCTTACAATTAAACTAACACATTATAATTATAACATTCTAATTCTTGCCCTGATGTCCTACTGTGGGGTTGTTGTGATGTAACTGAATAATTTCTCCTGGATAATTTCTTCAGGGAACCACTTCTGGCCCATGAAGTGAAGTACCTCTTTGCTGATAGAATAGTGTGACTCTTGGAAAGAAGATGAGCATGCAAGCTGAAGTAGTTGGTTATGGCTTAGATCCAGTGATTGGAGGTATTTAATCTTTGAAACTATGCTCATCTCCAACATCTTTTCTTGCAGGTCTCACATAGTGCCATAATGGTGGGTTCAGATAATAGCTGATAATCTGGGATCAAAATATGGGTATTGAACTCACATTATAACTTGAATTTGGGTAAGTGGGCAAGATTACAGCTGAGGGTATCAGCTGAGTGATTATTGTGCCTTTTGATGAATTTGTATTTTAACCAGAAGCAGGACAAGTCCTCATTCCAGAAAGATTGTCTGCCTGAGAGAAGCCTTGTTTCTTGGTAGTACAGTATTGCCTTTTGTGGCTGGTCCTGAGAATGAATAGATGGTTTTCTGAACAAGGGAATTTTATCAAAAAAGCATATCTACAACTACTGCCAATAGCTATTTATCAAGTATGTGAGGTTAGGCTGATTGATCACAAATGGCCAGGCTAATCATTGCATGCAGATCATTACACTTACACGCTGTATAATCACTAGGCTGATAATCAATTGAGTTTAGTAATTATACACTGTAAAATCACTAATGCATTATGAATGATATGGAAGTTATATGCTGTATAATTACTAATATATTATAATGGATAAGGCAGTTATATGCCATATAATTGTTAGTCTATTAATATAGATGCAACAATTATATGCTGTAGTATCTTTGATTATCATTTGATGTGTCATTAAACGTCATAAAATTACTAGTTGATATGGCTATTAACGCCATATAAACATCAGTCAATATAGTGATTATCATTGATTAAACAGCATGTAATCACTAAATAATCAACTGTATATTGCCTATACCATCCTACTGAACGTTGTATCAACTCAGTCTTACCCAGCCTGATGGTGTTTATGAGCATATCAAACAAGTGATGTGCAAAGGTCATGGAAATACCAAGTTTGGGTCAGCATTACATGGCGTATAATTGAGCTTCCTATTGGTTTGGGTCAGCATTACACAGCAGATAATCCACGGGTCAATATCGGATCAAGTCTGCTATTATACAGCATATAATCCCCAATTTGACCTGTTACATTAATAAGCAGAAGGCTTGCCATCCAGAAAAGGATCACTGATTAAGCCCTACAAACAGAATACTGGAATTCCACCTTCCAATGTGAGAGGGCTGAACAGTGACAATTTCTAAGCATCAACTAAATATGGTGAAGTTTCACACCACAATAATAGGCGTGTAGAATACAGCCAACCAACAAACAACAGTAGGCTAGCTCAAGAAGAGCGTAGGCTGTAGCTGAAGTGCCATGTAAGCCTGTAAAGGCCAGTAGCAACACATGTGCCAAGGACAGCCAATCAGGATAGACACAGCCAGCAAAAATGGACCTATTGCAAAGGTAGCCACTGAGAACTGTCTGAAAGGACAAAAACAATGGTTGTTGCAGTATATATTGATATAGACGCCTGAAATAATAATAAAGAGTTCTTAGTTACACCTGGATAGATTGCAGCCGCTGGCTAGATCATACTCCAGTTTCAATAAATGTAATTATCTTCAAAGTTCTATTCTATTGTAGTCTGTAGTGCTCTTACATAGGATTAGGTAGAGTACATTGGCAAGGCTAACATCTATCTGTAGCTTTGAACATACCAGCAATAAAACAAGTTGCTCAACATTGGTGCTCACTCAAAATTGAGCCTCTGTCAATGCCACAGGAAACTGCCCCCACCCGTCTGCCAAGGAT
Source organism: Entomophthora muscae (assembly GCA_014839935.2). Taxonomy (NCBI): domain Eukaryota; kingdom Fungi; phylum Entomophthoromycota; class Entomophthoromycetes; order Entomophthorales; family Entomophthoraceae; genus Entomophthora; species Entomophthora muscae. The sequence goes on from QTSX02002266.1 coordinate 188,684, forward strand.
TGTCCTTTGCTCTGCCTCTGCCCAGCTTTGTTGACAAGCATGGGTACAATATAGAATCATCAGACAGTGAGTGTGCTCCTGTCTTTTCCGTGAGTGACCTTGTGGTTGTTCACCCTCCCGCTACTGTCCCTTTGGTTGTGGTCCCGTTGCCCTCTGTCCCTGAGGGTCCTGCCTTGGTTGGTTCCTACAATTGCACGCAGATTGTAGAGCTGGCTGAGACTTTACTTTGTGGGTTCCGCCTCTGTCCCTCTGATTTCCCTGGCCAGAATCTAAGCATATTCTTCTACTACTGGGACCAGGAAACTTGCTGGCAACTCTACTGGCTCTACCAAAACGCCTTATTCCAAGCTCTTAAGGAGTGCCTTGCTGGTGGAGACCACGCCATGGAGTACCTTAATGGCTTTGTCCAGACCTCTGTGAAGCAACTCCAGCTTGTTGCTGCACGCCATAATCTTGGGCTTTTGTCCCTGGGCAACACCCTCCTCTCCTGCCGCTGCAACTGGGCTGAGCAATGGGCCACAGCCAAAGCCTCCTTTTTGGAGATGTGTGCTGTGGTCCTTGCTAATCAGTCCATGGGGAGAATGTGCATGCACGTATTGATGAACTGATTGACATCTTAAACACAAAGTTCAGGGCCATGATACATGAAGCAATGGACGCCCATGAAGCTTCTCTGGCATGGCTACAGGATGTGCACAAGTTCTGTGCTGAGTCAGACAAGTTCAGCGTGAGAATGGCAGACAACATAGACACCATGGACCAGACTATGATTGCTCTGGACAAAGAAGTGGAGCAGCTTGGCTCACAGCTTCACCAGTTCAAAAAATGCTTTCTGGAAGACTTCCAGAGACTAGAAGCAAAAGTTGGCAGCCAACTTAAGGTATCCCGCTCATCCACACCAAAGCCACTACCTTGCCTGTACAATGCAAAGATTACAACACTAGAGACCAAAGTAGCAACCTTGGAGAGCGTAATCAATGGATACAAAGAGGAGTTTGCTAGAGCGCATGTGACCATAATGGCCCTGCAAACGGAGCAGACAACCCTGAGAAACACTGTGTCACGCCTTTCTAAAACCACCATGGGCGTAGAGTCTGAGCTCTTCCAAAGAATCCTGCAGATGGACAACAGCAATGTCCACAACTGCCTGGCTAGAATGGAAGCTCAGATCCAGCTACTAGAAACAAAGGGCTGCAAATGCATCTCAAGCAGCCAACAAACATCATCCTCCATGCGCACAGAACACTATGAAGATGCCACTGACAACTCTGAGGAAGAAGGGGATCAACCAAATAGGGGGATTCCTGAGGTATTCACAACCCTTCCCTCTAGAGAGCTTTTCACGCCAAAGGCCACACCTAGGGCTAGGCTTAGCTATACAGCAGATAGGCAGTCAACCACCTCCCCCTGCCAGCCCACTGAGCCTACAACTGTGAACAAACTGTTCAAACCTCTGAACCTCCCAAAATTTGACAAACAAGGGAACATACATTCCTTCCTGAGACTCTTTGAGATGACATGAGGGGCACCAGCAACTACCAGAAGGCAATCACACTCATCACCACACTAGACGCAGTCAGCGTCAACTTAGTGATGCCACGCCTAACTGCAACTGACTGGACTTATCAAGAAGCAAGACAGGCTGTAATAGAGGAGTTTGGTGGGGAGGAAATCCTCTTCACCAGGAAGTCCAAGTTTGGCACCATAAAGTTTGCTCCAGGCAAAACCCTGAAAGAATTTGTGGAAAGATTCTACCATGACGTGCTAGTAGACATTGGTTCCAGTATGGTCTCCTCCTTTGACATCCATGCTGCAATGAAGCAGACAACCCATCCTTACAAAGAACTCCACAGAGCAATGGCCCCTGCATACACCAAGGGCAAGGATGTGTCAGAAATTGTGGACTGTCTTTTTAGCCACACTGAAATGTTTGGTCACCCTAATAGACCTGAACCTAAGCAACCAAAGACAGCCTACAAAAAAACACGCTTCCAGAAGGAGGATTCCGCTAAATTCTCTGCACACCCTCCCAATGTGAAGGGTCCCTACTGCATTGCCTGCAACACCACAGGACATTGTAAATTGACATGTCCAACCAATGCCAAGAAGGTCCATGTTGTACAATACCATCCTGCTAGCATCAACAATGTCGTGAATCCCGCTATTCACTGTATTTTGATTTCACCTTTGGTGGGCCATTTCAAAGACAAATCTCTTGCTTTTGCCTTTGCCTCTTGAAATGAGTCAATGACTGAATTGTGAAGTACAATTGTTTGGTTTCTTGATCCTGCGCAACTCACTTGCCCCACTCATGCTGGTGGTGAGTGATCCTACTGTCCAGGTAGTGTTTTGTGGTATTCCTAACCACTATATATTACATTCCATATTCATCAATAACAATGAAGTTCTATTCACATTTTTGTCTTTGTGTCTTCTGTACTTCCGCGCCTCTCTCTAGCCATAACTAGTAGAGATTACTCATCCAGGGCTGCAAGGTAAACGCATAGCCTTCCCTGTCATCTAACCAAGACTTAGTACAAATCCAATCCTAAGGTTGGGATTTCCTGTTGTGTGTCTGTGCCACGCCTCAGAACACAATAAAAATGGTGCTCACTACAGGGGCTGTAAGCCCCTCAGTTATCCCTTTTGCACCAATGTTTTCAGGTCCTTTGCCTACGTCTATACAAGAGCCAACTTTGCCTGAAATTACTAGCCCTCCTATTGAAGAAGATATTGCTGACACGCATATTGTCCCTACTGTACTGAACCTTGGGAAGGGTCCCTGCCTAGTTGCTTACCTCATGGGTACCCCTGAATTAGGACAAGTCATGTTGGTAGCTCTTGGGATAGCCCGTGAAGGAGCCATCCCTTGCCTTCAGCTGCAGTTCAGTCGGGCAGAATACTACAAATTAATTGTGGCCCCTCAATTTCCACAACATCTCCTCTCAGCAGCTGGCTCTGCTGAGCACTTACTATTGTCCTTTGTGAAGCCTGCCTTGGCCCACCATCAAATGGTGTTAGGGCTCCACGTCCAAGAAATCTTGTCTCTACAAGCAGCAGTTACTCATCACTGGGATCAGTTTGCTGCCTACCAACAGTGGATTCATTCCCTGTTTTCCTTGGTATCTGAAAATCAGTGCAACTCTGTTACCTCCCAGACCTGTTTGGTTAATTCTATTGAGCAAATGCACCAGTCCATCCCCAAATATGTGAGAGAGCGTCTACACAAGTTTCACCAGCTAGAACAACCCTGGCAAACTCAAGTAGATTCCACCTTAAACACTTATCTCACCAACTTTGAACAACTTGTGCAACAGCTCAATGCAGCACATATTTCTTCAAGCAACTACAGCAGGTAGCAGACTTTTCTGTTAACAACCTTAATGAGCTCAGTGTGGCGTTTAATCAAGAAAGAGCTACCACCGCTGCTGCTATAGCCAAACTCCAGAGCCAAGTGAATGAATTAGCTACGCCTAAGCCAGATGTTCTGCCCTGTGGTGCTGGGTGCCACTCCCTAGTAGTGCCTTATTTGGAATGCTTTCTTCTTTGAAAAAATATAAGGGGAACTGCTGTCCTTTTTTGTTATTATCATTGGAAGGTAACCCTCCAAATTGCATAGTGTTGTCTCCAATTATAGACCAATCAACGCACCTGTGGCTAGCCGCAGATGTGTTGGAGAGTGACCTATTGGAATGGTTTTTCATATGGCAATTAGTGACCACTCAGAGCATCTGTGGCTAGCCTCAGATGCATTGATTGGTGACTCATCAAAAGAGGTTTATATATGACAATTAATGACCCATCAACGCATCTGCAGCTAGCTGCAGATGCATTGATTATTGACCCATTGCTTGTGCCCACTATGTAAATTGGTATAGTGATCTTCCGCCCCTCTTTTTGCCAAAGTGGGAACCCTGAAAGAGAGTAGTCTGAAACCTTATTCTACACTCAATTCCCCAGAGACAGCCCTACTATGTGCTGCAACTTCCTGACTTCAGATCACATGCCCAAATGGATACTTCTTGCCCAATCCAACCCATTCCCTTCTGAATATTCCCCAGTATGTTTCAGTCCTCCAAGAATAAGCTCATTACCTGATAGTCTAGACCCTAGTCATCATGACTCACCCTTTCTTTTATCTCCTCCTCACCAAGTATAAAAAGACCCCCAGGGGTCCCAATAAACAGGAATTATACACATACACAACAATTGACTTAAAAATCTTAGACTACTTTCAGAGCCCAAAAATAGAGGTTCTGTTGAGTAAGAAGATAATAGTTGTGTTATGTTTCCAGTTGCACAGCTACTCTCAAACCATCCCTCCAACCCTTGAGCACCACACGCCCTCTCCCCCTTCTGATGCTTTGGCAGATTGAGAGCAAAGAATATGGGACGCTATTTGAGAGCTATGTACAACTACTTGCAGCCAAAGACGTCCTGCTGAGGCTCCTCAACCTGACCCCCAGGTGCTTGAGTTGACTGCTCAAGTTGGGGAACTACAGCAAGAACTTGCCACCCAACATGAAATGATGACAACTGCTGCTAGCCCAGTTGGGGTTGTCAATGAAGATGATTGCTGCCCTGGCTTACCAGGAGCTCCTTGAATCCAATGTGCTAGGGAACTAATTGCCCTAGCTAACAAGGTGGACCAATTGAAGCAGGACCATACTGAACTGGATAGAGACGTACAAGAGATGAATCACGTGATCAACTCTGTTAATGATAGCTTTGCCCCTTGCCTCTCAGTGAGGCCATCCCTTACTTCTAGACTGGCTGAGCTCTCCATAATAGTGACCACCCAAGGTAAACGCCTAGATGTTACTGCACAACAGACCACTCAAGCTTTTGATACAGGTGTCTGCGCTGTTGAGACCCTGACCACCCTTGAAGAGAGTTTTCAGCTATGGGCTAGACAGACCCCCTCTGAATCTGAGGCAGAGTTTTCCCTGCGTATAAACGTACTTGATAGCAACAATGGTGGCCCAACTCCCAAAGTACACTTCAAGCCTACCTTCAAGCAAGTATTTGATCCTAAAACCTCAACCATTGAAGCTTTCCTAGCTATCTATGAAACTTCCATGCAATAAGCTTCAGATAAAGTTAAGAAAGAACATATTCTGACCTGTCTATATCTGACTTGCCAGGAGGTGGTGGTGCATGAGCTGCCCTCCATTAAGACATGGGAAGATATGAAGCAGCTTCTGATTGACAAGTTTAATGGTGACCTTAGCCTGGAAGTAAAGAAGGACGCCTTCATGCATATTGCTTTCAAGCCTAAAGAGATGCCAGCTGAGTTTTCAGACAGATTCTACATGGAAAGACAACAACTGATAATGAGAAGACAGTTGACAGCCCATAAAGCTTACATGGCTTGCACTCAATCCCTCAAAGTTAACCAGCTTCTGTGTCTTCACTTCAAAGCCCATAAAGCTATGCTTTCCTCTATAAAGAGCATAAAGACGCTGTTGCAAGATATGCACCTTACCCATTCTGGAGCAGTTGTTAGGGAAGGTTGAGCTACTTCTAACTCTGGTTCTTCTTCCTGTGGTCCTTGAATTCTTACCATGAACTTGCAAAATCCTCCTTGACGCCAAGTTTGCCACAACTGTGGTCAGATAGGTCATCATTCTCAAGTTTGCACCAACCCACAGGTTGAAGGAGCTGATCTGAAAGAGCAGGCGGGAAAAGAACAGTCAACCTAGAGGCAGAGACGCTCTTGGTTGAAAATTCTTCCCAGTCTCTTTCAAACACTCCTTCTATATCTGACGTTAAGCCTGCTGATAATGAGGCTCCTCTTATCCTCCTCTTGTTCCACAATATCTCTGTCAATTCTGACCTGGATGACTCTGATGCTGACAACGCCAATGCATATGGGTACTCTGTTCTGACTGTCCCTGAAACCATTATAGTCACCTATAAATTATGCTCAGGAAAGACTATAACTACCGCTAAGCCTTTGCCTGAAGCCAAAGAAGTTGTCTCTTGCCCTTACCTCACTCGGGCTAAGAGGTCCCCCGTGCTAGTGGAGTTGTCAGAAGAAGCTGCTGAGGTCACTGAAGCTGTCTTCAAGAATGTGTCTGTTTTCTCCCTCTCCAGACTGTTTATAAGGAGTTCCCAGGATTAAGATGCATGATTGAGAAGTGGTATAAGGAACTAGAAGAGGTTTAAGATCTCTGGGCTGTCCTTCCACCCTTTGGTTGTACTACCACTCAAATAGAGATATCCATTCAAAAAGTGAAGATCAAGGCCATTTTAGACACTGGCTTGCCAGTCAACGTTGTCTCCTCCAAACTTGTGAAGAAACTCAAACTTGCCCCTGACCTTAATTATCACCAGTCTTATGGCACAGCTGGACTGTCTATGACCTGTGCCATAGGGGCGTACTCTGCCCTAACCATGTGGTTTGGCAAGCTTCTCCTAGCTACACCAGCAGTTGTCTTGGAAAACAAGAGTTACAATCTCTTAGTTGGCATCCAGTTCTTTAGGGAATATAATGGGATAATCAACTTGAATGATGGTTACCTCTCTATTCTGGGGTATGAAGTCCCTCTGATCTTTGAAGAGCCGGTTAAAGTTCCCGGGAAATGGCTCAAGACATGTGCTTTAGAATATCCCACTGGGGTTTTCAACCTCAAATATTGCACCCACTCCTCAAACATGAAATGTCCACCCATAGCCTGACCTGCATCTGAAGGGATCCCTCTCTTAGCCACGTCTGCTGTCACCATCCCACCTGGCTCCCAGGCCATCCTAGACTCCCAGATATTATATGAACTACCTGAAAAAACCTTCTTGGAGTTATACTCTCCCCCCTTGTTAGGACACAACAAACCTCATCTCTGTCCTGGGATTCTAGATGTCTCCCATAAGGACCCTGTTCAATTGTTAGTAGCCAACCTGACTGCTCTCCCCATGACTGTGTCTAGGGGGCAGGTTGTTGGATATGGCAAGTTGTTGAGCGCTCCTGATGTCCTGTCTCTTTATCCCTTTGGCATGTTCCAATACTTTAACCTACCTGAGGATGAGCCCCAAGTACTATCCTTGTTCACTGCGCAAGATTTTCCACAGTTGTCCCCCGTTCAACAGAAAGAGGTGCTAGACTTGCTAGACCAATTCCTGACATCTTTGCAAAGGACAGTACTAACTATGGTTAGCCAAAGGAGTTATCCATCAGATTGACACTGACAACGCTGCTCCCTTCCATGCTAAACCATATTGCCACAGCCATGTAGAGGATGCCCAGGTATCTAAAGAGCTCAAACAATTGTTGGACGCTGGGCTACTGGCACCTTCCCAAAGTCCTTGGGCATCCCCGCTACTCAACTTAAAGAAGAAAGATGGAGGTCATCATATTGTGATGGACTATTGTCAATTGAACTCTTTGACCAAGAAGGACTTATACCCCTTGCCACGTATTGATGATACTCTCCAACGTCTTGGAGGCTCTAAGTTCTTCTCTGCAATGGATCTGGCATCTGGGTACTGGCAAGTTGACCTCTCTCCCAAGGATTGGCAAAAAGCCACGCTCATTACCTCTGAAGGGCTTTTGAGCCTACTTGCATGCTACAGGGACTCTGCAACACCTTAGCCACCTTCCAAAGGGCCATGGACTCCATCCTCTGTGACTTGAAGTTGTTGTGCGTCCTAGTATACTTGGATGATATAACAGTTTTCAGTGCTACCTTCACTAATCACCTGACTCAACTCAAAGAGGTGTTCATAAAGATTTGAGAAGCTGGCCTTAAGTTAAAACCTTCCAAGTGTGCTTTCTTCAAAGAACGTCTTGAATTCTTGGGCCATGAAGTAACTCAGACTGGGATTCACCCAATGACTAAGAAGGTTGAAGCCATCAACAAGATGCTTCCGCCCACCAACCTGCAAGAGGTACAAGTCTTTCTAGGGATGATGGGCTACTACAGACAGTTTATCCCTGACTTTGCCAATACTATTGAACCTCTAGTCCAGCTGTTACGTAATGTCCCTTTTGAATGGATCACCAGTCAGCAGCAAGCCTTTGAGACCCTTAAGCAAAAACTCAAAGAGGCGCCAATCCTAGTGTATCCTGACTACAACAAGGAGTTCATCCTGTACACCAACGCTAGTGATCTTGCTATTGGAGCTATTCTGGCCCAACTAGACAACAAGGGTGTAGACCATCCTGTGGCTTACATTTCCCATGTGCTAAACAAACATGAGAAGAACTCTAGTGTCACAGAGAGAGAGAGCCTTGCCTTGTTGCATGCAGTCAAGCAGTTTTGTCACTACATATATGGTACCCACTTCACAGTTGTCACTGAACAGGCTTCTTTTAAGTGGTTACAACAGCTTAAGAATCCTGAAGGACGCCTATCTAGATGGGCTCTACGTCTGTAAGAATACAACTTTACTGTGCTCCATTACCCTGGGATTCAACACCAGAACACTGATGGGCTCTCCAGAATGCCCATTCTTGCTTTGCATCCTGCAGAGGCTGATTGGTTAAACGGACTAATTGGGTACCCTTCTTCTTGGGAAAGTGAGACAGAAGAGGTACAACTGGCCTTGTCCAAGCTATCTGAAGATTCTCATATGCAATAATCAACTCTTCAAGAAGGTACAAGACCAGTATCTGCCTTATGTACAACCCAGTCTTTGCCTCTCATTGGTGTTGCAAGCTCATAAAGAGACTGGGCATGGAGGCATTCCCAAGACCTATGACTGGCTTCAAAAGAATTGCTTCTGGGAGAACCTTTGCCTGCTGATCCCAGACGTCATAGCTAGCTGCCACAACTGCCAGATGCAGAGGCCTCAAGCTGCTGCCCACAAGTTCAAATTAGTTCCCCTGTAACATGCCTTTCACACTGTCAGCATTGATGCAGAAGGTCCTCTTCCCCGCTCATGTTCTGTATGTTGCTTTAATCTGATTGCTGTCAATTACTTCAGCAAGTGGGTAGAGACTTGCCCTACAAAAAACATCACAGCTAAGATAACTGCTGCCTTCCTGTTACAAGATGTTTTCTACCGCCATGGCTGTCCTCAAGTGTTGCTCTCAGATAATGGGACTAATTTTAATGCCAAGCTGGTAACCTCTGTTGTCAAAGCTTTGGGATCACACCAATCCTTCTCTTCACCCTACAATCCTTCTACCAATGGGGCAGTTGAGTGTGAAAATTCAACACTGGTCTCTATCATGAGGAAGCTCACCTACTCTGACGCTGCCAACTGGGACCTATACTTACCTGCTGCTCTCTTTGCATACCGCCCTAGCAAACATCATGTCACTAGATACTCCCCTTCCACTATGCTGTATGGACAAGAGGCTACTACCCCATCACTCTTGGGGGCCTCCCTGCTTTCCTCTGATAAGGCCATGAATCCTGACAACTACATCAAGGATCTAGTCAACCGCATAATTGATATACAGGCCACTGCCTAGACTTCTGCATACAAGACTAAGATGCTTGAGCTCTCTCCCAATAATGCTGGACGCTCCCCCCTGCCTGAATTCACTGTTGGTGACCATGTACTTTACTATTAACACATAGTAGGTGGTTGCGCCCATAATTTGGACTATCTGTGGATTGGCCCATTAGAAGTGACCTTTAAACAAGGGTCCAAATACACTATAAAGCTCCTCTCCAGTGGCTGTCCTTTTGCTCAAGTACATGCAATGTTCCTTTGTAAATTCCACCCCCCTAAGGCCAATCTAGGGGAGGGCAATGTTGTGAATCCTGCTATTCACTATATTTTGATTTTGCCTTTGGTGGGCAATTTCAAAGACAAATCTCTTGCTTTCTCTTTTGCCTCTCAAATTGAGTTGATGACTGAATCAGGACGTACAATTGTTTGGTTTCTTGATCCTGTGTAACTCACTTGCCCCACTCATGCTGGTGGCAAGTGATCCTACCGTCCAGGTAGTGTTTTGTGGTATTCCTAACCACTATATATTCCATTCCATATTCACTAATAAAAATAAAGTTATATTCACATATTTGTCTTTGTGTCTTCTGTACTTCTGCGCCTCTCTCTCTCCACAACTAGTAAAGATTATTAATCCAGGGCTGCAAGGTAAATGCATAGCCTTCCCTGTCATCTAACCAAGACTTAGTACAAATCCAATCCTAAGGTTAGGATTTCCTGTTGTGTGTCTGTGCTGCGCCTCAGAACACAACAAACAAGGGAAAAGCCAAGGTGGAGTAGAAGAGGGAAATTCTACCTCTGCCAGAACCGTCAACCTTCCCATTGAACTTGTCCCAAAGTACACCACCAGGAAGATCTGCATGAGGACACAATTCATATGATTGTAGCCAAAAATCTCTATTCTGAGACTACCCACTCTCAAACTAAAGCCCAGCACAAAGAGGCCGCCCTAGCTGAAGTATCAAAATCTTATGCAACTCAAATCCAGGATGCCAGGGAAAACCGCCATTTGCCATGCTCCAACAATACCCCAAACTTGAAGTCAATACAAATAGCTTTCCCTCTGGAGGAGCTTAAGTCCACATACCCTGATGTCTGTGAAAGCCTGCTCTGCACCTTGGAGAGCGATGAGGAGAATGGTATACACACATCAAAAATCCTTGATGACTCTTATATTGATTGTACCAACATTGACATATTGGTTAACAAACATTGCATTTAAGCCATAGTGGATAGTGGTGCTCCATTTAATATCATCTCAACTAAGATGGTGAAGAAATTAGGTATAGCCCCAGATGTGGACTATAGATCACCCTTTGGTAAAGCTGGCAAGGAGCCCACATACTCTGTGGGAGCATACAGCACACTACCTATGCAATTTGGCTTCATTGTGGTGTCTGCCCCACAGTTGTCCTGCCAAAAAACACCTACAATTTCCTCATAGGCACTCCTTCCTGGTGAAATATGGTGCTATGACATTGAGGTCTTACCACCTTTGAAATCCTTGGTCAGACCTTACCCTTGTTCCCCAGTAAGGAAGGTCAAGACACTGCTCTCAGGCCCTGCAAATTTGTCAATCTGGCTTACGCTAACAGAATTGTCCCTGTAGAATACAAACTTGCCAAAAACCAAGGTGTAAACCTCCTACACAGATTCTGGAACATAAGGGTATTCTGCTGAGGACCAGGTCCACCTTTTCCCTGAAACCTGGACACCAGAAGATTGCAGAGACTAGGTTGTCCATGGTTATCCCTGAAGGGCTATATGCGGAGGTCATTGAACCCTGGGGCCATTCTCACTTTTAGCCATGTATTGTGCCATTCATTGTTACCCCAGGCCAGCAGGAGATACACGTTCTCTTGGCCAACCTCATAAAGAAGACGCTTTCTATCAAGAAATACCAAGTGGTAGGCTTCTTACACTTCTACCCCACAGAGGAACTATCCAAGCTTAAGGGATTAGGTACATTCAAGGAAATGGGTATACCAGACAAACCTGGACCAGCAGTTCATCTGACTACCCCCTAAGCTGACCTTTCCTCCCTTGGCCCTGAGGAGCAAGCTCAGGCATCTTTGCTGTTCAAAAAGTACCACTCAATCTTTGCAGAAAGCAATCATGATCTGGGTTGTGCTGAAGGAGTAACCCATCACATCAATACAGGAACCACTCCTCCAATTTGCATGCGCCCCATACAACAATTGAAAGCAAACAAAGAAGTTATCTCAGAAGAAGTCAGCAAACTGCTGAAACAAGGCATGTTGGTTCCATCCAAAAGTCCTTGGGCATCTCCTATCCTGATTATCAAGAATAAAGAAGGCTCTAACCAAGTTGTCATCAACTATCAATGCCTCAACAAGGTCACCAAAAAGGACTCATACCCCTTACATCACATAGATGACACATTAGACCGCCTCAGGGGTGCCAAGTTCTTCTCTGCCATGGACCTCATATTGAGCTACTGGCAGATTGAACTACCCCCTGAAGAACAAAAAAAATGCGCCATCATAACCTCACAAGGACTGTTCCAACCAATGAGGATGCCACAAGGGCTGTGCAATGCTCCTGCAACCTTTCAGCGTGCAATGGATACTATCCTTGGAAACCTTAAACTCTCCTGTGTCCTAGTATACTTGGACAACATCAATGTTTCTCCAGGACCTTCACTGAGCACCTAGCTCACTTGGAAGAGGTTTTCAAGAGACTAGCCGCTGCCAATCTTAAGATAAAGCCGCGCAAATGCCAGTTCTTCAAGGAATAGCTGGAACACCTGGGCTTTGTTATAGATAGCCATGGCCTGCGCCCCCAACCCACAAAAACCAAAGCCATATCTAAGATGAAACAACCTGAGTCAAAATGTGACATACAAGTGTTCTTAGGAATGGTTGGTTATATCAACGTTTCATTCCCCACTTTGCAGCCATTGGAGAACCTCTCTTCCACTTGCTGAAATTGGGAGTTGACTTTTTATGGAGTAAACAATGTCAAGGAGCCTTTGGCAAATTACGCTTGGCCTTGTCAAGTGACCCTGTTCTGATGTACCCTGACTTTGACAGACTATTTGTGATCCATACTGACGCCTCACTCACTGCAGTTGGGGCTGTACTATCCCAACTTGACAACAAGGGACTCAAACACCCTGTAGCCTACACCAGTAGGACACTAAACGTCCATGAACGCAAATATACAGTGATAGAGAGCAAATACCTGGAAGTCATCTATGCATGCAAACAATTTTGGGTCTACATTCATGGCGTACAGTTCACAGTAGTCACAGACCACGCGTCCCTAGCTTGGCTCCAGAGCCTCAAGGAACCAGAAGGCTGACTTGCTTGACGGGCATTGAAACTACAGGCCTTGGATTACAAGATCCTTCACTGCCCTGGCAGCAAGCACCAGAATGCCAACTGACTATCATGCTTACCCACTGTGGCCTTAGTGAGCCATTAGCCAATCAGCTGTACTGCAAAATGATGACCAGGGAGTTTAGTGACAAGCCCAAGAAAGTACACCATATTCTACAAGACCTACAAAAGGATACAGTACTACACAATGGTGTGCTGTACAAGCTAGTGGATGGTAAGGAACACAAATTCCCTCCTCCCTCCAAAAGGACTAGCATTGTTACAGCCGCTCATAAGGCAACAGGTCATGGTGCCTTTTGGAAGACCAAAGAAATCCTGTCTTGCACCTACTTCTGGGAAGCAATGAATTTCAACATCCAAGAGACAATTGACTGCTGTATCAAGTGCCAAGGGAACATGCCACTACGGTAAAGCACAACTTATTGGATGGTAAGACCTCATTTATCCTGGAATACTGTATCAATGGACGTAGTGGGACCACTCCCACGTAGCAGGCCTGGCTTTTGTTATGTGATAGTGGCTAAAGATCATCTCACTAAGTGGGTGGAAGCTCGGCCTCTAAGGAAGGTAGATGCTCATTCTACTGCACAATTTATCTTGGATGCCATTGTACTCTGCCACAGCTGCCCGCAGTTCCTGCTCTCAGACAATGGGACCAACTTTAAAGCCTCTGTAATATCAATAGTGAATAGCCTCATGGGAGTTTGAGGGGTACTCTCCACTCCATATTACCCAGAAACCAACGGGATGGTAGAACAAGTCAACGGTATCCTAACTCATATCCTCAGGAAATTAGCTTCATTGCGTACATCTTCCTGGGAAATGTACTTGGGAGCAGCAGTGTTTGCATACAACATCTTGCTTCACTCTAAAACAGGAGCTTCTCTATTTCAACTGATGTATGGTTGCCACCCTGCCATCCTGCCTGTTCTATACTCAGCCACTGGTGACCCTGGGCAACTTTCTTACAATTGGTACCTAGGAAAACTAGCCAACACCCTCATAAAATTGCTGGAATCTTCTTTTAGCAACACAGCTATCAAGACCCAAGCTAAATTTGAGAGGGACTCCACTAATAGAGCCCCATTGCCTTCTTTTGAGGTTGGCAAAGGGGTTGCATTCTGCAACATTCAAGGGGTGGGTAGATCCCACAAACTAGACAAACTATGGGTAGGCCCCTTTGAGATCATATAGAAGACCTCACCTGATGCCTACACCATCAAGGATAAGGATAGTGGATGCATATTCAACCGCGTACACGCAAGGTTTCTTTGTCCATTACGCACCCCAAAGGAAGAGCCTAATTAAACATTAACCAAACTCTTCATAAAAGAAAATAACATAAGTAATATAAGCACGTCATATAATTCATAACAAGAAAAATATAAAGAGATATGAATAAATAAAAAGATATATAATATAAAAAATATATGAAGTGTATTATTTCAAAAGAGGACTTAGTCCCATGAATCTTTATTGGTGAGTGCCCTCCTCAGGCTCCTTGGGGACATAGTGGGTGGTAGCCTCCACATAGTCACCAAAAGCGTGGGTGGCCACCACCTGATATAAGACAACAACGTTCCAGAGCCACATATGCTGCGCCTTGAGAGAGAGCTGCTCCCAGTGCATAATGGGCACTGACAGGGTCAGCTCCTCATCTTCTAGGCAACCCAGGCCACACTCAATGAGGAAGCACGCCCCCAACACCAGGCACTCCACTATAAATCCCTCAGAAGATAAATTGGCCAAAAGACCCTGTTGGCAGCGCAACAATTCACATCAGTGAAACTCCAAGATGGCCTGCATCTGGGCCAAGGAACCTCAAGGAAGTGAAGGATTTGGCACTAAGAAAAGGTTCCCCAACAAAGCCATATGAGGGAGATACTGGGCAGGATCCCCAGTCTCCAGCTTTATCAAAGTTAAGTTGATGTCTGCTGCCAGCCAATTGTGCTGATTATCAGTACACCAAAGACCCCACTGACAAGTAGAGTTAGGACTGGGCTCCCAAGCACAGGACCAGACCCGCACCACTGCACAATTAAAGTCAATCACCTGCGCGTACTTGGCATAAAATGCCACATTGGAGCAAGGCAGCTCCACTAAGACCCCCTCCAGAGGCCATGCCAGCTTGCAAAGGGTCACAGAACAAACAGCAGGAGGGTGATGCTGTTTGGAGTGACAAAGACAGGAGTGGACATACGCCCCCTTGCCACAAGACAGAAGAACAAAGAGGAACTCACTCAGAAGCTCATAGCCTTGGAACAGTCCATTCACCTCAAAGTCTGCATGATCAGGATTGTAGGTGAGGACCACGGAATCCAGCAAGGCCGGGTCAGGAGTATAAGGTATGGCAGGTGGGTGGGGAACAACGGCCCTGGCCCGCCAGACCTCTGGGTCTACAGAGGTAGCCCAATTGGCACCCCCAGCCACCAAAGGAGAATAACTCTCCTGTTTGACTTCTTGCTCCAGGATTGGACTGGGGGCGCTGGAAAGGATTGATCACCACAGTGGTGGCCAAGGACAACTCCAAGTGAGTATCATCCCCGTAAACACGTAAGAAACGCCAACCATAGAATTGGAGACGCCATGCCTCCTTTCTCTGACAATGGAATTCTTGTTGGCGCTCCTCTGTCATGGTTGCCAGGAACTCCTGGTACTCTTCTTTAGTACTGAGGCGGGAGGAGGTTGTTGAAAAAGCCGTTATGCCTGGCTCTCTTCTTACCCTCCCTATTTATGGTCAAGAGGGGGGAAATATGAGGTTAGACTGATTGACCACAAACAGTCAGGATAATTATTGCACACAGATCATTACATTTACACACTATAGAATCACTAGGCTGATACTCTATTAAGTTTAGTAATTATATGCCGTATAATCACTAATGCATTATGAATAATATGGCAGTTATTTGCTGTATAATCACTAATATATTATAATTGATATGGCAGTTATACGCTGTATAATTGTTAGTCTATTAATATAGATGCAACAATTATACGCCTTATTATCTTTGATTATCATTTGATGTGTCATTACACGCCGTAAAATTACTAGTTGATATGGCTATTAACGCCGTATAAACATCAGTCAATATAGTGATTATCATTGATTACACAGTGTGTAATCACTAAATCATCAACTGTATATCGCCCATACCATCCTGCTGGATGTTGTATCAACTCAGCCTTACCCAGCCTGATGGTGTTTATGAGCATATCAAACAAGTGATGTGCAAAGGTCATGGAAATACCAAGTTTGGGTCAGCATTACACAGCGGATAATCCACAGGTCAATACTGGATCAAGTCTGCTATTATACAGAAAATAACCCCCAATTTGACCTGTTGCATTAATAAGCAGAAGGCTCGCCAGTCAGAAAAGGATCACTGATTAAGCCCTACAAATGGAATACTGGAATTCCACCTTCCAATGTGAGAGGGCTGAACAGGGACAATTTCTAAGCATCAACTAAATAGGCAAAGTTTCATACCGCAATAATAGGCGTGTAGGATACAGCCAACCAAAAAATGACAGTAGGCTAGCTCAAGAAGAGCGTAGGCTGTAGCTGAAGTGCCATGTACGCCTGTAAAGGCCAGTAGCAACACATGTGCCAAGGACAGCCAATCAGGATAGACGCAGCCAGCAAAAATGGACCTATTGAAAAGGTAGCCGCTAAGAACTGTCTGAAAGGACAAGAACAAGGGTTGTTGCAGTATATATTGATATAGACGCCTGAAAGGATAATAACAAGTTTTTAGTTACACCTGGATAGATTGCAGCTGCTGGCTAGATTGTACTCCAGTTTCAATAAACATAATTACCTTTAAAGTTCTATTCTATTGTAGTCTGTAGTGTTCTTGCATAAGATTAAGTAGAGTACATTGTTAAGGCTAACATCTATCTGTAGCTTTGAAAATACTAGCAATAGCACAAGTTGATCAATAAAATACAAGGTAGTTTAGCTTATGAGAATATATAATACAGGAGAAGTAGCCTACTGTCTGTCCTTGGATTTCTTTATCTCCCTGAAATAATACCAAATCCACTGTATACTTAGAGGCACCAATAGACAATATAAAGGGTTTAGAAGCATTGACATGTCTTATAACAATTTAATGGGGAGTTATAGATTTCACTGCTTGGAATACTGAATTAAATTGGGGGACCATTATAACTTTTGCTTTACACTGGCAGAGTATAAGGCTGTTGCATTTTCTGAGAGGTGTGGTATGGAAATTTCACAAAATTGAAAATTCTAATCAAACCTCTTAGTTGAGAGAGCATGGGGGTTAATTTGCTAATATATAACTGCATAAATCTTATTGGGAGGCATGGCATGCCCTGCCTCTAAGATAATGTTACCAAGAAGAGAGACTTTGCTATGAAAGAGTTTACATTTAATTAGTTTGATGAGCAAGATTTTATGAATTCTTTCCACAACTCCACTCATATAGTTTTTGTGGGCCTCCTTATCCAGGGAGTACATCATGCTGTCATTCATGTGAGATATAGTACATACCACAATTAAGTCTTCAAGGACAATATATTGATAATCCTTTGGAAGAGTTTGTGGTGACTTTTAGTAAAAGTCTCTGTTACTACTGGTCACCATCAGTCTTGATGCTCTTCAGAATTGGCATCAATTCTTCTCTTGATTGCAAGAACAAAGAAGAATTTTGTTTCCTCAATTGACAACAAATCTGTATGAATTAAAGTTGGAAATACTAAAGTATTTGCTTGAGATCAATTGGAACATCCCAATTTTAGTTTAATTGGCCCATTCTTTTCCCTAGATTTCTTGATACAAAATTGAAGCAACCTGTATGCAACCAACAATTCCTTGTGTTGGTTGTATAGTTGTTAAAACTGCAGTGTTGATCCAATCTCCCTTTGCTTATATAAGGCAGCTATCTCTTAATGAAACCACAACCCCCAAATATACTATATACTTTATGGTATATTTTTACATTTACAAGCTTTCAATTTAAAGAACCACTGTTATTTATTTAGCATGATACTTAGAATATAAATCAATATTGAACAAAGTTACTTTATTTCACAAAAGCAAAAGTATAGCATACAACAACAATACAGCTGTATTTCATCTAGGATGGATAAACTGAGGTAGCATAAAAATCCTGATACCAACTGGATGATGTTATAGTTTTGCTGTTTTACCCAGGAAGGGGTAAATTTTCTCTTTTTGATGGCTTAAGGTTGGCTTTACAGAGGCCTTAATGCTGCTGTGCAACCATTGATAGCCCAGAATAACTTTTGGGTGGCTGTCCAAAGATAAAGCTGCAGAACATAATGATTTGTAGGTCTCTGGGAAGTGAAGTTGGTTACTTTGCGCCTGAAAGCTTAAGCTAACTGCTTGGATGAGTGAAACCAGTTGTAGTGCTTGGGGTATGCTTGATTCTGATAACCTAAGTGGAGGCCAATAATGTGAGTCTAGTCTAGATGAAACTAATTAGAGACTTATTTCCTGAGTCTGGGTGATTTCACTTGTTAATACCCAGAAATTTTAGTCTAGATAGAGGTCACTAATGAGGGCTCAATAGTAGATCTGGTAGCTATGTGAGCTTCTAGTTTATGAGAAAAAGTTTGAAGCAGGTTAGAGAAACATACCAGTATTTCTCCAAGGAGAGCCAACAGAGAAGGAACAGAACAAATACTCAGGGAAATGTTGACACAGTGGTTCAAATTTTCTCAAAAGCAAGTTGCCAACATTGTAGAAAGCTGAAAATCATGGTGAAACTGTGAGAAGAGGCGCTCCAGGGGTGCTCTGGGGGAAGTTTGCCAGAGGGGCATTTGGCTGAGGATTTTTGGGAAACTTTTGGCTACAGGTTCAATCCCAGGGAAAAGTTGAGGAAAAACTTTGAGGGAAGCTCAGAAAAACAAAGCAAATGGTATCTTTCTATGAAAAAAGGCAAGCTTAAATACAGTAAAACATTGAAGAAAGCAGGGAAGTTGTTTGGGGCACAAAGCGTCAGCATTTTGCTTGCTGAAACGTTTGCTGACTACCTGGGGTTTGGTGAAACCGTAAGCGTAGTAAGGCGCTTCAGATGTTAAAGACTGAAGAACATTGGCAAAATTGGTTGACTCCAAAGCTTATTTTACTAGTGATTTTTATTTATATAACAGCCTAAAGATTACTGAAATTATTCATAAATATCATGAGAATGCAATGAGATAAGTTGAAGTAAGTTTTAAAGCTTATTTTACTGATAAAAATGAGGTTGCAGATATTTTAAGCTTTTGAAAGAACATGGCAAAAGAGGATTTAAGCTTAGACAAGGGGAAGCTATATAAAGCCAGTTGACTTAACAGGTGCAAGAGGTAAGTTCTTATAAAGAGGCTTTAAGTTTGATCACAGCCTTGGGTTTCAAACTTGAAGATCTTTTCCCCCTAAGCAGCAAAGCTGGTTCCGGTGGCTCTTCAAGTAGTAGCTGGTCCCCAAAAGCCTACAAGCAGTTGCATTTACAGAAGGGTTCTAAGTGGATCATCCTTCCACTAATAAAGGCTTGTTTGATCCCTAACCAGTTCTACAGTGATGGGAGCATGTATCCCTTCCCCACATCTTCTATTCCAACGCTGGCCACAACAAAAAGTATAGGCAGCAGTGAAGAAGGTTCTTCAGGAGCCAAACCCCCCAGTGATGAGAGAACCAGGATTCCAAGAGGACTTCCCCTGCCCCAAGAAGAAAGGGACTCCTAGGAAAGGAGTTTGGGACCATGTTTCAATAGCCTTCCACCTCCATAAGGGCCAGACCAGGAAGATATGAGGGTTTATGGGGCAGATGCCAGGATGCTAGTGAGAAAGGTTTTGGTGAAGTTTGCTGGAATCCAAGATAAGTACCAGGTGCAGGAAGTAGAGTCATGTCACTTGAATGATAGCACCCTAACCCTTGGACACCCTATGGCTACCTCTCCAGAGCAAGAACACCACAGTAGCCAACACTAGGCAAGAGGAATGAGATATAAGGGCAGGACTGTGTTTATTTGCCCAGTAAAGAAGCCACATCCATACTAGAAGCCCTAGAAATGCAACAAAGGGCTGTAAGGCAACACTATTATTCATCCCTGAAGATTAACCTCCTGTCCCAGTAAAAACCTGATCATATGATTAATATTCTCTTGCTGTGCCTGGTGGTTCTGCTCAAGGTGGAACATGCCACCAACTGGTTTGGAGCCCTCTGCAAAATCAGCTCAACACAGCTTCTTGCCCAGAGGAGTATCTGGGGGTAGCCAACTTGGGTGGATCAGGCCCTTACAGCTTAGGTTAAGATCATGGCACCCCCTTGGAAGGGGCCAACCAAGCTATTAACCTTTGCTGAACCAAGGCTACTGGAGTGCCCATAGTATGATCCATGGGTTCCCTGGTGTGCCAGGAGGTTTGAAGCTCCTCTAGCAATGGGATGGCTAAACTTCCTGGTGAGGACAGGCTACTGGTAAAGATCTGGTACCCTGGGGGACAGCTTGACCCTCCTGGAAATCTGTCTGGTGGGCAGCCAGCCCTTCTAATGAGTTTCCTGTTTTGAGGCATTTCCCTAAGATGAATAGATGTGTGTCAGGAAGCCAGGCATAGGTAGAGGCATTAGGCAGCTCAGGACGGGGTGAGGCTGAGCCAGTGAGTAAAGCCCACCATAGAATGGGTGCTAACTTGATAATGTAAGATACAGATTTCCTGAGTAAAGATCAGGGTCTGGAGTTAGGGACCATGGAATCCATTGATCCTATCAAAGTAAGGTATAGTACCCCAAGCAGTTGAGTGGACGTAGTCTCAGCGGTGGTGGAGGATTACATTGGGCGGTCTGATCTTGGGGTTAAGGGCGTAGTTATGGGGAAAAAGTAAGCCAGCAGATAATTGTACTTTTCTTTGAACAATCTTGGCAGCCTCTTGTACCACTTTCCTTTGTGTCCTATGTATTTGGTTTCTCTAGTCCTTGCAAAGTGATTGGCAATGAGGTGGTTTCCAAGTTTGACTCCAAGTAGGCAGGGTTGGGTGGGTATTCAGTAAAGTACACAAGTCTAAAGAGGGCTCTAGGAAGACAGTATAGTGCCTGAGGCGGGTTGGCAGGTTGTTCTCCGGAAGGGGTGGTTGCCTGATAGTCTACTTGTCCAGAGTTGAGATGAAAGATCAAAAAAGACTAGATAGGGTAAGATTTTTTGCACCAAAGTTTCATAAAACTTTATTATCAAAAATAACAATGTGGTCATCACCACACTGCCAGAGTTCTTATACCATGTGATTTTGCTTTTTTACTGTTTGCGGGCTTCAGGTCCATGGGTGGTTTGCCAGCAGGGCATGGATCTTGGCTTAGGGTCTTGAGAGAAGCAGGTCCTGATTGGGTTTGCTCTGTCAAACAGAAGTGGCAATGCTTAATTTTGATGCTTTGGTTTACCATGTCACCTGAGCTGGCTAATTGCCTTCCCTTTCTGGACTGGGGACTGGTGGCAGTTGGTGCTTATTGGCAGGGCTAGTAGTGGGTCTTGTCCAAGACACAACTTCTGCATAGGTCTGGGCCCTAAGTGGCACTGGTTTGGCGCGTCCTGGTTGGGCTGACTCTGGAGAACAGAAGTGGTAATGCTTTGTTTTTGTCAGGGATTCAGCCTGTGGGGGGTTCCTGGGAACTCGCGGGTAGACGGCCTGCAGGCCCGGCAGGGAGGGCCCACCACAAGATTGGGGCCAACTTTACAATATAAGATAAAAATTTGCCCAAGAGAGCCCAAGGTCTTCTGGCAGGTACCATAGAATCTATCAAGCCAGTAAGAGTGATGTAAATCACTCCAAATATCTGAGTAGAAGTGGATTCATTGGTAGAAATGGATTCTTGCGGGCAGTTAGGCTGCAGGGTGAGAGACAGAGTCATTGGGACCAAATATGCAGGCAGTTGGTTGTACTTGTTGTGGAATAGCAGAGGAGATATAGTGATTTTGTGGCCTTCCCTGTAAACAGTCTTGGTTTCTCTAGTTCTTGCCTCAGGGTTGTAGATTAGGATTTACTCTAGGGTGAACTCCAAATACGCCGGGTTGGGGGGGTACTTGATGAAATGTACTGGACCGTAGGGAGCTCCTGGTGGACAATAAAGGTCAGGCAGCTGGTCCACAGTTTCTTGGGGTTGATGGGTGTGAGGTGCAGAACCGTGGGAGGTAGACTGTAAATGAACTAGAACTTGTATCAAATATCAAATAACCTGGTTGAACCAAAGGTTCATGTCACTTTATTGCAAGAATGGCAATGGGCAATTTCCTAGCAGTCCAGGGTATAAGTATGCCCATCTTTCATG
Source organism: Entomophthora muscae (assembly GCA_014839935.2). Classification (NCBI taxonomy): domain Eukaryota; kingdom Fungi; phylum Entomophthoromycota; class Entomophthoromycetes; order Entomophthorales; family Entomophthoraceae; genus Entomophthora; species Entomophthora muscae. The sequence goes on from QTSX02002266.1 coordinate 210,734, forward strand.
GGTGAACTTTTACAAATTTCTTTGGCCCAGGTGTTACTGTCTAACAGTTTTTCCCAGTCCTTGGTGGCATCTATCACAAGGTTAATTCATTGGCTGGTTTGAACTGAGAATACTCAAATTCCCTTGTTGGGTTGTGGGGTTGGTCATCTCTGAGAGGCCTGCATCTATAGGAAGTTTCTTTGTTTCCCCTTCTGTGGTGGCCCAATTTATTTTGGGCTCTATGGCTAGGCCTTCCCGCTGATTGGCTGTGTTAACAGGAACCTTTAACATGGGGAGTGTTGATGTAGGTGATTTTGACTCATCAAGCTTTAAAGGATTTTCTGAAGTCAAATCTTGTTCTGGTTCCTGCCCAAGAAGCTGCAGGCTGGTGGCCCGCAGGGTGTCAGGGTTAAAATCCTGTAGTTGAAGTTTTCCAGTAAGCATGGTCAATAGGAGTTTGTCACTTGTGACATTTTTGCCGCTGTTGTTCACCATGCCGCCTGAGCTGGCCAATTGTAATACTCTTTTTGGACTGGAGACTGCAACAACTGGTACTTGGTGGCAGGGCTAGTATTAGGTCTTTTCCCGGCTTTCTTTAGGCAGGCCACGTCTTCTGCATAGGTATGGGCCTTCAGTAGCACCAGTTTGGCGGCAATCTGGCAACCATTCAGGGAATTCTCATTATTAAGTCAGCAGATTACAGGGTAATTTAACAATTTGAGTCCAAGACTTAACTGGTTGGCAGGTCCTGGGCCATCCTGGGGGGCTTGATCTGCCTTCAGAAGACTGGGGTTCAACTCTTGGGTTTTCAATACAAGTGTTGAAATGTCATTCATGACAGTGTGGGTAGCCTACCTGTTTTACTGCTAGTGTTTTTATAATCTGCAACTCATATCCTATAAGAAAGGGAAAGGTTTAGAAGAGGTTGGTATATTTATTGAAGGGAGAGGATGCCCTTTAAATCTGGAGATATTGTGGATAGTTTATGGGTAGCTGGAATGGTTTGGTTGGGGGATCTTGTGGAGAAATTTAGGGGCTGTTTCTAAAGAGATGTTTGGATTAGGTTTAGGGCTGCCTTCCACTTGTAGCTCTGAGTCTTTTTTGGGGGAATGGCTTCCTTAGAGGGAGCTATCAAAGATTTTTTGATGTTGGGGACTCTTTGTGATTGAAAATGTTTCACACTAGTTTCAAGTATATACTTCTTGGAAGTATAATAAATGAGATAAATGGGAAAATTAAGAAGAGAACAAAACTTTATTTGATATGAGTTTAGAGTATTATATATTATCATGGTAAGTCACATACTGTCCATGTACATCATGGTAGTCATGGGGTGTATCCAAGTGATTTTTCCTCTCAAGTCACAAGGCTTGTCCAAGTTGTGTTCCATTTAGGATCTGGATTATTTAATCCCCGTAATAGATGGTCAAATGATAGTAGTGCCACCAATTTAATGATTGTTTGGGGAATAAATTCCCCCAGAGGGGGTAATAATAGATGCTACAACATATCCCCCTGGGGTGCTGGAAGGTGGAACCTTGTAAATTTTCTTGAGTGTTGGGGATACAAGCTTGGTATTGATCCAGTTTGGTGTTAGATACGGGGAGTTGGGAATTACGCTGTGCTGTCCTTGATTTACATAGGCAGATTTGGTTGTGGTGCATACGTTTTAGTTCTGTTTGGGCCCCAATTCCCTTGATGAGGTAGGTATTGTTGGGCTTGACTTCCATGACAATGCCTGGTCCACATAAACTTGGGACCAACTTTTGCATGTTGTGGTTGATAAATCAGCTCTTGTCCCTGACTTGGAAGTGTTCTTGTTGTAGTGAGATTGCTTCTCTCTCTATTCTTACTTCACCATGTCTTCTTGGTCTTTTCTAGCACGCTGTACATCAGGTTCACTGTTGTCTGGAACCTTTTTAAGTAGAGAAAAACTGGCCTTTGGTAGTGCTAACAAGAGCAGGCTTATGCCCATAGACAAAATTTTGATTGAATTGTGCTCTTCACAGCATGAGTGCTGTTGATAGCATGTTGACCCAGGCATTTGGATTGTTAGCAGATAACTTACTGAGGGCTTTCACTAGCAAGCTGTTTAGTTGTTTTACTATTCAATTTGCTTGTGGGTGATAGGTACTGGCTGTGGTGTGTTTGATTCCATTCTTGACAAGGTAGATATTGATGCCAATGGCTTTAAGTTCAGTGCCTCCATCTGTGATCAGGAGGCCAGGTTTCCCAAACTTGGCTATGATCTCTTTTCCAATGAATTGTCTCACATCATTGCATTTGTGTTCTTTGGTGGATTGCGCTACAGGCCACCTGGTTGCATGATCTATAGCTGTTATAATGTACTTTTGGCTTTTTTATTGCTGAGCATTAGTCCCACAATATTCAGTGACTACACTTTGAAAGGTTGTGTGATTTACACCGGTATTACTGATTTGGGTGGTGCCTTGGAGCAGGTGTACTTTTCACAGAATTTGCATTGCTCTAGTATCTTCTTGATATTTTCCAGCGTTTTGGGTTACTAGTAGTATGTATTGATGTATTCATGCAAGCTCCTGCTACAGGTGTATCCCAGATCTATGTGGTATTGGAGGATTGTGTCAATCTTCTGTGTTGATGGGACTAGGGTACAGTATCATCACTTGGAATTATATAGTGTAGCATGCCATATACGTTTTTAAACAGGTGTTTTTTCTTGAGGACTTTCTCTTGGATGTCCATTGGTGTTCCAGGTGGGAACCCCTCTTGGAGATTCCCTATGATCAACATGGGCTAAAAGGGTCTCCTTCAGAGCAAAGGATATGTTTTGGTATAGCCTTGATAGGACGTCTGCAGTAAGCATTTCTTTTCCTGGCTTGTATTTGATTGTAATGGGGTACTTTTGTATAAGGCTCATCCATTTAGCTTGTCTTCTTGATAGGTGTTGTTGGATTTTGAAGAATATCAGTGGCTTGTGGCTGGTTAGCACTTTGAATATTTGTGCACCTTTCAGGTAATATTGCCACTTCATGAGACAGTGTACAATAGCTACCAGCTCTTTGTCATGTATTGGATATCTCTGTTCATCATCAGACAGTTTTCTTGACTCATATGCTACAGGGAGGAATTCTTTTTCTGAAGTTTGAATTTGGAGTGCCACTCCTATGGCATAATCAGATGTATCAGTTTCTAGCTCATATATTCCTTCTTGGTTTGGATATTGTAAGATGGGGGTAGTGCTCATGGGCTCTTTTAGTTATTGGAAATGTTGGTCTCTTAGTGGTGTCCATAATATTTGGTGGTTTTCCTGTGATTTCAGATAGGGGGCAATCAAGGCACTCCAGTCAGGGATAACTCTTCTGACTTAGGCTACTATTGCTAGGAATGTGCAAAATTCACTCTTATTCCGCGGCGCTGGCATGTTGGTTATGGCATGTATCTTTTCTGGGTCTGGTCTTATTATGTCCTTACTGATAATTTTTCCTAGGAATGGGAGTTCATAAAATAAGAAGTTGCATTTTGAGGGTTTGGCTATGAGTTGGTTTTCTTTGAGGGTGTGAAGGACCAGGCATATGTCTTTCCAGTATTGTTCTACAGTTGGACTGTATATGATTATGTTGTCTAGGTAGATGATGGCCCTTTTTCCAATGTGGTCCTTGAAGACTTCATTTATAAAGGTTAATAAGGTTCTTGGAGTGTTTGTCATGCCAAAGTTAAGGGCCACACACTCAAAGGACCCATACTGTTGTAAAAGTTGCAGCAAAGGGTTACTAGTTTCTACAAACAGTTAGTCAGTGACCTTAATTTTTAATAATATACCTGTTGATGGTATAGTGGCAGCCTATGAAGGACAGAAGAATAATAAGGTGTATAGACAAAACTGGTATTTATTTAGATAGTATTGCACTTATATAGTGTGAGGCAGGGGAATTGCCACCAGAGGCAGGGAGACATAGACAGAAGAACTTTCCAAATGGAGGAGAGTGGGTTGACACAGCTAAAAGTCCTGCATGAGAGAACAACTGCTTTCTCGCAACTTTCCTCAAGGAGGTAGACATAAATAACTTTATTGTTCTATTTATAATCCTGGAAGTGAAGCCTGTGCCTTGTGCGCGTTTGAAAGGCAAATTGAACACATGTTTTAGGGGAGTTTTAAACGTCTTTATCACTAGTAGAATCAGGGTGCAATAGCGCAACAGCACAATTGTTCCATTGCTTAATCCCTAGATGGACGACTTTTTGTCTAATCCATTCAGGATCTGTGACATTTCCCTCCACTGGATTAGAAAACAGGTTTAAAAATGGCTGGCGTCTCAAGGCGACGGCTATGGTGAACAGTTCCTCTAGAAGAGTCACAAGAAGAGTCTTGAAGAAGGTGCAAGTGGTAATTCCAAAGAGGCATAAGCATACCAGGCCAAAAGAGATGATGAAGGCAGCAGGGAAGCAAGTAGTCCTGCATGATGTGGACAGCAGCTACCTGGACTTGGGGGTTCACTTAGATCAGCTACTGGTTCCTCTGCTGGCCTTAGAGGAGACAGACCCATTGTTTGCTGCTCTGTTCCTAGCTTTGAGTGAGCCCAAGGAGGTGACAGGAACTGGGTTGCAAAGGGGTAACAGTATCCATTGGCGGTTCTCCATGTGGGCAGCAGAAAAATACTTGGAGGCTCAGCTGAAGGAATTCCAATTTGGGGGTCAAGGCATTTCAGTCTTGCAACAGGGGACGGTATCCAACATAGTGAAGTCAGTTCTTTGCGCTTGGGCAACACCTGGGGTTACCAACGCTCAAACATTCAGTTGGAAAACCTCTGACAACTTTGAGCAACGTCTTTGGTGAGCCTTCCAGGAAGTGTTGAAGTCATACACAGTGGAGGGGACTGCCCATCTGGTGCCAATGGTGATGGCTGACAATCTTGTTCTTTGAGGAACCAACCGCTGTGGTACCAAGCTGGAGGAGAACATGGTGGTCTTCCTTGAGTGGGCCTTATCCTTATTCTATGGGGTGGGTGGTCAGGTCCCAGTAGAGTATGTCCTTTGTGAGAGTCTTCTGTGGGACTGTGTCTTCCTGGGGGTCGCCTTTCCTGTGGACATTGGGGTCAATTGTGTGTCTTGCTTGGTGGGGGTTTATTGCCCAATCCTTGGTCATTGGCTTCGTGGATCTGTAGGCAACCAGTTGTGTTTCTTGGCTGTCATTCAGGTGATAGAACAGTTGGTGCGGTACTGGAAGAGTCTTGTCAGTCTCCAATAAACACATTGTTCTTTTATTCTTATTCCTCATACTTTGGTGCAACACTATTGCAAACAGGACAACAACCCATGGAATTTTTTAATTAGGCTTTTGTTTTTTTTGGGTTATTGTCCTCATTGAGGCTTACTCTTGATCACTAGGAGCAGCACGCATATACTGAGCCTGTACTATAGTGATCAATTGCCCAGAATGGGGCTCCTTAAGGGTGTAGGAGTTGGGGCTGGTCTTCTGGATAACTTGAACTGGACCTTGCCAAATGGAGGCAAGTTTGGATTTGCGGCTGTACCCTCTATTGCTGAAGAAGTAGACTGAGTCTCCTACCAGGTAAGTGGGTAAGGCGGGGCGTTTGGATGCAGCTTGTTCTAGGTCTTGCAACTTATAGTTTAAGTTTATGGTGTAGGCCTCTGATTGCAAGCAAATAAGGGTTTGAACCAGCTTGTTGAGAAACGCCTCTGGGGACACAGCCATGCTGGGCTTTAACAAGGAATATAGTAAAGGGGGAAGTCCTGGTTGCTGGCTGTAGAGCAGTTGGAAGGGCGGCTTTCCAGTGGCCCAATGGTACCCAATGTATGCAAAGGTGGCCGCAGGAAGGAAGGTATCCCATTCAGTCTCATGTTGGTGACTGAGCTTCCAGAGTATCTGGACCAGGCTCCCATTAGTGCGCTCTACCATGCCATTTGTCTGTGGGTGATAAGGAGTGGATAGTGTCCCACAAATCCCCATCAGTTGGTTGAGGCGGGGGATGATATAACTGGTGAAGTTGGTACCATTGTCTGTCAGCAGGATCTGGGGGCAACCATGTTTGTATATGATATTCTCCAGGATGAATGTGGCTGTCACCAGTGCAGATTGGTTGGGAACTGCCTTGGCTTTTACCCATTTAGTCAGATGGTCAACCGCCACAATGATGAACTTGTTGCAACTGTTGGTAGCTGGCAGGGGGCCCACTATGTCAATGGCTACAGTGTGGAAGGCAAACCCAGGGCGTACCAGTCTGTGTTGAAACTTGGCAACCTTAGGCCTCTCAATGTTACAGTCATGACAGTTGGCTAGTGTATCCACTACGTCAGTGCGCATTCCTTCCAGAAGCAGTGCTGCTGTAGCAGAGCTAACGTCTTCTGTATGCCACCATGGCCAGTAGTCTTGTGAGCAGCCACCACTGAGTCCATGCGTAGGGATAGGCGTATGTAGGGTAGCCAAGAGTCTCCACAAAGCTTCAGGAGTTGTCCCTTAGAGACCTTGGTATCAACAGCTAAATTCTTGAGAGCCCTCTGTATCTCTACTGGCTCCTCTCCCCACAAAGAAGGATCCTCCATAAGCTTGTCATAGAGAATGTCAGCCATAAGGGATACTAAGGCAACAGTGGGAAGGTGGGAGAGACAGTCAGCATTCTGGTGGGCTGCCCCGGCTTGATGAATAATCTTGTAGTCATAAGCCTGAAGTTTAATGACCCAACGCGCCAGACGTCCTTTGGGGTCCTTGAGGGTCTTCAGCCATTGCAAGGAGACATGGTCTGTTACAACTGTGAAATGTACCCCATGGAGATAGACTCTGAACTGTTGGTAGGAGTATATCACAGCCAGACACTCTTGTTTGGTGACAATGTAGTTCCTCTTGTGAACATTAAGTGTATGTGAGCAGTATCCAATGGGGTGTTCAAGTCTGTTGGAGTCCAGTTGGGAGAGAACACCCCCAATTGCCATTAGACTAGCATCTGTATGAACCACAAACAACTTGGCAAAGTCAGGGTAGACCAGCACAGGGGCTGCAGTCAGTGTTCCTTTGAGAGCATTGAAGGCAGATTGGCACGCTGGGCTCCAGAAGAATTCCTTGTCAGCTCAGAGAAGCTGAAAAAGGGGGTCACCCAGGGATGCAAAGTTGGGGATGAAGCGGCAGTAGTACCCAATCATCCCCAGGAAGACCTGCATGTCCCGCTTATTTGCCAGGATCTGCATTTGCTCAATGGCTTCCACCTTCAGAGGTACAGGGAGGAGTCCATCTTGGCTAATGATGAACCCCAAGGACTCAAGATGCTCCTTGAAGGAGTTGCACTTGTGTGGCTTCATCTTGAGATTAGCTGCAATTAACCTCTGGAAGACATCCTCCAAGTGTTTTAGGTGATCATTAAAGGTTTGGGAGAATACATTAATGTCATCCAGGTAGACCAAGACACTGGTGAGTTTGAGGTCGCCCATCACTGCATCCATAGCCCGTTGAAAGGTAGCAGGGGCATTGGAAAGACCTTGAGGCATCCTTGTGGGTTGAAATAGCCCTTGGTCAGTGATGATTGCACATTTTTCTTGATCAGCAAGGGTTAGGTCAATCTGCCAGTACCCACTGATAAGGTCCATGGTGCTGAAGAACTTGGCGCCACCCAGTTGGTCCAAGGTATTGTCAATACAAGGGAGGGGATATGAATCCTTCTTGGTAACAGCATTCAGTTGACGGTAGTCAATCACCACACAGTTGCTGAAATCCTTCTTTTTGACAATCAGGAGAGGGGAAGCCCAAGGGCTTTTACTGGGGACCAGTAAGCCAGATCACAATAGCTTCTGAAGCTCTTTGTTAGCCACAGCATGATTGGCTTGACTGCGCCGTATAGGTCTGGAGTGGATAGGTGGACTGCCTTGGGTGTCAATATGATGCCCAACATCTGCAGCCTTTCCCAGATCATAATCATCCTGGGCAAACACATCTTTATACTGGGCAAAGAGATCCATAGATTGATCCTTCTGCTCTTCAGAGAGAACGGATAGAGAGTTGTGGTTTATGACTGATAGCACAAATGGTTGCTCACAGGGTAGACCCAACTCAGAGAAATCCGCAAAGGGGGCAGTCTCCTGCAGGCTGTCATGCTCCTCCAGTTGTATATAAGCCAGAAGTTGGTGTTTGGCAACAACCATAGCTTCACGACTCATGTTGGCCAAGAGTATGAGTACCTCCTTCTCACTTGGCAGGAGGATGCCTGGCGCAACCCATGGTTCTAGTCTGGAGGCATTAGGGATGCCAAAGATTTCTCCATGAGTGCCAGCTGGTAGAGCCAGCGAGAGGCCTGATTGTGGATCACCTGGGCGCCAGGTGGGATTGTCATATTACAAGAGGCGTAGACTGGGATACCCTTGGCTTCCCCAATTGAGAGAGGTAGCACCTTGACCTTCTTACTATGCAGCATATAAGCAACTGGAAGTTCTCTGTTGGCGTACTCCAGATTGATGTAGTGCAAATGTTGTAAGGGCAGGCCAGACGGGCAATCACCATGATAGAACATGGGTATAGAATGGCCCAATATTCCAAATGTATGGTCTCCATGGTTAGTCACAGTGCCATACTGAACCATGAAGCTAGTCCCAATAAGAATGTCATATCTGTTGTTTTCCAGGTCTATAGCAGGAGCAGTGACCATTAGCTTCCCAAAGCAAAGAAGGAGGGAAGAGTAGGCTCCTTTTTCTCTAGTGTTCAGTGGCCCATTAGTACCAAACTCTTCATGGTAGGCCAAGTCCGGTGCCAGCTTAAGCTTTTTAACCAGCCAAGAGGATAAATGTTTCCAGGGGCACCAGTATCCAGTATGGCCCGGACATGAGTCTTGTTCACTACCAGGTTGATATAGGTGCAATCCTGGCGGTCCTCTCTGATCTCCAAAATCTTTGAGACCTGGTGTATGCTTAGTCCTTTGAACTTCTCCAGGAAGGTAGCCATGGCAGCTCCCACAGCTGGGCTTACTTCCTTGAGGGATTCTAGCGGTACTGAGACGTTTACTGTGCGGAGCAGCTTGGCCAGTTGTTCAGCACTGTGCTTCTCATGAGTGACTTCAACGCCTGGTTGAGCCAGTTGTTCAGCATAGGGTAGGGTACTGTTCTCTGAGCTATTTGGGGGATAACCACCTCAGGGCAAAGTGTAGTCCAATGAGTTTGTGTGTTAACAGTGAGGACTTGATGGAGGAGGTCCTCTTGAACTCCATCAGACTCCACATCCTCATGCATTAGTTGGGAGTTGAAGTCAATCAGTGAGGGTTCATCCTTAGGGTTGGTCCCAGAGAATGGCAAGGCAGCAGGCCTCTGATCTGGTTTGTCAGGAGGCAGTGGTATGGGGGGAGATGAGGGTGTCAAAATTACAAAGGCAGCCAAGGATTTCTCCTTATCCTGGCTGCTTAGTAGTTTTTTGACTGGTCCTCATTGTCCTCCTCAATATCAGCGTCCTTGGCGTAGTCCTCCTCAGTGTCCTCCATGCCTACATGATGGATCTTTTGGTGTGGATTCCTACATTCCCAAGAGAAGTGGCCAGCCATACCACATTTGAAGCAAGTACGGGGGCATTGTTGACTGGAGCAGGCCCAACCTTGTTGGAAGGCTTGGGCATCTCAACCGCCACACAGGGTCTATACTCAGATTGCTGGCAAGAGCGGCCTTCAGGAAGAGGCACTTCAAACTCCTCCTTGTAGATGCATAGGAGGCGGATCAGATCTGGTACAGTGCAAGCGTTGTAAAAGCCTGACTTAAGGGCCAGAGATAGTTCCCGGTTGACACATACAGCATTAAGGAGTGCTGACTGCACATCAATAAACTGCACTGCACTCATAGACAACAGAGTTTGAGCTTCAAGGTAGAGCCTAGAAGTGAAGTCTTCTAGGGTTTCCCCCACCTTTAACTTGGTGTCAGCGAAGTCCATCTTACGACCGAGGAGTGCTTCTTGGCTACCAAATTCTTCTGTCAAGGCTCTAGAGACGTTGGCAAAAGTCCAGCCATTCTTAGGGAGATGTGGCAAGATAATGGTTTGAGTCTCAGCATCCAGACAGTTGATGATTGTGAAGTCCCTCATGGCATTGTCTGACCATACATGGAGTTCTGGTACAGACGTAAGAACATGGCCACATTGCTCTTGCGGTCAAACTTGGGTAGATTGACGGGCTTGAAGTTGTTAGAGCCATGTTGGAGGGGAGCAGGTGTGATCCTCACTGGAGAGCGGGTGAGGAGGGAATGGCTGAGGGTGGAGGCAGCAAACCTAGCCTCAGAGGCGCAGCGGCAATTTTCCTCTCACTGGGCTTTGTGTTCACCTTATCTGTTTGTGCAGCTCCAGAAGCTTCAGGGGTGGCCAGGACGTCATCCTCAGACTCCAGTACTGGCTCTAATACTTGTACAGCGTTGGGAGCCAACCAAGTGTGGTCCTCATTGCTTTTGTAGCTATGATAGAACTCAGGACCAGAGGACCTCAGTGGACTGTGGTGCCTCTTGGAGTTTATGGACATAGCCTGTAAGTTGACGGCCATAATCTTACTGTCCATCCTATCCAATTGGCTCTGGAAGGCGTCCAGGAGAAGTTGTTGCTTGTCCAGCGCATCTTGGTAGACTTTGTTCTCCTGACAGGTGATATACAATTCATCTTCCAGGGAGGCAATGTGCTTTTTGTGGGTGGCAAGCTCAGCTTGAAGCAAGGCTATTACTTCCTTGTCCTTCCTGACTTGGGTCTGGCTGTTGGCTCTGTCATGCAATTGGCAGAGTTTGAGACTATCCTGAAGTTCTGACACAGTGTGGTAGCCATCAAACAGAAAGGCAAGATTGACATTCTGCTGAACCAATTCCGTCTGCATATTCTTGTAGTGATCAAAGAGCTCAAGGATATGTCTTGACCAAGAAGGGCACTGGAAGGGGAGTTGTTGGTGGCAACAGAAGTGGGGGTGAGCAAGGGGATGGTGGCAAGGCAGCGGGCTAAGACTTCCACCCCATGAGTCAGGCTTTGAACCATGGGGCCAGTCTCCAGCACGTGCTTAGTAACCACACTAATCCAATTGGCGTCTACACCCTGATGGGTGAGGGTCTGTACCACATGCACTGGAACTAGCTTAGCTATACCTGCTTTGATGGCATCAACCCAGTGAAGCATGGTGTTCTGGGCATTGGTGACTTTGGCAAGATACTGGTTGACAGTGGTGAAAGTATTGCCAAGCTCAGAGTACAGAACCTGGAGGAACGTCTGTTGGTTAGATACCAGTATTCCCTGGTCATGCACTAGGCTTTGGATGCAGCCCAGGTGCATTTGGTTGTGGCATACGGCAGGATGGGCAAATTGGTGTAGGCAGTCCTTGATATGTTCAATAGTACAGAGGTCACGGCAGAGCTGGTCAGGGTTGAACTGAGAGAGATTCTGAAAGCAACCCAAGGCTTTTTCAGCAGAAGGCTGCTGAATGGCCAGGTGTTCAGAGCAAGAACCATTGCCGGCAGCACCAGCATCCATGGCGTGTATGGAATTACGGATGGCGTTCTTGGGAGGTGAAGAGTTGGTGTCCATCTCCAAGGGGGCAGAGGCTTGTAGGAGCAGTGGTTGACCAAAAACAATAGCTTGGGGGCGTTGATGTTCTGGCATGAATTGGCTTAGGTTGGGCAGGCCATAGGGAGCGCCTGCTCTTTCTCCAGCATGGGTATTAGCAGCAGTAAAGGCCGGTGCCTGGTGGTAAGGAGAAGTAGTGGCAGGAGACTGGACCAGGGGCATTATTCTCTCCTCATTGAAAGGGCCGCGGGGGTGGGGCTGTTGGTGTTGTAAGACATGAGCACCAATGTTGTAAAAGTTGCAGCAAAGGGTTGCTAGTTTCTACAAACAGTTTATTGTGACCTTAATTCTTAATACTATACCTGTTGATGGTATAGTGGCAGCCTATGAAGAACAGAAGAATAATAAAGTGTATAGACAAAACTGGTATTTATTTAGATAGTATTGCACTTATATAGTGTGAGGCAGGGGAATTGCCACCAGAGGCAGGGAGGCACAGACAGAAGAACTTCCCAAATAGAGGAGAGTGGGTTGACACAGCTAAAAGTCCTGCGCAAGAGAATGACTGCTTTCTTGCGGCTTTCATTAAGGAGGTAGATATAAATAACTTTGTTGTTCTATTTATAATCCCGGAAGTGAAGCCTGTGCCTTGCGCATGTTCAAAAGGCAAATTGAACACCTGTTTTAGGGGCGTTTTAAATTTCTTTATCACTAGTAGAATCAGGATGCAATAGCGCAACCGCGCAATTGTTCCATCGCTTAATCCCTAGATGGACAACTTTTGTCTAATCCATTCAGGATCTGCAACACGTACTTTTTTCTGAAGGCTGTTTTTGGTATATCTTCTGGTTTCATGCAAATTTGGTGATAACCTGCTGTCAAGTCAATTTCTTGAAGACTTGGGACCCCCCAGGGCGTCAAAAAGGTCATTGATCAGGGGATGCTTTTTCTTAATTGTGATCTCATTGAGCGCCCTGGAGTCTGTGACTAGGCAGAGTCCTCCATCTTTCTTTGCTACAAAGAAGACAGCGGCACCAAAAGACAATTTAGAAGGTCCTATGAGTCCCTATTCAAGTGCTTCACCAAGATAGGCTTTTAGGGTGTCATCTGCTTGTGGTGTTAGGCAGTAAATGGGGTGTGCTTTTGGCACACTTTCTTTGAGGTCAATTTTGAGTTATATGCCTCAATTGGGTGGTAGTCCTGATAGAGTTTCTTGGAAGACAGAAGGGAACTCAATGACTAGCAGTTCTCGGATTGGGTCTCTTTCATGTGTGGTTTCTGTACTTTAAAGTGGATAACCTCCTAAATGCAAGTGTTCCAGTTGATTTTGCTAGGATCTTTTTCCTCTTCTGTCTTCATAATCTTTACAAATACATGGTTCTTCATGAGCGTGTTGAGATGAGTTGGGTAAACACGGTGATGCATCTGGCCTTGTTGTATGGTGGGGGTAGTGCTATCCCAGTTGATATGAGGTTTGGTCTTTCTCATTCAATCCAAGCCAAGTATAACATCATATTTGGGGATTGGTATGATAGGGCCACTAAGTGTAGTCTACACATCTCCCATTTGGGCACGGAAAGGTTTTGCTTCCTTGGTGACTAGTGTGTTTCTGTTAGCTACCATGATAACTCTCTTTATAATGCTTTGGATTGTGGGTAGTTTCATGAGGTTGGCAATTTTCTTGTCAACAAGAGATTGGTCTGCTCCAGTGTCAAATAGTGCTATGCCTTGGTATCTGCAAAAACAGAAAGGATAAGTGAGGAGTTTATTTCCAGTTTGGGAGGCAAAGAGTATAGAATTGCTGGAGGGTATTTGGATCATGGTGATTAAGTCCGCGTCCTGGTCCCTGTATAAGTCTTTTACAGTGGGGGAGGATGGCTCGCCTAAGCACTCCCCTAAGCTTTTCCCTCCTTGTTGGCGTCATCAGTGCTTGCTTGATTTACTTGAGCGGTGCAATTTCCGTTTCAAGGATGGGTATTATTGGCTTGGTTGTTTTGCTTGTATGGCTGAGGGTCCTTCCTTGCTGTGGGACTTTCCATATGTTTGTTTATAGCATTTAGGTTGTCAGATTTCTGTGCAGTGCACTTTTCTTCTAAGAACAGATCCTGAAGGTTCTTACAGCTTGTCATGTCAAACTGACGTCTAATGTGTGTGAGAAGGCCATTGTAGAAGTCCAATTGTGGTCCAGCTTTGTCAAAGTTAATAGTGTCAAAAGCTCGGTCATGTAGATCTTTGTAGGCTGCAATGTACTCCTTAATAGTTTCTGTCATCTTGAAGGTTCTGAGTTCTGTCATGATCACCACATCAGAGCCTTTTATAGAAAACCTTTTTGAGGCAGGCAGCTTTGAACATCTCCCAGTCTTTGCAGTGTTTGGGATGTTGGTTGAACCATTCCCTTACAAAGTGTAAGGTGGCTCCTGTGACACGGAGGGCAACCTCACTGGCCCAGAGTCTTTGGTGATAGCTCACTTGTGTAAACTTGTTTTGTGTGCTTGGGATCTAGAGGTTGACGTTCTCTCAACGTAGTCCTACAAACGTTTCAATCTCTGATGAGTGTAGGTGCTGGAATATGATATTGGGTATTTCAGTTGTCACCGGGATTAGAGTTGGAGGCAGGTACAGGATGTCACAAGTGTTGAGGAGATTATACTGTTCAGTAGGAACAAGGACGTTGTTGAAGACAACAAAACCTGTAGTGACGTCCTGTTCCTCTTCATAGTCTCTCCAGCCTGGGAGAGTGCCATCTGCTGGATTCTTTTCTTGGGAGGAATTTTTTCTTTAAGTTGTGTAGGTGTGGATAACCTACCTGTGCTACCACTGTTGAGTATATACTTCTGGGAAGTAGAATAAACGAGATAAATGGGGAAATTAAGAAGAGAATGATACTTTATTTGATATGAATATACAGTATTATATAGTATCATGGGAAGCCACATACTGTCCATGTACGTTATGATAGTCATGGGACGTATCCAAGTGATTTTTCCTCTTAATTCATGAGGCTTGTTCAAGTTGTGCTCTGCTTAGGATTTGAAATATTTGATCCCTGTAATAGATGGTCAAATGATAGTATTATCACCGACTTAATGATTAGTTGGGGAATCGTTTGGCAAGTCACTTAGGGAATTAATTCTCCAAGAGGGAGTAATTGTAGATGTTGTGACACTAGTTTTCATGGAGATCTGGTATGGTACTAGGGAAAGGGATCCTTGAAGAAGTTAGGGTGGGTTGTATTAAGATCTATAGATCAAGTCTCCAGGCCTCCCCTTACTGGGTGCTCTGGAGTGAGTATTGGGAAACAGATTTCTTTAGTGAGACCGATTGGGTAGGTTGGGATGGTTGAAGATCCAGCTTGGGTACTAGTAGGTGGCTGGAAAAATGTTGTACCGTACATGGAGGATCAGGGAGAGCTCAAAGTTTCTCCCCAGAACATAACCCATAGCTGGTGGGATCAGAGGTACCGAGGAGAGAGATATAAAGCAGGCAAGTACCCACTAAAACTGAATACAGGGACATCAGGAAGCTGAAGTCAAGACCTTACCCTAACCTGATACCCCGAAACCAGAGGATAAGATCTTGACGGGGAGTGGGTCAAGGCTGAAGTAGGGATATAGATGGGGCATGTTTTGAGCTAATATCTTTTCTCATTCTACCGGATTCCTAAGATCAATCCAACTCGATGTTAGAAAGTTGGTGGCATTATGGCGCTCCTTGGATTAACTTCCCTACTGATATATGGTTTCAAGAAAGATATTTTATTTGTTGGAGATTACTTAAAGTTTTCTAGCTTCTCCCTAACGTAAGCTCAGCACTGGCTAGATTTGGCTAAAGAATCCCACTGTTTGATTGGCTCCAGAGCTGATACAGGTTCGAACGTTGCATCTTAACGGGTGGGAGGTTGGTGGGTAAAGGCCCGGATATGGGTGGGTGGTGCGGGTTGTAGCAGGGACTCTGATCGGCGGATAGCCGGCTGGGTGGCGGAGGATGCCGGGATGGGTAATGTTGTGGGGTTCGGCAGTTTTTTGGTTGGGGTTGGAAACTAGGGGTTGGGTTCCATCCTCACCAAGCCGGCTCAGTACCGTCTCGATTTGAAACTTGGGTTAGGACCGATGGGGATTATGTATGGGACGGTGGGTGCGGTTGATTGGCTGCCCCAGTGTGGGATCGCCCAGTTGGGTTTGCGATTTGGGTTCCCCAGCTTTCGCCCCGTAGGATATAAACTCTAAATTAAAGTTGGTGTGCTATCGTTGGGCCAAAATTGAAATGCCTTTTTTGGGAGGTTGTGATTGGCTGGATATGATTTATTTTGGTGGACCATGTCTGGGTAAGGGTCGTGTAGGTTTGTATATTTTTTGTATAAATTTTCACATCAAATCTAGTTTATCATGATGTTGATAAGACATATGTTTTTATATCGAATGCGATTTAAAAAAATCTTGATTGTCATGTGTTGATGAGGGTTAGTTTGGTTATAATTTTAGGGATTTGATCTATTTTAATGAGAAATCTAGCGGGTAATGAATTTGCGGTCAACATCGATCCAGCAGAGGGTGATGGATTCGGGCTTTAGGGCCATGAGCTCGTCGAACTGGTGGGAGTTGGTGAGCTGGTAGATCTTGGAGGAGGAGAGCTTGTATACGAGGAGCTTGTTTTGGATATTGGAGATGCTTGACTGGGAGTTCTTGAGGAACTTTGCCTTGATCTTGATGATGAGCTGGTCAAATTTGATGGAGCGCAGGACACGCAGCATGATGATCTGTGTGGAGTTGAGCATCACTTTGACTTTGATGTAGTCGGCCGGCAGGGTGGAGTCCATGCAGTTCTCAAAGTCGCGCATGCGGCTGCCACGCTCGCCAAGCTGCATGCTTGACTTGCGCTTGGACAGGACTGGCTTGAGCTGCTCGATGATGGCTTGGTCCGCCGTGTCTAGGTTCTTGATGTTCCAGGGTGCGATCACTGACTTTGGGATCTTTGCATCGAGCGGGATCTCCTCGGCAGGAGGCAGGGCGCTGAGGTTCCAGGGTGCTACCGGCACGTTCTCTTCCAGTGACTTGTTGGAGAGGGAGCGTGTCAGGGGCTGCATGACGCTTCTGCTGCGCACCAGGGCTGTGCGCGCGTTGTCGAGGAATGGGCGGACGGAGAGGGAGCGTGAGCGCTTCATGCCAACAGTAGGGGGCGGGAGTGCAGGCGTGTCGTCTGATGATTGGGTGGCGACAGTGGAGTCTGAGGTGGACCTCACCAGAGCAGGAGTCTCTGGGATGTCGTCGGTAGAGAGACGGGCATTGTTGAAATGCAGGTCGGATTCGCGGATTCCAAAGAAGGTGCGAGAGAGCGGGGCGGCGGCCAGCTCCTTGGGGAGGCGGGAATACTGGGCCAAGTACCGCTCAAGCTCTTCAAACTTCTGCTGGCACGACATCAACGGGATGGTGAAGAAGTGCTTGGCGGGGCGAAGGGCAGGGATCTTGGTTTCGGCCTGCTGCTTCAGTTGCTGTGAAAAGTGTACAAACTGTCGAAACGTGCGAGCAATCTGGTAGTGCTTGCTAGGTAACCCAGGCTCATTGCTGCTAACCGACACCGTAAACCATACGTGATTGTCAAGCTTCTCAAACCCAACGATGCTAGCTTTGAACGCCAATGGCGCCTGCATGCTCACAACTTCTTGCCGTGTACTTTTTGTCATGCCCCTTACACATACACCATCTCCCTATTTATACCTCTCTCTTCCTCATATCTATACTAACTGATCAAACTCCTCGTTTCCTTATACGTCAAACATACTTATTCAACTTGGCCTTGAGCCAGACTGGGATGCTTGATAGCCACTCTCCGCCACATGCTCCTTCAACCAGTCGGATAAACATTATCCCGTAACCGGACCAATTATCGGCAATCCACCAAGTAAATATACAATAATTTCCAAGATTAAACAACCCCTTTTGAATTGCTGTGCAAACGAAATTGCTCGGTTTCACTTTTCAACCGCCTGTTTGCGATGGCTTGATTGGAAAGTCGCCATGCCAAGCAAACCAGTTACGCTATTTAATAATAAACTTAACCCCTTCCACGGGCAGCTATGGGCCCTAACAGGGGGCATCTTGCCAGTGCAACGTTATGATTGGCTCCACCCAGCGAACCCCAGAACAGATCCCCAGCCTATCGTACTAACTCGAGCCACCAACGAAAATCAACGCCACCGATAAAACCGCCGATTCTCCATGGATCGGCGTTGAATAGCCATCCTTACTAAATCAACATAACTTACTTCTACCATTTGTCCATCATGATTTAATTGCCAAGACCACTCTTTAGTAGACCACTAAGATACACACATGAAATCATAAATACTTCTATTCTTACTTGATAACTTACCTATAAACCATCCCCAAATGGAACTAATTTCCTCAAAACTAAAAGCTGATCTTTTAAGCCTCTCTTTTGACTAAAAAGTCCCTCTCTACTGCTACTTTTGGGAATCCACCATAAAGCCTATCCCCATACTGAGCAGCGTATCCAGAACAAGCCATTTTCTAGCCTGTGACCCGATAAGCTACATCTGTATTGACGTGGTCTATAAACAAATAAATCATCCCACCCTCCTATCTTCTTGACTATGGATCCTCGTACCTCTCCCTGTGCTCAGTCCAACCGCCATAAAACAGCGATATCTGAGTTGAAACAATTCTTTCCATAGGCTTGCGTGGTTTGCCGTGGTTGGATATCCAATGAAGATAACTTTATTAAATATGGGAGAAGGGTGGTATATAGGAAGATTCTTTACATATTTGCAGTATATATCAGCCATTATAACGTTTCCCTTCAGCCCAAGTCAACCCATTTTCCATATCTGCACATGTCAGTTTCCACAAACCTATGTTTATCCAGCCCTCATCCCAGATAAAATTACAGGAACCCTATGGTTACTTCACCCAGCATACATCCTAGAAAAAGCTTCTGTGGCACATGATAAACCAAATAAGACATCCAAGTTTGGCATAGAATAGCTCACAAAACTATCCAGATAAGTCTCACCTCTGACCTATCACTTGGATATATTTAACCTCCAACCCTACCCAATCATCTGAAGCAAGGCAGCATTCCTGAAGATGACACTTTGCTATATAAATCAAGGGTATTTCAATCAAGACTTATCTTTCAACCTTGTCCTCTCATGACCTGCTATTGATACCAATTGCAAATAGAGGGAAGGATCCACCCCACCATGCTAGATCCCAGTTACCAGCAAGGTTAGCTGGGTATAGTTAGCCAGATAACCCTTCAGCTCCCAGCACCCTCACCATACCATCCCAGCATCTATCCCAATTTTGTATCTGTAACCTCATCAAGAATAATCTTCCCTTGCTGTTCAACCTTTACCACCAAAACTCTAAGTGTATAGCTGATATAACATCAGTAGATCATGATGCATGGGCTTGCACCTACCCAACCCCACCCAGAATTTTCCAGCAGCCAATACAGCAGCAGTTAAAAAAACCAAGAGACCCACATATCCATAATATTGATTGGTCCTCAAAACTGCTGAGTAAACAATCTAACTGAACCCACCATACACCCAGCTCTATACACTCACCTAGCCAGAAAATATGAACCTATGTATCCAGAGATCATCCAATAAGTTAGCAAGGAACTTTTAGGATAGAGGGTTGACTTAAAGAGGTTGGTTCTCACCCTGATAGATACCTACATGAGTACTGATCTTAAAAGTGCTGGGTAGCTATGCTAAAACTTCTCTGTAGCAAAGATGCCATGGGAAAGATGGGAAGTGCTCAGCTGTTGTAGATGTGGGTATATGATAATGACATACAGTTACAAGTGTCTGTTTACAAAGAATTTGTGTATTTATAGGGTATCTTATAGTATGAACTGGACCTGTGATACTCAATCAATTTACCTTTCACAGTAATTAGAGGGCCTGAAACCAGGGTTTATGAGAGGTAAAATTATACATTAATCAGAAGGGTTCTTTATTAAGAAGATGAAAGCAGGGCTAGAAACCCCTGTAATAGAAAAGAAGTGAGGGGTTAGAGAAGTTCATGGTGCAAATATATGATCTCCTCCTTTTAATAGGGCTTAACTGCTGTGAACAGCAGCACAGATTGGGTAAATGATGAATGGTGTAGGTAACTATTGAGTTTGGTTGGGAGCTTGTATTTATTCTATAACAAGCATTGCTTGCACCCTTGATCTGATTTTAATCAATCCAATCACCAAGGTGGTAATGTGAACCATCTTTGTTATATTGCTTATCAGGCAAATTATCTTCTCAGCCAAAAAATAATAATAGACAGCATGTGATGGCTGCCCCCTTAAACCACCACCCTTATCTTCTTGGAAAAAAACACAGATACTAGAGGAGAACAGCTAAGCCTACATGGATCAACCAATAAATTTTCTTAATGAGCTTAATCAAGCCTCAATAGATGTAGGAAGATTGATTGATAAACTAGAGCAGACAATAACTTCCTTCACTATATGAGAAGTAGAGCTAGTCAGCACAAAAGAAAGATCCAACAGGGAGGCTATTAGACCTGGAGAAAATATTTTCTAGCCTCACCAATCCTCAAAAAAGGCTAGGGACCTGTCAAACAGGTAAGAGAACCAAGCATACCAGAAGGATCCTCAACTAACCATACTCCTAAAGTTAACCTTTGGAATAACCCGTCAGAATTTAACACCTTTTTTCAGGAAGCCAGGCATAGATAGAGGCATTGGGTGGCTCAGGATGGGATGGGGCTGAGCTGGTGGGTAAAGCTCACCATAGAATGGGTGCTAACTTGATAATGTAAGACATGGATTGCCCAAGTAAGGACCAGGGTCCAGAGTTAGGGACCATGGAATCCACTATTCCTGTCAGAGTGATATAGAGTACTCCAAACAGTTGGGTGGACGTAGTATCTGCAGTGGCAGGGGTCTCAATTGGGCGGTTAGGTTGCGGGGTTAAGGGCGGAGTCTGGGGACAAAGTAGGCAGGCAGATAATTGTACTTGTCTTTAAACAATAAGGGCAGCACCTTGATCCTCTTTCCTTCATGTCCTATGTATTCAGTTCCTCTAGTCCTTTCCAAGGGGTCAGCAATGAGGATGGTCTCCAAGGTGTACTCCGCGTAGGCAGGGTTGGGCAGGTATTTGGTAAAATGCACAGGTTCAAAGGGGGCTCCTGGGGGACAGTATAGTGCCAGGGAAGGGTCAGCAGGTTGGTCTCCAGAGGGCCAGTTGCCTGATGGTCTACTTGGCCAGAATTAAGATGTAAGATCACTAAGACTAGATAAGGTACAATTTATTTGAACCAAAGGTTCATAAAACTTAATTATCAAAAATGACAATATGGTCATCACCATACCGCTGAGGTTTTTATACCATGGCTTTTTGCTTCTTTGATTTTCGCAGGTTTCAGGTTTGCAGACAAGGCACTGGCAGGGCATGGATCTTGGCTTAGAGTCTTGAGGGCGGCAGATCTAGGTTGTGCCTGCTCTGGTGAATAGAAGTGACAATGCTTTGTTCCGCTGCCACTGTTCACTATGTCACCTGAGTAGTTCAATTGCACTACCCATTCTGGATGGAAGGCTGGCAGTTGCTGGCAGTCATTGGCAGAGTTAACAGTAGGTTTTATTTTAACCTCCTTAAGGCAAGCTACAACCTCTGCATAGGTCCAGATCTTTAGTGGCGCAAGGTTGGCATCAATCTGGTGACCATTTGGGGAATTGTCCTCAGGGGACTGGAAGGTCTCGGAGTAACTCGTCAACTCAGGTTTGCAATTTAACAATTGGGCGGTTTCCTGTCCACTTTGTGTGACTTGAGTAGTCTTTGGAGGGTCAGGGTTTGATTCCAGGGTTTCCAATGTTGATTTTGAACCTCCAGTATTGACGCTTGGCAGGTTGGCAGGTATAGTAGTAGGTCCTTCCCCAACCTTCTTTAGGCAGACCACATCTCCTGCGTAGGTATGGATCTTTAGTGGCACCGGTTTGGCGGCAATCTGGCAACCATTCAGGGAATCCTCAGTTGTAGGTTGGCGGGTCGCGGAGTAATTTAATAATTCAAGCCTGTGACTTAACGTATTGGTGGGTCCTGGACCGTCCTGGGGGAGTTGATCTGCCTTGAGGGAACTGGGGTTCAACTCTTGGGTTTTCAATACAAGTATTGAAATGTCATTCATGACACCTTTCTTATTGGCCATCCCAGAGGGTTATTTTGGCCTCAGCTTTCAAACGTCTACTCAGATCTTTAAAGCCAGGATTGAATTCAGCTGTTAAAGTTAAGGCCAGTCACCTGATCCAAAACATATCCCTTGGATAGCTAGGGCACAAAGATATGGTTAGGGATTGCTGGCATGGGGGATGTTGAATCCTGAGTGTTTTTTCTTCTTCAAAGTTACCCCCAGAATATGGGCCAGGGTTTTCTGGGACATCCCAACATTAGCCACAAGCAATCATTTCCCTCAGGGAGGCCATGCTTACTGGCAGGGCCTAAAATGAGCCTTAAAAGCATTATTCTATATCGGATCAAAGGAGGGTAAATTTACAATTATGCTGTTGCCCAATTGAGCCTGTCGCACTTTTTGAAGTACAGTGCCACAATTATTTGAGATTATAGGGCACGGGACATTTGCCAGAATACAGTCATATGTGAGGATATGAGTAGTATTGTATCAGAAGTGCCAGGATTTAACAGAAACATTATTATTGCCCAGAAATGACTTCTGATTGTGCAGAAGCACTTAAGGATTAGAATAAAGATCAACCAGATTAAGGATAAAATAAAGATGGTTCAAAGATAATTTTATTGTAAATGATTAATTCTTCTTATACCTTCTGCAAGGGTAATCTCTGGGCTTCTAGCAATGTCTTCTAGGACATTCTAACACACCCTGAATTTGGGTAATTATAAATCTAGGTTTGGCGCTTATTGCATGTCAACCAATAGTGTCACAAGTGACAAACTCCTACTGACCATGATTACTGAAAAGCCTCAACTACAGGATTCAAACCCTGAGACCTCGCAGGCCGCCAGCCTGCAGGACCAGCTGCCTGCAGATTTTTGGGCTCAAGCCAGAGCAGATCTTTACTTCTGAAATCCC